>JAPDVR010000024.1:32317606-32547606 GCA_026230005.1 Gila orcuttii
CACGAAACACTCGAGGTACCGCGGTGCGCCTGTAAATTGAAGTCGAATCGGCTCTGAAGTGTTCGAAGGTTTCTGTTGGAGATGAGGTGCGGGGCGAAAGTGCGAGGGGGATGGATTGAATTCTGATTGGGGTTCGGCGATGGGTAAAGAGAGTAAATCTGGTGACAAATGGTTTGGAAGAGCATTACTGTGGCGCGCTGATAAGAGCCTGTCTCCATAATAGAATGGAGAGGACTTGTCTATCAGCCTATTTGAAACCGTTCCTACAAGGTACTGGCTTTCATTAGCGTGGCCCGTGAATAGTGGTGCTGAATGAAAATTGCTACTTACCCCGCGATTACGGTATTGAAAGGTAGCTGTCAAAAGAGGGCCAGAGACTCGCAGGAAAAGAGGGGAGGTTGTGTGGCTGTCACCATGACAGGGAATGTGTTTCTCTAAGATTACTATTGTGTCTGTTTTATTAAAGGCAGGAAAGAGTAATGGGGCGGATAAGAACAGCATGAGAGGGTGATCCTGAAATACAATCGGAGAAATGTGACTTGAGGCTTGATGGGTGTAGGCCGATGATCGCCGCTGACGGACTATTTTGGGTTTCTATCAGGCTTTGCTGGGAGGAATGGCTCTTTCCTGAAGAACCAAACGTGATATCTGTGTGTTTCAGCGCTATCGCTGTGCTAACACTCGACGCAAACTTTCTCAACGGCCGATCTCGTTTCCTCACCATCTGTAGAAAATTCCCTGTCATGCTTTTGCTGAAGTTGGCAAGTTAGGAAGTTAAGTTGTTTGGTTGGGTTTTCATGTGTAAGTGCATGACTGGAAACACATTTCCTGTTGTTTTGATGTAGAGGTTGATGTAACTGAAAAGCATGACACAATAAAGGAAAAGTGCACCCAAAAATGATGTCATTATGTCATTCCAACTTGTTTTTCCAATTTTTTTTTTCTTTGAAACATAACAGATCTTTTTATTACAACAGCAGATAGTGAATATATGAAAAAATTCAAAAATTAGCGACTCCAATTAAAGTGTATTTTTTTGTACTGCGATGGCAGATTTAAATCATAATAGATGTTTATATTCAAGACAGTCTAATATGAAAGATGCACACATTTTAAGTAGTGTTTGTTAGGAAAATGTAGGATTTGTGATAAAAACTAAGTATGAGTTTCTACGCTTATATTCAAGACACAATCTCAACTTGATGTCTCAAGAAAATCTATGTATTTTCCGAAGATGCTATCCTCATGTAGGCCTATAACTTTATTTATAATCAAGATACAATCTTGACCTGATCTCACGAGAAAATGTATTTCACGAATTTTGAAATTCGTATGTTGTGATTCATAGGAAAACGTATGATTTAAAAAAAAAACTAAGCATAAACTTCCACGCTTATATTCAAGACAGTCTCAACCTGATCTCACGAGAAAATGTACGTATTAGTGCTGTCAAAATGTCTGACATTTTCTATTTAAATATTACTAATATTTAAATTACTTAGGCATAATTTCCGTTTGGTGGAAAAAGCTTTTGGCTCGTCTTTTGAGTCCACAAGAGAGGCAATGAGCAAAATATTAATTCACCACATTAAATTGTTTATTCAAAGCAATGAAATAATATGACTGTAAAAAAAGTGCATAAAGTTTATAAATCAAATAAAATTTCGGAAATTGCAATTCTCTTGTACGAGACGTGAGTGCTATGGTCAAAGATGTCCATCTAGCGCATGTTACATACTGTATGTATGTAGAAAATGCGTTCTGTGTGAACGATTTGGTTATGGTTTTGACGTAACCAAAATGTTCTCCGCATTGAGATTCTCTATTTTTTCTGCAATGTTTTGAATGAGCATCTAGTGAGTTCAACTGGAAATGATAAGAAAAACATTAACACGCAACGACTCTTACATCATCATCGGGCCGCCTGACGCTCACCTAAAATTCAGATTTTTATTTTAAATTCGACAAATATTAAAAATTCTAATTTCAATTTGACAGTCCTAGTATGTTTTTTTACTAAGTTCAAATTTTTTGTATGAATTCATATGTGTTTAGTGGGAAAATACAGGATTTGTCATGTATAACTTCATGCTTAATTTATTTGTATTCAAGACACAATCTCAACCTGATCTCACGAGAAAATGTATTTACGCAATTTTGTACAAATTCGTAGAATGTGATTGGTTGGAAAATGTACTATTTGTCATATAAAAAAAATAAGCATAAACTTCTACGTTTATATTCAAGACACAATCTCAACCTGATCTCACGAGAAAATGTATGTTTTTTTCTGAAGTTGCAATTTCGTATAAATTCGTATGATGCGTTTAGTAGGAAAACATTCGATTTGTCATGTATAACTTCATGCTTAGTTTATTCGTATTCAAGACACAATCTCAACCTGATCTCACGAGAAAATGAAAATGAAAATTTGAAATTTGTACGATGTGATTCAAAGAAAAAATGACATGAGCAAGTCGTACGAAAATGTATGAATGAGATCGTACAATTAAATGCAAATTTACCACCAATATGTCAGAATCTAAAACAGTTATGAATCATCATGAGACTGTGTTGCCCAATCTATGAATAAAAGTCTTAATTTTTATGCAATGTTGCTATTTTAGCCATTATAAAATAGGATATTCAAGCTGCACGATAAAAGTAGACTCCTTGTGCACTATATTCAGTTTGTGTAACAAGCAAACCAAGATGTAGGTTGTTATTCACTGAAATTATCCCCTTTCAGCATCTCATTTTCCATATCTCATATTTTTTTTGGCATCAACAGGATGTAATGCGTTAAAATGCCACTTTTGAATCTGAATGTGATCGTAAGATTTGAGACCTTCAGGAGAAGAGAAGATATATATCGGTATGTTTCGGTATATTATTCTGTTTTTGGTCCTTTTTGGCGATTGTCTACTTTTGTGTTCATACAGGTTTGGAACAACATGAGAGTGCGTAAATGATGACAGAATTGCTTTATTGTAATGGTGAACTGTTCTTTTAAGTAGCAAATAACCTAAACATATTCCCTTTAAAAACATTCTAGGTGATGTGACCTGAGGCAAGGACTCATCTGAAATTGAAAGGCATGTTAAAGGGAGACGTGAGGAGGTGAAGATAAGTGTCTGGGTTAAAGAGGGTCTACATCCATACACTTGAGCTCTGAGTTTGTGCTCTCAATCTGTGAAGACTTGGATCAATAGCACTGCGGAAGCAAGAGAGGAAGAACACCGACAGAATCAGCAGAACGAGGTTAAACTCGCCCGGAGAGAGACGAAAAACGTGAATGTGAGTGATGAGCACGGTCAGTGTGGAGATGTAGAGCCGCAGGGAAACCCTCTGAATAAATACACACAGGAATAGATTTAAAACATTAGTGCGTAAAGGTGATGGGTGTCATTTTTTAAGGTTGAAATATTCTCCTCTTTCCCAGCTTAATATGCAGAGCAAACTATATTTTAAACCCGGCACACACTGAGAGAATTTTTTCTGTCTTTTATGGTTGTTGTTTGTCAGATTGCACAATATGAGCTCGGTAAGATCCTGGGTAAAACCCAGACAGGCTGTACGTCTTTTTTATGTCTTATTGTACAAATATACACTACCGTTCAAAAGTTTGGGGTCAATATGATTGATATTTCAAAATAAATGCTTTCTATTCTTCAAACCTTCTATTCATCAAAGAATCCTGAAAAAAAGTGTCAGTTTCCACAAAAATATGAAACCGTTTTCAGCATTGATAATAATAATAATCTATAAAAATAATGTTTCTTGAGCAGCAAATCATCATATTATACTGATATCTGAAGGATCATGTGACACTGAAGACTGGAGTAATGATGCTGAAAATTCAGCTTTGATCACAGGAATAAATGACATTTTAACATATATTCACATAGAAAACCGTTCTATTAAATGTTAATAATATTTTACAATATTTCTGTTTTTACTGTATTTGGTGAGCATAAGAGGTTTCTTTCAAAAACATAAAAAAAAATCATTCTGACCCCAAACTGTTGAACTGTAGTGTAGATCTTAACAGTACACTAATCTTTAATGTGAATTTTGATAAATAACAATAACAATACAGAACGCTGCAGTAATGACATTTTTGTTGGCCAACACGAAAGTACGCATCACAAAAACAACACAACAAAAGTAATTCTAACACGATTGGTTCATCATGATAATCTTTTGAAGCCTAAAAAAAGCTAAACGTTGGCTATGAGTGAATGACACCACTGTCCCATGACTTCAACATCTCTTTCAGTTTCTTGTTTAAAAACCTTTTCCCTGAATGTTTGAGTTCGAATAGTTTGCAGGAGCGTAAATGAGTCTGTAAGTGTATGAGTTTACCTGTTCGGTGTGATGATGTTTAATGTTCTCGTCAACCTCTTTAGTCCAATTTAGGCACTTGTTAGCAACCTCCTTTCTTAGGACAAGTAGAAGCTTTAAAAAAATCACAAGGATGCTACTGATGTATTTTATGCTGTAGAATAAAACGTAAAAGCTTGTGTTCACCACTGACCTTATTTCAGGCGTTTAACTAAAAACCCATTTTAAATAAAACCATTGACTTCAGGACGATGGAAATGAAACCGCAACCCCAAACTCAGAGAATTCATCACAAACGGCAAATAATTAAATGTCATACTAAGGAATCCAAGACTTTGCTCCTTTATGCGGAAAGAAATCTTGAAATTCCTGAAATTTGTCTCAGATGGCACAATCTTGCCAAAATCACACAATGTGCACCCGGTTTAATTAATTCCAGCTTTATTTTCCCTGAAATGTGTGAGAAACTGTGGCTCTGTAATGTTTAAAGTTGGGTATCATTTAAATTGTAACGATTCTGATTCTGTTTATCGATTCCGATTATTATTGATTCCTAATTTCGATTCAATTTCAATTCAATTCAATTCAAATTTATTTGTATAGCACTTTTCACAATACATATTGTTTCAAAGCAGCTTTACAGAAAGTGCATTTCAGAAATGTACATAGAAAAATACAGTTAGTTAATCATGTATTAATTTAGGGCATAACATATCGCCGGCGTTGAGTCGTCTCTTCACAGCCGTCGAGTCGTCTCTTCACAGGCGTTTAGTCGTCTCATCGCAGGTGTTGGGGGATCTGAAGTCTCCGTGAGAGGCTGGATACAAACTGGAGCTGACGAACGCTATTTACCAGCAGAAAAATAACAGCAGAAAAGCAGATGGGAGATAATTAGCATAGCTGCTGTTCATAATATTAATGCATTTGATCTGATTCAACAGTAGTATAAAAGGTAAGCATTATGTGAATGCTTGGCTAAAGAGAAGTTTTTAATCTAGTTTTAAACTGGGACAGCGAGTCTGAACCTCGAACAGTATCAGGAAGGCTATTCCAGAGTTTAGGAGCTAAATTCGAAAACGGCCTCCCTCCTTTAGTGGACTTTGATATCCTAGGAATGACCAGAAGCCTCGAATTTAGTGATCTTAAAGAACGCGATGGATTGTAGGGCGATAAAAGGTCCATTAAATATACAGGAGCTAGACCATTTAGGGCTTTATAGGTCAGTAGTAGTACTTTGTAAATGATACGGAACTTAATAGGTAACCAGTGCAGAGATGATAAAATTGGTGTTATATGATCATATTTTCTCGATCTAGTAAGAACTCTAGCAGCTGCATTTTGCACTAACTGTAGCTTGTTTATTGAGGATGCAGGACAACCAGCTAATAAAGCATTACAGTAATCTAGTCTTGAGGTCATGAATGCATGAACTAACTTTTCTGCATCAGAAACAGATAGCATGTTACATAGCTTAGCAATATTTCTGAGGTGGAAAAAGGCTGTTCTTGTAACATATGAAATATGATTTTCGAAAGACAAGCTGTTGTCTAGTATAACACCCAGGTCTTTTACTGTAGTGGATAAAGTAACTGGACATCCTTCTAAATTAAAGTTGTATTGTACGAGGTTTTGTGGGTAGTTTTTTGGACCAATAAGTAATACCTCCGTTTTATCTGAATTTAATAGCAGGAAATTACACGTCACCCAGCATTTTATATCTTTAAGACACTCTGTCAATTTAGATAAGTCAGTGTTTTCATCTGGTCGTGATGAAATATATAATTGAGTGTCATCAGCATAACAGTGGAAATTAATTCCATGTTTTCTTATAATATTACCAAGTGGCAGCATATATATTGAGAATAGTAGAGGGCCTAACACCGATCCTTGCGGCACTCCATAGTCTACTAACATTATCTTCGATTTTTCCCCATTTAAACAGACAAAATGATAACAGTCTGATAAGTACGATCTAAACCAGCTTAATGCCTGTCCCTGAACACCCGTGTAGTTTTGTAGTCGATCCAAGAGTATTTTATGATCTATAGTGTCGAACGCAGCGCTAAGATCGAGTAGAACTAGTATTGAGATACAGCCTTGGTCAGAAGCTAAAAGTAAATCATTTGTAATTTTAACTAGCGCAGTTTCTGTGCTATGATGCCGTCTGAATCCTGACTGAAATCTTTCATAGATATAATTTTCTTGCAAGAAAGAGCACAATTGAGCGGACACAATTTTTTCTAGTATTTTAGACATAAATGGAAGATTTGAAATAGGTGTGTAATTTGCTAGGTTATTTGGATCTAATTGTGGTTTCTTAATGAGAGGTTTTAATTATTCCAATAAGGTAAAAAAAAAAAAAATCCTTCATAAGTCTTATTGCAAAATATTTAATTGTAGCTGAATACCATGAACAAAAATACACAAGGAACTTTTGCCTATAGTTTAAAAATACCATAGCAAAAACAACTAAATTTCAAGCATTATTAAAGACAAACACTCAGTAATTAAAAAAGAACTAATAAACAAATTAGCAATCAGACAAATAAATACAACTGAACAAATATACAATTTAAATAAACAGTGATTTAAGATTTTTAAGATTTAGATACAGAAACTGTGATCAAATGTAAAATAACACTACACTTTATAAATAAAATATACATTACCAAAATAGTTACAAAAAGTTATTCAGTCAAGAACAGCAAGTGAATTTTCTCTTTGTCTTTTGATTAGTGTTATTATAGAGACGGCAGCAGAATAGTGTTGTAACCTGGCCCTTTAAGTCCCTTAACTGCCTACTGTGTTCTTGTAGCTCATTGGTTGTTCAGATACACACTCCTTAGTATAGAGCATGAAGTTACGTTTGTAACGTTAGTTGTTGTTCTTAGGTCGCTCGCATGCTCATCACACATCGGAAAAACTGCAGTCCAGTTATAAGATATAAGTTGATATAAGTCTGTGTTCATGAATGTAACATTGTTGGTGAGTGCGCTGTGAACTGTAACTTACATCTGTGTCCGAAGAACTTATGTAAAATTTGTGAAAGAATCTCCTTGTCGTGGCTCATTCCACCCGCGTTTCCATGTGCATTAATACATATCAACAACACGACAACATTATTCTGCTGTCACTTTAAGAGCTGCACGGATCCGATAGTGTTTTCTTTGTCAACTGTTTATGTTCACTTAAGACAAACCCAGCTGTTTTTATGATGATATTTTGACATAATTTTGTGTGTATTTGTCTGTTCGCACAGTATGCAGTATTAGAGGCGGCTTTCTGTGTGCATGTCGTTTAGGATGTGAGCGCAGCACGCGAGTCTTCTTGTGCTTGAATAGTTTAAAATCACAAAAAAATCACTTTTTCTGTATGAGCGCTTTGGGTGAGTGTGTAGAACAGAAAACGGTGCATGGGTCTTCTTGCTCTTGAATGGTTTAAAGTCATATTAAAATGCAAAGGACAAAGGAATAGATAAGAGAAATCATTTTTTTTTAATTTTATAACAAGTTTTCGATTCCTGACCTTAGTATCCGATTCCAGAATAGGAATCGATTTTCGATTCCCAACCCTAGTCATGTTGAACCAGCACAAAACAGCAACAGCTGCTCAACCAATGGTGCGAGTTTAGGGCGGGGCTTTGTGTTTGACTGACCAATGACGTGCGAGTGTGTTCAGAAAAGCTGTTTGTAGTTTTGTTTGATGATTCTAGTGGTGCAGAAATAACACTTTTCATCCAGTACTTAATTGTTGGGTTATTTTACTAGGTGAATATTTAAGAATCTTTATAAAAGCAGATGTGAACACACACTGAAATTCTTGAAGATGTTTTTCTCTCCACTCAATTTCAAGCCGTTTTCAAATGAATAACATGCCACTGTTTTATGACACTCAAAGCTTTTATTAGCTAAACAGCAATTTATAGATATGCTGTTTCTCCTGTGTTGAAATGGGATGCATTGCACCAACCCAACTGGTCAGTCACTAGTCAGTAGCAATATAGCGCTGAAGATGATTAGCTTTTTAAACCGACTTTAACCTCTTCTGTCTGCAGATTTGCCTCAAATGGACCATATAGAGTTTCACAAGATTAAAAGCACTTTTCTGCTCGTTCGGCTTTTGAGAAGCGAAGACCTATTTAGAGCATTTAATCCCGTTTCAAAGGGTGTATGGGAGGCAACGGCGGGCCAGCGAATTGATCATAGCCAAATGGTTCCTGTAAAATGCCTGATTGCTTAGGAAGTCAAGATGGAGGATCCGAGGAATTCCGTCAACTTTCTCGCCGGCCTTTTGATCCGAAGGGATTCCTGTTGCAGGCAGCCTCTCATGTCTCCTGCTTTTTGAAACAATACTCCTGTGTCTGATCGCATTGATCTCCTCTCAGTGACCTCCGACCTCTCAAGATGCTGCGGAGAGAGAACGGAGGAATGTTGGGGGGAGCTGTCTGCTCTCTCGCCCTTTCTCTCTCTCTCTCTCTCTCTCTCTCTCTCTCTCTCTCTCTCTCTCTCTCTCTCTCTCTCGCTCTTTTTCATGTGATGATTTCATCGCAGCGAATGGAAATGGCTCACATGTGTTTGCAATTATACCTCACATTGTAATCATGAGACAGAGCCATAAAGCACACACATACTCTCTCTCGAGGGTCCGTGCACATTCTACAAAACTTTTCATCAAACCATATGGTTTTGTCTTCTCGTTGTATATAGGCAGAGGGTCGAGTTTAAAAGAAAACAACAAAAGGGAAACGAGTGTTTTAGATGAATATTTAAAGGGCTCCTATCATGCATTTCTTATTATTGCATTTTTTCCCCAGCAGTCTACTTAAGTTAGTAACATTTTATGGACTAAAAACCATAATTTTGTTTTTTCACA
Source organism: Gila orcuttii (assembly GCA_026230005.1). Taxonomy (NCBI): domain Eukaryota; kingdom Metazoa; phylum Chordata; class Actinopteri; order Cypriniformes; family Leuciscidae; genus Gila; species Gila orcuttii. Next base: position 32,326,823 of record JAPDVR010000024.1, read on the forward strand.
GCCTTTTTCCACCTTCTCTATGATCCTCAGAATGAAACAAGATGCAAGGAGATAGATAGATATATACATAAATGCATACATACATACATACATACATACATGCATACATACATATATATGATGAAAAGTGTGTGGTTGGTATGATTTTTTTAAAAAAATGTTTTTGAAGAAAGTCTCTCATGCTCACCAAGGCTGGATTTATTTGATAAAAAATACAGTAAAAACAGTAATATTGTGAAATATTATTACCATTGAAAAGAACTGTATTCTATGTGAATATATATTAAAATGTAATTTATTCCTGTGATCAAAGCTGAATTTTAAGCATCATTACTCCAGTCTTCAGTGTCACATGATCCTTCAGAAATCATTCTGATGATTTGCTGCTCAAGAAACATTTATGATTATTATCAATGTTGAAAACAGTCGTGCTGCTTTATATTTTTTTCTGTGGAAACCGTGATAAACCTTTTCAGAATATTTTGATGAATAGGTTTAAAAGAAATATAAATCTTTTGTAATTTTATAAATGTCTTTTCTGTCACTTTTGATCAATTTAATGCGTCCTTTAAATAAAAGTAATAATTCTTTAAAAAAAAAAAAAGTCTTACTGACCCCAAACTTTTGAATGGTATGCAAATTAGTATTTAGTTTATATAATTCATCAGATATATTTCAGGGTGGAAGAAGATTTCCCAGAATGCATCACCTGTTGAACTGATGCATAGAATGCATTCAGTCTACAGAGGATTGTTCTTGTCGCCTAGCCTATATTTAACTGTCTGAAAACAAAAGAGGGTTCACAGCCTGTCTAATTACGTTCACCCTGGTCTATTGATGTACATAATAAATAGTATAAACCATATAAAATAGCATCGTCTTAGAAGTCAACATTTGAACCACTTTAAAGTTTTTTTTTTGTTTTTTTTACATTTGTATCATTAGATATCTGAGTACGCTGTAACCCAATACTTGCATTTAAAAGTGTAATCCAGTAATTTCTCTCTTTAAAAAATCCTGTGGGCGCAATGAATTCTGGGGTATTTTAGGCAGCGAAGGATGCATCAGTTGTATTCTTCATTGCACTAGAAATCGTGAAGGCCTTCGTTACTCGACCGGCCTTTGAAGGATGCAGACTCTGAATTGCGACACAGCTTGACTTGTAATTCAATCAGAATCAGTTCCACTTCCTGTCATTCTGCTCCAAATTCCAATTCAACTTTCTTTGTGTTGTGGCCAAATTCAATTCAAATTCACACTTGTTTTTTTTGACTGCATTTGAGTTCTGAAAGTTAGTGTATGTTTTCATAGAACATCAAGCTTTTTTATCTCTAAAACTCCTCATGAATCTTATGATTTGACTTTAAGCTTGTGCAAACTGGATTTGAAGTGAAATAAATGCAGGTTTATGGCACAACTGTGCTCCATAATCAAGAATGAGCTTCGGGCGACACGACGCGCGTCCTCCATCATCTCGCAGGGAATGAGCGAGACCGCCGGGGTCGCCCGAGGAGCACATCTCTGTGACCCGAGGCCCTTCTGACTTTGGTCATTGTGCGGGTTGTAAACAAGCTGCCCTGAGATGTTTACCGAGTCTTGTTGCTTATACACTGGCTAGACAATCCCATTAACTGACTAGAAGAGACCAGGATCTAAATTACTTGCCTGACCTTTACTCCGATAATAGACTCGCTCTGGAGGAAGAGATGCGGCGCGGAGAAGTGATAGTTGGAGGAAATGTATATTAATTTATATATGAATTATGTATCATTATTTTCCTGTTTATTAATATGTAATTCACATGAGATCTTCAGAAGAGATCTTAAACTGTGCTGAGATTTGCCAAGATCAATCAAACCTCGATGGAGTGCATTAGTGCCCATTTTTTTTCAGCAGTGTTGGTTCTGGAAGTATTTTTTCCCCCATTAATTTCTCCCATAGGTATTCTAAAAGAAGTATTTGTTGAAGCATTATATATAAGCCATGAACCAAGGCAACCAGCTATGAGGTGAATCATAACACTACAAACTTTGATTAATCAAAAAAGTAGTAAAAATACAAGGGTATAAGAGGGAAAAGAAGCATTGGGAACACCATAATCAAATTAAAAACGACGGAAAAAGATAAAACTAGTCGTTTAAAGTGTTGATTAAATAAAAACAGTCTATTTTAAGTTAATTGGAAAATATGTATATTCAAATATTGAAGTATTTTGACAGTGTAATTTACTCTGCTTCATGGGAGTGGGCGGAGCTAAAGAGCTCCTTTGAGTGTTTTGCTTGTTGCGACTCTTGATTGGTGGAATTTTCTGTACTGCTGCATCATGGGTAATGTAGTTTTTCACCATGTATTCCGCTGTTAAACATGATTATTTTAAAACTAGGTTAAAATAGCGCAGGCTGACGGCTTCAACGAAAGCAAATACTATTGATTAACAACCTCGTAGCTCACGATAGGGCCGTCTTTAAAGGTTTGTTAGTAAGCGCTAAAAATCAATATATCTATGGAGAAAATGAATGGAGTTTTTTACTTCCAGAACCAGACTGTTGCGCTCTATATGAACTGAATTGAACTTCCATCTACATGAATTTTATAGCTTTGTACTCATACTGTATTACTCCTTATTTGACTCAGAATGCTTTTTAAAAGCAGTTGAGCTTATTTTGTTCCTGCCTGGTATCTGTATGTCAAAGACGTTTTAGCAGCACAAAGTGTATTTATGTATTTTAAACATGCACTAAAATGATTCATGTTTCTTTAAATCCTCCATTTTGCTGATAATTTGAGATGTCTTTTGCCCGTGGCGGAGCTGAAACTGTGTCTCTCTCATTGATATACGGCACCAGAGCCGAAGCTTTGTTGAGTCGGGTATTTCCAGATGGCTCACAAAAGACTCAATTGACTCTCTCCTCTAATGTGTTAAACCGTTTGCTCCCGCATGACAAATTTAGAGGGAAAAAAACCCAGTCCTTCAGCAAACAGTAAAAGATGAAATATCAAACACATTTTCTGTCTTTCACTCTTGCAAAAAAAAATTAATATCCTACTCAGTTTTTTGTCTTGTTTTCCAGTACAAATATCTTAACATTCTTAAATCAAGACGCATTTACTTGAGAAGCAAAATGACTTCAGATATTAAGTCTTGATAAAAGAAAACCAATGAGGTCAGAAAAATATACTTGTTTCCCCTTTGAATTAAATAAAATTTTCTGACCCCATTGGCAGATTAAGCATAAACGACTTAATTTCTTCAGTCATTTTGCTTCTCAAGTAAATGCATCTTAATTTAAGAATGTTTATATATTTGTAAAATAATACTTGGGAAGAAACACATTTTTTGCTGTGTAGTTTCACATGCCATTTATATAAATGAGTCGTGCTGAGTGCTTTGTGTATAAATAAAGTTTGTCTGTTACAGATACATTTACATCACGTCGTTCTGCCTTATGCAATGGCGTCTGGATCTCGTCCAGCATGCAGTGAACCAGAGAAGCGGAGAGACGTCCCAGCGGCCCGCAGTCCTGACAACACCCTCTATCCCCCTCTGAAATCTTTATTTACTGCCCCTCGCCGGGGCAATTACAGCGCCGCTGAGGTGAGGAGCTTCTGTGAGGTTGTGTGTGCACTGATGCACTTCATGAGCTTGTTTGTTGTGTTTGCTCTGCTGTACTGCAATAGAGTGTGAGAAGGGGATACAAGATTAATCACCAATATCATGTGTTTAGGCCGATATTGAAAGCTGATATCAGAGCTCTTTTTCCTCACCATTTATTCAATCATGTTTTGACATGAAATGTTGTGAAAACACTGAAGAGTTATCTATCTGCAGGGTCACAGAGCCAAAACCGCATGAATATTAATCACATGGTGTCTTCTGCTTGGTCTTAAAAGTGCCTAAAATGTCCTAAATTTGGCTGAAATATGTTTAAAGAAATAAAATGCAATTTATTAATTTCCCAAAAAGCTGGCAGGGGAACTTAATATTAACTCAATAAAATAATAAAATACATTTTTTTATGTAAATTCTTGACCAAAGTGTGAACAACATTCTTAAAACGAGCTGAATTAATGTCATTTTCATGAAAAATGTTCTCTCATAAATCGCCACATTGACTTGATTGTGTAAAAATGTTTTTTTTTTTAATACAAAAAATTAAATAATGTATTAATTATATTTTTCTTCTTATTTTTCCACTTGCACTTAAATTTGCAGTTTAATTTGGCCGGCTACAATATTTTTTCCCCCATTGCGCCAAACAAAACTTTACTTTCAAATGATATTCTTTAGAAATAAAATAACACATTTTTAATTTCCCCAAAAAGCTGGCTGGTGAACTTAATGTGAATTTTAAACTTTAAATTATACAATATAAGATTATAAAATTTATGTTTTGATTTTTGATGCAAATTCTTGACAAGTTTTAATGTTTCATACAAAAATAGCACATTTTACTTTTCAGTGTGTGTGTGTGTGTGTGTGTGTGTGTGTGTTTATTTGAAAATTAAAAAAATACATGCATATAATGTAAAAAATACATTCCCAAAGAGCTGGCTGGCGAACTTAATATGATCTTTAAAGTATAAAATTATTAAATGTATGTTTTGATACAAATTCTTGACAAAAGTTAGTTTTTTTATATAAATATTCTTAGACACATTAATCGCCACATTGATTTCATTATCTAAGAATGAAATCAATGTGACTGTATATATACAGTACTACTAGAAACATTACTATTTTTAATGTTTTTGAAAGAAGTCTCTTCTGCTCATCAAGCCTGTATTTGATCAAAAATACAGAACAAACAGTAATATTGTGAAATATTACAATTTGAAATAATGGTTTTCTATTTTTCTATACTTAAAATGTAATTTATTCCTGTGATCAAAGCTGAATTTTCAGCATCATTACTCCAGTCTTCAGTGTCACATGATCCTTCAGAAATCAATATAATATGATGATTTGTTATCAATGTTGGAAACAGTTTTCATCATCCTTTTTTCAGGATTATTTGATAAATAAAAAGTGAAAAAGAACAGCATTTATTTAAAATAGAAATCTTTTGTAACAACATATACTGCCATTCAAAAGTTTGAAAGTAAAATTTCAGTAATTTTATTCTTTAAAAAAAAAAGAAATTAATACTTCTATTCAGGGTATATTTATATCAAGGATGTGGTACATTGATAAAAAGTGATGTTAAAGATTTATATTTTTAAAAAGATTTTTTTTATTTTGAATAAATGCTGTTCTTTTTAACATTTTATTTATCAGTGAATCCTGAAAAAAGTATCACAGATTTAACAAAAAAAATATTACACAGCAATGTTTTCAACATTATTGATAAATCATCATATTATACTGATTTCTGAAGGATCATGTGACACTGAAGACTGGGGTAATGATGCTGAAAATTCAGCTTTGATCACAGGAATAAATTACATTTTAAATTGTAATATTTTTTTCTATATTTTTTCTATATATTTTACAGATAATAAAGTTATTAATTTTCTAGAATCTGGCTGGCAAACTTAATATGAACTTTAAATTATAAAATATAAAAATTACAAGATCAGTTTTGATGCAAATTCTTGACCAAAGTTTTATATGAATGCTCTTACATTAATACCCACATTGATTTGATAGTCTAAGAATAAAAAAAATTAATGACTAATTCCTGAATGAGTTCCAGAATTCCTCTCAAATAATTTACCAAAAGCTAACTGAAACGTCTGTATCAGTGCATCTCTAGTCACTGTACTTGGGTAATGTATGTGGATAATTTGGGGCTCTATCTTCAGTTACTTGTTGGTTACTGAAGCGGTCTTGGCCTCCCGGTTCATCATGAGCTCAGTTTAGTCACGTCCCCCGTGGAGAACACAAAGGATGTAATTGCTTTAGCTTGAGCTCAATTGCTCCAATTTAAGGCAGTCTTACACGCCAGTCAGCTGTGTGTGTGAGCGCCGTGCCAAGAAGCGCTACGGATTACCCGTTTCTGTGCAATGCCCAAGCCGAAAAATGCCACATAAATTCAATTTGTTTAAGACGGAGGCTTGTGGCTTTTAAATTCAGCGCAAATTGCAGCAGTCTAGTGTCTTTTAAAGCCTATTATTGTGTCTTGCGCTAATGGTACATGTAGAGCTGCTATAATGGCTCTTCGGTACTTGACCATGATCTCTCGTGTCAGTTTGAGGTTTTGTCTTTCACACTGAGGGTCACGGTGATGATTAGGACAAACTGTTTGGGACACAGATGGTCCCTGTGGATGGATGGACATCTGTCCATTTACATCTTCTATTTTTGGAAAGTTGGATGCATTATATATTTTCAGCATGCTAATAGATGCTGCTTTTCAACGCAAAATCCCAAAAGCTTAACGTCAACCTGTATTCAATAATTTTATTCCTTAAAAATCATCTTTGATTTTTGATTGGGGATATTCAAATTAATTAACCAATCATACCATTGATCAGCTCTACCAAACTTGGATGTCTTTTTTCCAGTAATAAACAAACATTAAGTTGTTTTGATTGATACTGTGAAGCAGCTTTGATACAATCTGTATTGTGAAAAGCGCTATATAAATATATTTGACTTGACTTGACTTGACTTTGATCATCAAAATTACACATTTAAAAGTTATTTTCATGCCTTAAAATATCTTGAATGTAACTCTACACCCTTGCCTCATTTAGTATACGTGGTTCTATGAATATGCAAATGAGCCCCGCCTCCACTCACTCACTCAGCTCAGAGATCCACTCGTTGACGATCACACGTTGATCTGATTGGTTACAAGGTAGTTTGTGACGTCAGAAACACCAGCGATTTCAAAGCGTGTTTTTGAGACTGTCTTTGGTTCACTGCAGTTTTAAGGAGAAAATACTCAGCAATGCTGTTGACTTATGAATTTGCACATGATTTGTCTTAAAGCGTATTAAAATACCACATAGACAAATAAACAACATCGAACATTGAAATCAAAATGGGTACATTAATGCATGTTCCTGGTCATCTGTGATCTGTGCACATTGCTTGTTTTTGACAACCAACATTCTACTGCCTAAAAGTAACTTTGAAACTACATGTCAACTTATTCTACTAACACTAACAGTCTAATAATACTGTACTGAGAGTTATGCCGGGTTCAGACTACATGATCATGTGATTTTGACTCCTAAATTCTTGTCATGTTTTGGACAAGAAACATGTCAGTCTACACGATGCTTCCCGACCAATCATCGTTTGCCATGCATGACATCATCGAGAGGGCGGAGCAAGAGAATGATTTTTAGAAACAAGAGCGTAAACAAACAATGGTTACTGAAGCGGCGTGTTTTAAAAACAACAGTGGACGTGGCGTCGGTCATCATCCACTGTTACACACTAATACTTGATAAAAACGATTCATTCTTTCACCTCGACGCCCACTGTCCTTTACGAATCACTATGTATCATGATATATATGATATCATGTAGTCTGAACCCGGCATTAGTTGATATCTAGTTGCAAAGTTACTTCTAGTTAGTAGAATGTCTAAAGTAGACCATCGAAATAAAGTTTTACCCAATCAACTGCAAAAATGCTTGCACGTCTTGTGCCATTTTTTTTTTATAAAAACGCCCACTTTTCACCATCAAACCAAATCCCAAGCGATAAAATTCGAAAAATTTCCCAGTTGAATATTCTTTAGGCCTAAAATTTCAGAAGTAAAACGGGTTACAGATGCCGTTTCATGTTGACTTTAAACACTTTCAAACATCTCCTCTGCACCAAAAACGGCTGGCGCAAGGAGATTTCCCACAAGGCATTTCTTATGAATGAGAGTTTCAGTTCCATTAGAGCTGCTGTGAAACATTATCAGCCTCTTGAGTTTCAGAAATTTTACGCGATAAACTTACCGTCCATGTCATAACCTCGAGTAAATCATCACACGGGATGTGAAGGATGTGTTTAATCAGGTTACCTAAGCGATCCAGCCTTGCAAATTTAACCACCATAATCTTTCTTTCTCTCCTGTCCTGGCTGTTTTCTGCAGTAGCTTCTCACCCAAAAAACATGATAAACCTCAAATGCACAGCAATCTGTACTGCAAACGGATGCGACGGGAAAGAAATGTGTCATAAAGCGCCGTCCATATCTAATGCCCAGGCCTTTTAAAGCAATAAGCAATCTCACGCAGGCTGTTAATGCGATAAGCGATCTTACGCAGGTTGTTAATGCGTGCTAAGAATGAATATATTCCTTTATGAGCCTCTGAAGACTAATTATGCTGCTCTTAAAATGTCACAAACATATGATTACAGCCTTTAGCGCACACAATAAAGATTTGCACTTAATAAAGACCTCACAGCTGCGCTCAGCTGCTCGCCCATAAATCAGGAAAGTTATCGGGAAGTGAAGTGTGGAGGGGAACATGTGAATTCTTTGATTCTCCGCGCTGAGAGAGTTTTGGGTTACCGACATGAAACAATCCGGCAGATTCTCCTCTTTTGGACACACACGGGCGGATAGTTTTAAAGCAAGCACCTACGCCCCCTGTTGTCGCACAAAACGACCAGGTTTTGTGTGTGTGTGTGTGTGCGTGCCTACTTGAAACTATAGCTTGCTTAGATCATGAACGTGTCATTGTTTATTAAGCCTCATGTCATTCCAAACCTGTATGACTGTCTTTTTTGTTTGGATCCCACTGACTTTTCTTCTAATTTCACAGATTTTGATTCATTTTAGTGAATCAGTTTCAGATTCACGGCTGTTTTTGTGTGCATGTCGACTTGAAACTATTTTATATCTTGCTAAGATGTACAATATTTGTGGGATAGTTCAAAATGAAATTTGTCATTTACTCATCCTCATGTCGTTCCAAATCTACTTTCTTATTTTTTTTTCTTTTCTTGTTTAAAATAATGATACACAGACTCATTTGAGTCCTGTGAGTCCAAAATTATTCAATAGCTGCTCGTGTGAAACTGCTTTTTCCCATTAAATGTGTTTTGAAATTTAATTTAGTGTGTCTATTTCGTGCCACCACCCTAAATGTCAGATACATGCTGATAAAAAATAAATGATTAATCACTGAATAATAATTTTAAAAGACTATTAACTTAAATGTCTTCGGGGAGCCTATAAGTAGCAATAAATAAAACCTGTATGACCTTCTTTTCACATTAAACTAACAAACTAATTGTTGTTTTGGACCCTATTGACTTTTCTTCTTCTTTTGTGTTTCACAGGAGAAAGAAAGCCCCAACAGTTCAATTTATTTCAGTGATTCAGTTTGTTTCAACGGTTCAAAACAATAAACATGAAAATACTCAAGCACACAATCTCATTCACACCAGTGTTTAAATCATTTAAAAGTAGCAAAACTACTAGTTTAACCAGCATGATTTCAAAATGTGCTGTAATAAGTTGTGCCTGCAGCTTTAACACAGATGCAATAGCCAAACACACTCCTGAAATATCATATGGGAAAGTTTAATTCATTGTAGTGAATCGGTTTGAACAGTTTATGATTCACGTGACTCATTTGAAACAATTAACTAGCTGTTGGTGTGTGTTACTTTTGACTACCAATGTGTTTTTAGAGTACATTTATCTATTTCCACCACCCGTATTGCCAGATACATACTGATTAAAGCAAATTATTCATTATTTAAAAAAAATGACACGCTTAAATAGCTTCAATGTAGTCTGTAAGCCTGTAAGCAGCCTTAAGCAAAACCGGTATGAATTTCTGTGTCCTTTACTTTTACTGAATTACTGACTTTTCTGAACGACATGAGAGTGAGTAAATGACCACATTATCCCTGCAAATGATATGCTCCTAGACTACATTGATGCTTTTTAAGTGGGTTATCTTACTAACTAATTATTCAATGATTAATAATTTATTTTTATTAGTATATAAGCAGCTAGTTAGTTATTTTGCGCACAGGACTCAAATGAGTCAGTGAATCATGAACTGTTCAAACAAACTGATTCACTAAAATGAATTGAACTTTCCCACATGATATTTTAGGATGGATGTCAAAATAGAGCTTGTTACTGAACATGCATGCTGGTTAAACCAGTAGTGTTGCTTTCAAATAATTCACTCATTTGCTCATGAGATCGTGAGTATTTTCGTGTGTGTGTGTGAAAGAAAAAACCCTAGCGTGTCCTTGCACCAGTGCATGTCACAGGAGATGTGAGAGAGGAAAGAAATGATGAAACCGGAGACTGCAGAAGCGGCCTGCAGAGATCATATTAGTAGCTGCGACCATCGATCGGTTCTAGCACTTAAATTTCAAGCGTGACAAAACTGTAGGCAAATTAATTGTTCGCCAGAATATTACACATCAGAGTACATTAATCCTCTCCAGAGCCGCACGCCGTATGAATACTAATAGATCTGCCAGACGCCTCTCCTCTCGTCTGTCCATTCGCTCGTCTGCTCCTCTCTCCTTTTGTTTCCTTCTTATTTCCCGTCCTCATTGTTTTTTCGTCTCTCTCTCTCTCTCTCTCTCTCTCTCTCTCTCTCTCTCTCTCTCTCTCTCTCTCTCTCTCTCTCTCTCTCTCTCGCGCGCGTCTTTTCTCCTTCAATTGCCAGTGACATTAACTGGCAACAGCATTCATTAATATTCATATATCCTCCCAATACCTGCGGTATCTGCGAGCCGCGCGGCTTCTTTTTGTGATTGAATCGTTTGAAGTGTTTCCTTTTTTAAAAAATAATTGTCTGTAAAATTTGGGAACTGACATTTAGACTCACTTGTGTCTTATGCTTTATGGGCCTTGGCAGGTATCCAGACGCTAAATGTATAAATAAATCTGGGATTACACAAGAACACGGAAGAAAGTCTTAGGTGAGCTTTCACAGTAGGAACATTATTGCATGTTAAAGTCATAAAATAAAAGCTGTATGTAAAGTGTGCACTCGGCCGTCCGTGTGCTTTCAATTAAAAGCGCAAGGTTACGTGTGTTAAATAATCCAGTAAAAACACTCTCTCTCACACTTTCATGCTCTCTCTCTCTCTCTTTTTTTTCTTCTTTTTCCAGAAAGCATCCCGGCTAGTCCAAACATGGGAGCGGTTCTCGTATTTCAGACCCCCACTTTGTCTTTTGTGCCGAGTTCAGTGAGGCTCCTGGTCAGAAATGTACACAAGCCTAATTCGAGTTCGAAGATCTCCGAATAACCCGAAAGGGATCAAATTAAAATTCCAAGATGGGCGGAAAAAAAGCGATATGGGGTTTGAAAGTGGCCCCTGCTTCTTTAAGCTGGATTTAAGTGATCAAAGTTTCATATGAGCAGCCATTGGTGGTATTGAGTTACTTTAATGGCTGCCATGTGCTCCTGCCGACGGGCCCGATCCACGGGCGTCTCCAGGGTGTCAGGCACAAGACAGTTGTAAAAAGAGGCTTTACAATGGGAAAGCGGGATCGGCTAAAACCAGATGCCTCGTGCACTTTCAGACCTCGTGCATTTTTTCCCCCGAATTAGCTCCAGATTTTTGGAGGAGCATCGTGCATCGAGCATCTCTCAAGACCGTGCCAGCCGACAGCGGTCCCCTCTCCATCGCGCTTATTTACTGGTGCGTGGCTTCCCCATTCCCACTAAACTGCAGGAGACACAAGTGACAATAAAAGTCAAACACTCGGTGGTTGCCGGAGTCCTGGCTGGTTATTAGTATGTAAATGAAATCATCACAGCTGTTGTATGCGCGGAGAGGGGGAGAGCGGAGACAACGAACCCTGCATTCTGATGCTGTCTCCTGAACAACCATCAGGCCTGGCCACCTCTTCCATACCCTGCAGTCAAGCAATAATGCATGCACAAATGCTTTTATGCATGCAATTACATTATGGATAAAGTATAGTGTACACATATACAGGTTAATTAGCAAAGCGGCTGGAATTGCTTTCGTTCAGTGAACAGCGAATGCCTGTAGATGTGTTTTTTGCAATCGCAAAGCTTAATGGAAATGAAATAATTAGTACTTGGGTATATTTAAAGCTTTGATTTAGATCTGTATATCGGTACAAATCAAGGTGGAAAAAAACATGCATTATTTTTTAGGATAAGTCGAGGAAAAGCTTTACATATATTTGTAATTTATGTTTACATATATAAATTGTATATTGTATTTTATTTAAATGTATATTTTTTAGCAGGTACTTAATTTAGAAGTCTTTGCAAAAAATCAGGCACATAACATTTGTATTTAAAGCTTTTTCTGTAATTAAATAATTTACATTTATATATTAATAAGTAATAATACTTTTCATTTACAGTTTATAATATATTTTATGCAAAACAACCTACAAATGAATAATACAACAAAGCGATTCATCCTAAGAGTGAGTAACATGAGAAAATTCTTTCTCATATCCCAGTATGATATACTATTTTTATAGTTTTTTCTTATTTTTATATTGTTATACTATAGTTATTTGTATCAGCGTTCCAACTAGCCTGACACAGCAACATCAGATCAGCCAATAGGGTGAGATTTGGGCGGGGCTACCTGCGGGTCTGACCAATGGCAGAAGGGGAGAGTGTTCAGGGCAACATGTTTGAAAACGGTCATTATTTTTGCCATTACATTTGGGTCACATTTGACTCATTTAAATTTGCAGCATGTATATACTCGCATGCAAATCATGAGAACAACATCAAACTTTACCATTATGATAAAATGCATTGCATCAGTGAATATTTCAAGTTTTCATTTGAACGAGTCAAAAACATGCAGTATGGGGTTTGATTTAAAGCTGTGATTTAAACCTGCAGCATGTAAACGCTCAAATTCCAGGCACAAATCATTTTCTTATTTATTTTTCCAAAGGATAATATTATGAGAAAACTCACATTTTTTTCCAGACAGTAAACAAAAGCATTCCCCCCAAAAACTGATTTCTGCCGCAGATGAAACATAGACGGGCGTTAGACGCTGCCAAATCTCCGGCTGAAATTGTTTCCATATCTGCGCCATGTATTCAATGCCCATCTGCCCGAACTGTTGCACATACCGTCAGCAAAAACACAATGAGTAATTCTCTCCAAACATAGACATAAAACCTGCCATTCCCGCTCCATCAGCCCTATACGCAAAGAAATGTTGGAGAACGTAAAAAAATATCTTGTTTTGGATCATCCACTTGAGAATACTAATTAGGCCGCCATTGTGGAAAATGTTACACAAGGCTTTGATCAAACATCAAGGGTCGAAGTCTCAGGTTCAGATGTGTTCAACTTAAGTCCAAACAAATCCAGGAAAGAGCTTTCAATCTAAATAAAGACCTGTTTTTCAGCTCGGCCCGCCTCTGCCTGGTAAATAAATAATGCTCTACGATATAGTCGACAGGCAAAATGTCAGATTGTCTGCTATTTAAATGCATAGAGGTGTGATGAGTGAAACATATGGGAGATTTGAGAGCTAGCAGCGTTTCCTGATCAAACCAGCCGTTACGGTGTGTAGTGTGCATTTTGGCTGCTTTTGACATAGTAATCCGACGGGTTTTATGTAAAAATATGCTAAGATAGCATCACGGTGCATCTCTATCACTTCGTCTGCCACGTTACATTAAGCTAAATTTTATGACGTGTTCTCTTTAAGTCTGAGAATTTATGGATAGATGTCTCTCGAAATTCCATCACGTCAACAGCATTACTCTTCATTCGCAGCGGGTGTGTTTAACGCCGTTCTCCATCCCTGTGTAACTTCCAGCGAGCTTATGGAGACGGATTCCGACGCACTTTTCTCCAACTTCATCATAAAGATGACTTGATTTAGCATGCGTTTACATAAGCTCTAATGCTTAATTGCCTGCGGTGAGTGAACTTGCATGCAAAGCGTGAAATAAAGCATGTTCTCATGGCCTGAATTGTTTGATACCGGGAGGTTACAGAGTGAGGAGCTTTGTTTGTTCGCCTCACCTTCCCTCCTACACTCACTGTCTCCCCCTGTGATTAAAAAACATCATCAGCATCTCATTAGCACTGATTTGCATAGTAACAGCATGAATATTGTGAGTGTGTTTCTGGGGGTAGGGGTAACTTAATGAATGCGACAGCCTCTTCTGTTTAACTAATTTTTTGCCTCATCCATATTCAGATGACTCTTGGAATCAGACAGCGGTTAAAGTTTCTCGCTGAAGACATGCAGACGTGATCGCACCTGATTCCTGAACCCAGAGGAGAATTTTAGCGCTCAGATGTTGCTCTTTTGACACTCGGGAGACTTGAAGGCATCATGAAATTTTCATTATTTACTTTTTAAATGCGTGGTCTTATTGTGCATGATTCATCAGTACATGTTCTTAAGGAAAAAAAGGTTTGTCACTTTGTAAATACGCCACGTTACGGATGCAAAATGGTTGTGAATGGCATATCGTGTTTTTAAAATCCTTGGGGAAAAAATTAAAATACACACAGATGTTGATTGATCACAGACTTGATATATGTGAGTACAATTTGAGACGCTGTTGAGTCTCTGGAGGAGATGCATGTGAGATTATTGTTGGTTTTATGATTTAAATCAATCGATTTAATCTTATTGCTGTCATTTGTGATTTTTCTTTGTTACAGCCTTTGCAAACTGTATTGCTCAAATGTTGCTCATTCATAGCTCAAAAGACATAATGGAGATCCTAGTTATGTTTCATGTAAGTATCAACCTTGTTTCAGATGTTCCACACAAAATTACTAGGGTAAAATAAAATATGACTCAGTTGTTAATTCATGAGTACAGTTTGAGACGTTGCTGAGATCTCTTTTGAGACTCTGGAGGAGATGCATGTTGGTTTTATGATGCAAGTCTAAATTTAATTTCATTGCTGTCATTTGTGATATTCCTTTATTACAGGAAACTTTTCCAAACTGTATTGCTCAAATGTTGCTCATGCATAGATCAAAGGACCTAAAGGAGATCCTAGTGTCAACTTTGTGTCAGATGTTTACCATAATGGGTAAAATAAAATACGAGTCAGTTGTTAGTTTGGGAAGTTGCTGAGATCTCTTTTGAGACTCTGGAGGAGATGCATGTCAGATTAGTGATGGTTTTATGATTTAAGTCTCTCAATTTAATCTCATTGCTGTCATTTGTGATTTTTCTTTATTACAGGAAAACCGTTTCAATCTGTATTGCTCAAATGTTGCTCATTCATAGCTCAAATTGACCTAATGGAGATGCTAGTTATGTTTCATGTAAGTATCAACTTTGTTTCAAATGTTTACCCTAAAATGAATTGGGTAAAATACAAATACACACAGTTGTTGAGTTCATAGTGAGATTGATCACACTTTGGTGTCTTGATAAATGTGAGAACAAATTGAGATGTTTTTGAGTCTATGAAGGAGATGTTGTTGGTTGGTTTTAAGATTTAAATCTCTCCATTTATTCTCATTGCTGTCATTTGTGATTTTCCTTTATTACAGGAAAACCTTTCCAAACTATTGCTCAAATGTTGCTCATTCATAGCTCAAAGGACCTAAAGGAGACCCTAGTTATGTTTCACTAAGCAAGCATCAGTTTTGTTTCAGAATAGTCAATATTCAAGCTATAAAACCAACGTGGAAGAGTAGAGCAGAATCTGATGAGAAATGTTCACGTTGAGAATGAGATCTGTGCATGTGCCATTCTGTTTTGGCACTTTCTTTGCGCCGGCCACATGATGGATGACGCGAGCGAATTGCAGTGTGCAGTATTTTCCCGCAGTTGATTGCAAACTGACTCCGGGTAACATAATTATTTACTCTGACACAATAATGTAAAATGATTAACATCCGCTCATATTCACGCCGGTATAAATCACCAGCCCACGTTGGGGTTCATCGTTCGGCGTCTCGCCCTCAGATTGGACGCTGGCCAGATAAGAGGAATATTAATCGTGAAGATATGCCGCATGGTCGTTTAAAACTTTGAGAAAAGAGAGGCCCTGGCAGAGTCTTTGGCAGAGCGATGGCTTCTGGCTCCAGTGGGCACCGCTCAAGATGGATTACCACCCGACTCCTCAACATAGATGTCCTACCTGTGCATGAAATAGGGCTTGACCGGCCAACGTGCACTTTTTCTACCCCTTTCTCCCCCAAAAAGAGAATTACTGTTGGGAGGCTCTGGACAATTTTATGTAGGGCTGGAGAACAAAAATCAATATTTAATTATCTGTGAGCGTTTGGTGTCACTACATCTTTAGATCTGTGGGGTGGAGTGGACAGGGTCACCGGGCCGGTAAGTGAGTCCGTCAGTGACGAGGCCGTCTCATCCCAAGGCTCCGATTGGCCTGTCTTCAATCACCACAGGAGCCATGACTGACAAGTCATTTATACGTCCACCTGTGTGTTTGGAGAAGGCCACCTTAAGAACGAGCCTGCGTGACGTGCGTACAGTATGCTTGGAGTTAAATATGGTTTTGACCTATGGGAAATATGGCTTAAACGCTCCACCTAGAGGCAGGATGGGACATTTACCGGGTTGATGGGTGGAATTCAATTCATGCTACTGGTTATTATCGGATTATTTCACTTTTCTATCAGTTAAGATCTACATTTTCTTACACTAAATTTGATTAGTGACCTAGAAGTAATGGAGAATGTTATTATTTGCTGTTTGTTTGTGTTTCTTTATTTTATGTCATAACTCTGTTTTATATTTTTCAGCACCCTAAAACTTTCCTTCTATTTTCCTGTTTAAATATAGTAAACAAACATGTGATCTTTTGTAACTTATTTGACATGCTTGAATGTAGTTGCACAGCATGTGGATTAATTTAAATAAGAAAATATCAAGGCATAATAGTGAGAATTCTTTGATTATTTCCCGTTTTCATCTGAATTTGGGCGAAAAAAGCATTTCAGCACAGTTATAATCAATTTGATATACTATTTCAGTGCAAGATCAGAGAGAAAATGTTTCTGTTTTGCATTTTCATAATGAAATGGGATTTTTGATTTGATATTTGATATTTAATATTTATTCTTTATTTTACGTCATAACTTTCTTTGTTTTACATTTTTCAGAATCCTAAAACTGTTTATTAAAATATATCTGACTTACAATCTGTTGTAATTTATTAAACACTCTTGTTTGTAGTTTTATAGCGTGTGAATTTATTTTAGTAAAGAAAGAGCACAACGTAATACTGATAATTCTTTGATTTTTGAGTTTTCATATGAATTTGAAACATTTCAGAAGTTGCGATCAGTTTGATCTTGATTCTTTCTTTCTTTCTTTCTTTCTTTCTTTCTTTCTTTCTTTCTTTCTTTCTTTCTTTCTTTCTTTCTTTCTTTCTTTCTTTCCATTTGAGTAATGACCTAAATAGTCCAGAATTTTAAACATTTATTCTTTGTCATAACTTTTTTTTTCTATTTCTGTGTTTTAAATTTTAAATAATACACTCTAAAAAATGTTGGGTTGTTTCAATCCAAATTTGGGTCAAATATGGACAAACCCAGCCGTTGGGTCACATTTTTAACCCAATGTTTGGGTTTGTCCATATTTTACCCAAAATATGGTTAAAACAACCCAACATTTTTTAGAGTGTAGACCTAATCTGTTATAAATTATATAACACACTGGTTTGTAGTTTCATAGCATGTGAATTCATTTTAATATACATAAAGCAGCATAATATGATAATTCTTTATTTTTGATTTTCCCATTTGAAAACATCCCAGTGCTGTTATGATCCATCTATTTTGATTTATTTAACATATCTTATGGTATCTTCGAGCATACCAAAAATATCTGCCAGCCACCAGCGTAAAAATCCATTATGGCTTAATAATAGATATAATGGAGATGAAGGCAATTAAAAATTTCATAGAGGCCTGACTCTTGTGATAAACGTACAATCCGTTCATTTGGCTAATGATTTCTTACGAAGAGAAAATGAACTTGGAATGCAAGGGTCAAACTGGAAACGCCTGAACTCCTGTAATTACTGACCGCGATTCTTTCACGAAAGTAGTTCAGGGACACACTCTTTTCCCAGAGCTTCGTAAGAGACAGTTTTGTACCTCTTTTCCCCAAATGTCCTTTGCACTCGGAGTTAGAGGACACAGAATTGGGACCCTTCTTGAGTTTAATGGTTGCGCACAGCCAATCGATACACTTCAGCTACAAAGGAACAGTTGAGGGACCAAAGGCCCAAACACATTACACGCTGGTCAAGGCCAATAGCAATCTGATGTTGAGGTTAGAAAAACACGCTAGAACTGTTAGCCTCCAGTTGCTCAGGCGGGCCGCTCCGCTAGACCAATCTGTCTTTGATTTGCCATTGTTACAGTTCAACTCCCAGTACGGGGCGGCACGTGAATAAGATGTAAAAACCGTATTGAAAAGTCTTTGTGTTATAGCATCAATTAGCCTAGAGCTAACTGCTAACTTGTAGGCTATTTGCAGAATGGAAAATTGAAAATATAAGGTCATGCATTATGTGTGCATGTAAGGTCAGGACCATTCAGTGTCTAATGCAGTGTGATTTGGCTGGCTATATTCAGAAATGAATACTAGCTTAGGCTATACTGCGCAGTATACACTGTATATATATTTTTTTAACATTTGGCAGCCTAAGTCAAGACAATTGTTAAAATCACAGTTGATAATCACTTCTGGTTTCATTCAGAAAACTGTAAATGTGGTCAGGTCCAGTGCACTGCATTCTGCAATACAGTATACAATTAAAGACTTTAGATATAGTAAGACGGTGGCGGAATAAGTCCCGCCTTCTAAATAAAAGAGCCAATCGCTGATCGGTAAACTCATTGTGTCACTGCAGCTGAGCACTAGAGTGCAACAGTCGGGTTATAGCAATAACTTATAAACCTTTAAAGACAGCCTTATTGTGAGCTACGAGGTTGTTAATCGATGGTATTTGCTTCTGTTGAGGCCGTCATCCTGCATTATTTCAGCTTATGTTTAACAGAGGAATTCCTGGTTAAAAACTGCATTACCCATGATGCTGCGCAGAAAATTACACTGATCAGAGAGTAGAAATGAAAATAACTCTTTACCTCCACCCATTCTCATGAAGAGATAATAACTTGAAATGTATTGTTTTATACATTTGTATCAACTTTTGTAAATGAGTAGTTTTATATTTCTCCATCGTTTTTAATTCGCTTGTGCTGTTTGCAAAGCTTCATGGGATTGTAGTTCTTTCCCTCACTAAAGCCGTTAAGCACAGTCTTAGTCATTTTGTCAGATTTTCAAAAACTTTTTTGTTTCCAATCAAAGTTTGTAGTGTTGTGATTCACCTCGTAGCTGTTTGCCTTGGTTCATGGCTTATAACTCTTTAACGAAGACTTTTTTAAACCCCCTATGGGAAAATGAATGGAAAAAATAAATTTCGGAACTGGCGCTGCAAAAAAAGGGGGCGGGGACTGTTGAACGCCATGCAGAATAAGTCCCGCCCTCTTAATAAAAGAGACAATAACTGATTGGTAAATCAATCACGTCACTGCCATTAGAAAGTCTGTTTGGTATAGAAACAGTCTTTAAAAAAAAAAAATAATAATAAAACTATTTTTTTTTAAAGTATAGAAAGTATATTTGGCTGCGTCTGAAGTCGAATACTCTCTTCAGTAGGTACTTATTTTGAATTACTTCACGACTGTTAAAAAAAATACATTCTATATTGTATGAAAGTGTGTACTATGAATGTAATCTGGACGCACTACATCTGCCATGTTGTCATTATCATGTGACCTACCAGCGTCAGTTGCGTCGTTCACTGTCATTCAAAAAAAACCTCTCCCGTGGCATCATGGGATAGTAAACTGTCCATCAGATGCACACTTCAGAATATCGCCAGAGGAAGTAAGTCATTTTTTGGGTACTTTTTGCCTACTTTTATGAGTACTGTGTATTCAGACATACTTATTTTGTCACATACTACTATATAGTAGAGAAGTATGTGATTTTTGATGCTGTCCGTGGATCTAACCTGAAAAATAAGCCTTTTAACACTATTTGAGTATAAGAAACAACATTTATGAGATAGTTGTTGTCAAATTTCATTGGGGATTTCAAATATGAAAAGTAATCGTAAGCTTGGCGAACAGCTTTGGAGAATTTGATGTTTCCCCATTCAATGAGATATAAGCTGTACTTGCATGACTGAAGTAGCGGCCCGAGAGTTGTTTCAAAGATGGCCGCCGACTGAAATGACTTGCCTTGAAGGAACTTTGATAGTGTGATTTGGTCGTCGGAATACTAGCTTATTATACACTGTGAACTATTTTTTTTTTTTAAATACTATAAAACATTTCAATTAGCAGTATGCTATACATTTGGCAGCCATTAAGTCAAGAAAAGTATGTTAAAATCACTGTTGATTCCAAACTCCAAAATCCTGTGCGATAGTGTCCAATGCACTGCAAAAAATGCTTTTCATAGTATTTTTGTCTTGTTTCCAGTGCAACTATTTTTGCACTGGAAACAAGACAAAAATACTAAGAAAAGCATTTTTTTGCAGTGCATTGGATACTATCGCACAGGATTTTGGAGACAAGGAAACTGGAAACAAGACAAAAATACTAAGAAAAGCATTTTTTGCAGTGCATTGGACACTATCGCACAGGATTTTGGAGTTTGGAATCAACAGTGATTTTAACATACTTTTCTTGACTTAATGGCTGCCAAATGTATAGCATACTGCTAATTGAAATGTTTTATAGTATTTAAAAAAAAAAGAGTTTTTTAGTATTTTTGTCTTGTTTCCAGTGCAAATAACCAAACATTTCTTAAATCAAGATGCATTTACTAAAGTAGTAAAATGACATAAGATATTAAGTCTTGTTTTCGAGGGAAATTAATCAAAATTTAAAACAAACTTAAAACAAGCAAAATGATCTGCCAATGGGGTAAGAAAAATAATCCTGTTTCTCTTTGAATTAAGATTTTTTTTTCTTACCCCATTGGCAGATAATTTTGCTTTTTTTAAGCATCAACTCACTTAACTTTGATTAAATCCCCCGGAAAACAGTTCATGTCATTTTACTCCGCTAAATGCTTCTTGATTTAAGAATTTTTAGATATTTGGACTGGAAACAAAACAAAAATACTAATTAAGAAAAGCATTTTCTGCAGTGTGATTCAGAATTGAACACTAGCTTGGTGTTTACTGAATACTGTGCAGTATGCACCACCTACTATGTTTTAAAATACTATGAAACAGTGTGCAGTTTTCAGCGATTAACCCTTTGATTCACAGTATGCTATATTGTGGTCGTCACATGCCCAGTTATCGTCTATATTGCATTTGTGTAGAAAAGTAGAGATGTTAAAATCACAGTTGACATCACTTCCTGTTGAAATAGAAGGTCAGGTCATAAAGCACACACACTACTACAGTATTCCTCTCACAGGCGTGTGTGAACGGATGAAGTGGATGTGTGAGAGCCAGGCAGTTCATCGCCTCGCTCCAGCAGATGAGCAGTCTCCTCTGGTAATGCTTACCCTTGCAAGTTCAACCCAAATTAAGTGCCTCATCTTCATTGCAGGCTGTAAGGCGATTGATTTGTCCCTTTTAATCAATTTATTTAATTAGTCATACATTCAGCTCTTAACATGCACTGCCTTTCTCCTCGTCTCGTCTTCGCTTCTGGGTCTCTGGAGATTATCAGGGAAATTATCCAGCAACCCCCACCAATGGAGAGCTGATAAACAAAAGTCTATTAAGGCCCCGCCAGTGTTTAAAGATCATGCGCTAATCGATTATTAGGCTATTATTTTACTGCCAATGTGAAATAAAAGGACAGATTCTGCTTCAAATTAGACAACCGTCTGATGGAGTCAGGTGCTGAAATGCAAACATTTGGTGGCATTGAACTGTTCACAACGTCATTTGCTAATGGTTTGTTTTGATGTGAGCAGTGATTGGTTTACAGCACTGTCTGCCGCACAGATGGTCAATGTATTAAAAGTTTGTGAATTAAAAGCATCATCCATTGTAGTACTGCCATGGATTAAATTAACATTTTACCTACACCAGTGTTTCTGAACAGCTAAAGGTTTTAAATGCACATACTTTATGCACATCATTTTCATTTCCAAAATCACATATATATATATATATATACATACACACACACACACACATTTAATAATTGCTATTAATGAATAAATAATAAAAATATGTATTATAAAAAATATTGTATAACACTATAAATAATCAATAATATAATAATAATACAAATATAATGTAATATGATATAATGCATTAAGTTATAGAATTAAAAAATAAATATAATAAAATAAATAAAAAATAAAGAGTCAACAATATTTTTAATTATATATTATACATAATAATATAATAAAATATTAATAATTACTTAAAAAAATATTTATTATAAAAAAATTGAGTGTTGTTTGCCCTTACAATAATAGCAACTACTATGATAATAAGGTGTTGTGGATGTTGCAAAAATGTTCTGAGAGGATTTTAGCATGTTGCAATGTTAACTTATACATGTCAAAGTGTATTATTTAGGTTTAAGGCTTTGTTTAATTCATTAACAGTATGAGTGTAAAGTAATAGTGATGCTTGGCAAATACTGATAATGGAATAAAACATGCATCTTAGGACTGTAAAGCCAAGCATGTCGTCATGAGAAAAGGCTCCTCTGAGTGAGTGTGTGTGTGTGTGTGTGTGTGTGTGTGTGTGCATTTCACGGCAGGACTGTGAGCGAGCGCTGAGGGAATTGCACATTTGTTATTCCGGAGGCATATTTGAAGCCCATTTAATCAAGCTGTGATGAGAAAAGATGCAGAAAGGATGAGATGGCCCCTCGCATTGATAGGGTCTGGCCGGGGCAACCGATGAACCACCTGAGGTCTTACCGGCAGACAGGCACGCCAGAATTATGGAAATAGATTCCTCTCGACTCATCTCTCACTTCGCTCTTCAGGTGCTTCTTTCTGGAATGTTAAACAATGGCGTATTTTAATCTTGCATGTAGAGCGTAGAGTTCACGAGCTCATGAAAACCATGACGTCCCTCCGATCTCTGAACCCTTTGAAAGACGCTGGTCACGCTTCTACATTCACACCGCAGAGAGAAAGGCCTGAATCTGCGGGAATAGTTTCTGCACTTAAAGGTGATTTGAGTCATTCATGTTGAAAAGCTGTCAGGAAACCTTTTTGATAACACTCATTATTTTTGCAGTTTCATTTTGTGACACTAGGGGACTGTCACACAAAACAACACTACAAACTTTGATTTGAAGCAAAAAAGTATTTGAAAATCAGACCAACCAAAAAACAAAGATTCAAGACCGCTCTAGTGAGGGAAAGAACTACAATCCCATGAAGCATTGCATACAGCATAATCAAATGATAAAACTATTGACTAAAGATGTTGATAGAAAATGTTGATTGGTTATTTTACTTTTATTCCAAAATATGCATATATACTATGGATGCACGATATATAGGCCACCATATCGGTATTGGACGATATGTTTATTTTTAATGTTATCGGCCCCTTAAAGAAAATTTGCCGATATATTAAAGCCGATAAATAATGTATTATTTCCTTCAGCTGAGACTCTTCAGATGCACACTGTTCAACATGATGGTTTTGAATGGCTTGAAATATGATTGGAATCACTTCAAAAAATAAAGTTCAGTTCAACATGTGCAGTGCAAGACTGTCATATCAGCTACATAAAATTATAATGAGAACATTATAATTGTGTGCTTGGGACATCGCTTTTAATGATGAAACTTTTGTTTTTGTAATCAGGCTCTCATAAATTATATAACAATTTGGATTTATATCAAAATGAATAGAATTTTTACTTACCGAACTCGACTGTTGCACTTTATTTTTTAAATACATATTTTGTTAAATGAACTGAGCTATATTAAGCTAGAAAGGCGTTTTATCCTTTGCTCAAAACTAAACATTTTCAACCAACATGACGTGCATCAGATTTTTGTTTCTGTTTATGCATATACAGTATATATGTATATTTTACTGTAATTAGTGTCTGGTTTGGTACTTAAGGATAAACATATTGCAATCCTTAAGCTAAACTAGTGTGGTTTGCAAACACAAGCATGACTATTATAAATGCTCATATTAGGGTTACTGATTTTCTTCTAAAAATGTGAAAATTTGCTTTTAACAAATACAGTTAAATAATTTCTGCTGATCTGAATTATGAATGATCTGGGTTGTTTTTTTCCTCTCCTGTTCTCCATACAGGGCATAAGTGCTGAACTAGTATTTATATGTAATGAGATAAAGAATAGCGTGTGTGTGTGTGTGTGTGTGATTCATTCTACTCTGGGTAATAGCAATGCTAATGTGATTGTTAAGAACTGCTGGCATCAGCATATTGCATCGGCTGTTACTTTTAATCAGTGGTAAGGAGAAAATCACAACTGCTCGTGATTGCACAAATTATCTGCCTGAAAAAGTCAGCGTGGAGTAACTATGCAAAACATGGCTAACTAACCTGACAGATACTCTTCACTGGCGGCCGCTCAATCAAATCGTTTCTGTAGAACTTACTGAGCAATTCACTTTCAAATCCTCATGAAATCAAAAAATAACCCTCCTTACTTTAGGCTACTACATGTTCCTGGTAATGATAAAGCACGGATGATTAGTACAAACAACTCTTTCTCCTAGTTCACAAAGCAAGCAGTCTAACTTTTAATACGTCCATGGAAAATCACCAGGGTCATTGTGCGGATGGCGATTAAGCGACAGTTTAATCTTCAGCGCTTCTGGACGGCGGGGGTCGAGGGGGTGTATTTGCATTAGCAATCTCTGTGAAACTTTGCTAAATTGGCTGTAGTAGAAATCTCAGCTAATGTGATCTAATTTAGTTTTCGCCGCTCTGCTGTGAATGTCAAACATGTCTGACCTCGTCCGTTAGTTATCCAGACAGCAGCCAAGAATCTTACAGGACTCGCTGCCACTCGACGGCACGTCTGAATCAGTCTGATGAGCCTTGAATATCAAATAACCAGTTCTGCATTTTTTGAAGAAAATATGAGCAGTGTCTGGCCATTGTTAACTCACTGCTCTGGTGTTGTGGTGAAATTTCTAGGATGTTGCTAGGGTGTTCCGTGTGGTTGCTAGGTGATTGCATAATGGCTAAAGTCAGAAGTGTGTATGTTGAATGCAATGTAAGTCGCTTTGGATAAACGTGTCTGCCAAATGAATGAATGTAAATGTAAAAGACCATCAAAAAAAGACTACACTGTAAAAAAAAAAAATGATGTTAGTCATTTTTACAGAAAAACACTATTAAATGCTACAGTAAAAACCTGTTAACTGTCACGACAGTAAACATTTTTTAAATGCTTTAACATTGCATTATAATTTTACTGGAAAATGCTGTCAAATTAAAACGTGAAAGCTTTAATGTTGCATTATATGTAATTTTCTTTTTATAAAGGGACATACCATCTTATTATAATATTACCGCCCCTTAATATGTATGTTTCCACCCACGGCGCCGCCATTTGTTTTTCGCAATGGCAAAAGTTCAAGCAAAGCATGTAAACTGTTCTGTCGTTGGTGCACAGATGAGCACAGAACATTATTTGACCAAAAAAATGTCACAGCTGTCAAAGGATCGTCTTCTGAACGGGGGCGGAGGAGCAGCTCATTTGCATTTAAAGGGACACACACAAAAACCGACGCATTTTTGCTCACACCAAAAAAGGGGCAAATTTGATAAGCTATAATAAATGATTTGTGGGGTTTTTGGGGCTGAAATTTCACAGACACATTCTGGGGACACCATAGATTTATAATACATCTTGTGAAAAGGGGCATAATAAGTCACCTTTAACATTAAAAATCAAGTACTTTTGAGCTTGTACTCAAGTAAAATTGAAAAGGGGTACTTTAAAGTACAGTGTACTTCATCCACCACTAAAATAGTGCAATAAACATTCACTAAATAACATAAAATATAACAAAAACAATAACACAAAGACCATCAAAATAGACTACACTGTAAAAAAAAATTTTTTTTTAAAAAGTTCTACAAATGCTAAAACCTGTTAACTGTAAGTTACCTTGCCACGACAGTGAAAAAATGTAAATGCTTTAACGTTGCATTGCATTATATGTCATTTTACTGGAAAATGCTGACAAATGTATGGTTTTTGCAAGTAAAATCTATGAATTACCATATCATTTATGGTTAAAAAAAGTAAAATGGCATTTCCAGAAGTCGCTGCATTACACATCTCACATGTTTTTCCTCTTATTTTGTTATCAGTAATCTTCATTATGGGGCTTTGTGTTATATTTACTGTTATTTAGAGAATGTTTATTGCATTATTTTATATGACCCTGTGCACCGTCTTTATACAAGTACTGGCTATATTATATGAACAAGCAACTAATGATAAACTCTGAAAAATACAGTCAAAGTAATGATTATGGCGAGTAAAAACTATGAATCACCATATCTTTTGCTGTAAGATAGTTACAAAGTTCCATAGTTCATTGTTTTTTGCAAGGAAAAACTGTTATTATGGTGGGTGGTTACAATTTAAGGAAAAAAGCAGATTTTGTGTATTAATGAAATGTATACGGTTATAAGATACAGGCATCCTGTAAAACCAGAAACATTTCCACTGTATTTTTACGGTGATTTTTTTTTTTTTTTTGGCAAACCACAGCTTTACCGTAAATTGAACAGGATATTTTTCTTTTACAGTAACCCTAGCCTACTAACCTAGACCAGCTAACCAATCTCCACTAAAGGAATATTGTGAATATGATATACATATTGTTTGTTCTGTATGAATTAGATCTTTAAGTTGTTTACACAAAGAAACCAGCGAGATCGTGTTTATGAAGTGGCTTTGCACATGATCTTCATCAGTTTTGTAAGACTTTGAGTGCTGGTATTTTTGTATAATATATGAATGCAGCATGTTGGCGAGAGCGAGAGAGAGAGAGAGAGAGATGGTGCTGGTGATCTCCTCCATTATTCATTAGAGCTCGTCTCAGACGGTAGAAGAATCCGTAGTGAGGTGGATTTGCGAATTATTATGATTCCGGTTAGCCAGCTCCAATAAGACCTTTAACTCCGGCGAGCTTAAGGCCTGTCATCCCCCGTTGACTTTAATTATAATTTCTATTCCCTCAGCTTTCTGCTGCTCTGTGGTTTTCAATCATCACACACACACACACACACGTACACACACCTGTTTGGCCTCTCCGACCCTCTCCAGAGGAGACGCTCGGACTCTGACAGCCCTATAAAGTCATTAATGGCTCCTGTAGCTCATGTTTGAATATTACGCCCAGTCGCAGCAACACGAGGTCTGTGGAAACTGGGCGATTGCAGATCTTCTGGCCTTTTCCGGACACAGTTGTACTGATAGGACTGGTGCGATTCAAAGGCACATTCTGTGCTATTCTGGAGCAGTTCCTCTGGATGCCCGTCATTCGCTGTGGGCAGGAAGTGTTCATGCTGACTGGTTTAACTTCACCATCCGGTTTGTGTTTTTGTGTGTGCTGGTTATCCTGTCACTATTCTGGATAACAATGAGGAGTCACCATGTTTATAGATCCTGTTTATATTTGATGTTTCTATTTCACCATGTTTACATTCATATAGCATAATAATAAAAAAATGTAAAAGTCTAATATAGTTAGATAGGCTATTAGTGATATCTATGCAATAACATATAGGTTGAAATGCTCTCTGTTTGTTGATTTTAATTGCATTATGTGTGTGTGTGTATACTTTTCTATATTTCTAAATTACATACATAATTTAGGCTATTCATTAGGTAGAGACAGAAACATGCATGCATTGATACACGTAAAATTTAAATATAATTAGATATTGATGATGAATTAAATGAAAGTTTAAAAGTCTTTTGTGGGTTCGACTAGTACAGCAAGAGCACCAGCTGGTGGAGAACATTTGCATTGCATTTTGTAATATATTGCACATAACTTAAATTGATACATTGATTTATTTTTTTTATTTTTGACTTGTTCCCTGTTCAAAATTGTATTCTGCACAGCATGGTCTTAATATACACAAAAAATTAAATTGAGAACTATTATTGAATATTGTTAAATCAATTATTTAAAATAATGAAATTTAAAATATTAATTGAATACATTTTAAATAAATCATATATAAAATAATAGATTATTTAAATACAACTGAAATATTAAGTAGCCTATTAAATATAATATCAAATATTATTCAATATTATTACATGTATTTATTTAAAATTCAAAATAAACACGGATAAGGGTCTGTGTAAATACTAAATACATAACGAAAAATGAACAATAATCTCTTACAGCTCTTAATTTAATTAATTTAAAGAGAAAATAGTTTCGCGTTTAGACCTATCTCCTCTGTCAAACGTCTCCATGTAGCAGAACATGAATAAAACATTCATGCTCTTGGATATTTAGATGAATCTGATTGTTCTGAGAGAAGATGATGCATGACTGTGGTATTCCGTCGTCATGAATCAGGTGAAAGTCTCCCAGTAACGTTCATTCACACATGCACACATTCACACGGAGAAATGTGAACCGAAAGCCGCACGTGCATCTCATGGGAACGGCTGCAGATAAAAGTGCATGATCTCCATGGTGTCAGACTCGTGTTTACTCATTTCGCCCGATAGAGATTTTCCATATGCAGCAAGGACCATCGAGAGCAGTCCCAGAATGCATTGCACGTTTTATTCCAAACGCACCTACAAAACTGAAACAGTATTTTCTTGTAAAACATTCTTGGTTTTATTTACAACTTTAAAAAAATGGGTAACACTTTATTTGAAGCCTTTATATATGATGCATTATAAATGTATTTATAATGTACATTATAATGCGTTATATCTTTTCATATAACTGCATTATATTCAAAATGCATTATAATATCAGCAGATTCCTTTTTACATCTAAAATTGTTTGTCGTGTGTTTTAATGCATCAAAGCTGTAACAACGAATAGATAAGTATTGTAATGTATTATAACTCTGGTTACAATTATTCATGAGATCACAATGCATTATAAGGTACATTACAAGGCATAAATAAAATCTTTATAGTGCATTAGGTTACATTCTATTTTAATGCGTCTGTGTTACAGTTTAATTATACATTTAAATACTGAGTAATAATAATGAACTACAGGGTTAGTTGCATGTAATTATGCATAATTTATATTACTATAGTAACTACATGTAACACGTGTAAGAACGACACTGTAAAATAAAGTGTTACTGTGCATTATATATAAAGGCATTAAGTGTAGTTTTGGGCTCATTTCAATCTGACAGCATTTTCCAGTAAATTACATAATGCAACATTAAAGCATTTACATTTTAATTTGACAGCATTTTCGAGTAAACTACATATAGGCCTACCCTAATGCAACGTTAAAGCATTTACATTTCAATTGGAAAACATTTTCCAGTAAAGTTACATATAATGCAACCATACAGTGTAGTTGCAGTGGGGTTTTAGTAGGGTTTCTTCCAATCAGTAACACTTAATGCGCAATAATAGTGATGACTGACTGAGTGACCTCCACTAACTCTCTCAATAAAAATGCGTTGCGAGAGCATCAATCTCTCATCTTAGCAAGGCTTGGAAATATTACGAGCACACGAGCATTTCGGAGACTCTTTGTACGGCATCTGCACTTCATGGAACGAATCTCTTGTAGAAAGCTCTCCAGATAATTCTCCATCCCCTCACGAGCTCTGTTTATGCATGGTGCGTCCCGAGAGAGTGTGTGTGAGGGTCTCTGTGGTATATTGCTCTGTCAATATGCCCTGCTTGCAGGTACACATGACTAGGATGAAGTCGCTGACAAACACGAGGAAGAGATGACTACTTTGTCATCATTTATTGTCGCCCTTTTCCTTCTAGGATTCTCTTGTTCTTCACGAAGCGAGAGTTGTGTCGGTAAGTGTTCTGAGAGTGGGCTCGTTTAGAGACAGGTAGTCAATATTTCAGCGTGTGTGTGTGTGTCCTCAGCAGGTAACGTCAGTTTGTCGCTGTCTGTCAGCAATAACTCCTCTCTGCTGGTTGAGTGGAACAGCGGGAGCAAACACACGACCCAATGTGCGCTGCTCATCTCAACTGAAGGAACACAGGAGATTCAGATACACCTCTTACCAAGGTTAAAGCTCTTTATACAGCTCAATCTTTGACAAAGATCTTCAATACGTGATGGAATATCTTGGCTGTGTTTCAGGTCTGGATCTCTCCTACTGGAAAACATGACAGACAAACGCAAGCACTCCTTCTTATGCAGCTGTTTTGATCAATCTCAGGGACTCTTGTGCTCTAAGAACATAAGCTTTGTCATGGGTAACTTTTTTAATGATAAACACTGTACGTTTGTAGCCTTGAAAACAAACAAATGCTCTAAAAAATAATTGAATGTATAGATATGAGGATATCAAGCATTTATGTAACATGCATTAACGGCCGTTAGCTATGTTAAATAAAGTTCGCGAATTAAGGGAGGCAAGTTACTTTACTTGAGGACACGCAATTCTCAAAAAGTAGTTGCCATTTATCAGTGAATCCGATATTAGAAAAGTAGAAAAATGCTTAAAGTCCCCCTGTAGTTTTTTATCCCTTAAAACTCATCTTTGATAACCAAAATGAAATATTAAATAAAAAAAATATATACTTCATACCTTAAAATAGCTTGAATGTAACTCTACACCCTTGCCTCATTTAGTATACACGGTTCTATGAATATGCAAATGAGCCCCGCCTCCACTCACTCAGCTCAGAGATCCACTTGTTGACGATCACACGTTGATCTGATTGGTTACAAGGTATGTGACGTCAGAAACACCAGCGATTTCAAACCGTGTTTTTGAGACTGTCTTTGGTTCACTGCAGTTTTAAGGAGAAAATACTCAGCAATGCTGTCGACTTATGAATTTACACATGGTTTGTCTTAAAGCATCTTAAAAACACCACAGACATATAAACAACATACAAAACTTAATTTTCACCACAGGAGGGCTATTTTGGCGCAAAAATCGGTAAAATAGATTATCGTTTGATCTCTATAAAAATATATTTTGTCAAAAATAATATAGTGTCAATAATTATTTTTATAATTGTAATGTGTAATAATATAGTACAATTTAAGATATAGGGCCCTATTTTAACGATCTGAAACGCAAGTATCAAACGCAAAACGCCAGTAACTTTGTGGGCGGATCTCGGGCGCTGTTGCTATTATACCGGCGGGATAAAAGACTCTTGTGCCCGACGCAAATCTAAAATGGGTTGGTCTGAAGTTGCTACATTACTCATAGGTGTGGTTTGGGCGTAACGTGAAATAAACCAATCAGAGCGTCATCTCCCATTCCCTTTAAAAGCAGACGCGCTTGTTCCATGGCGGATTTGCCAGACGCGCGCGCCAGGAGCGGTTCACAGCCGAGGAAACCGACGTTCTCGTCAGGGCCGTAAAAGACAGAGAAATATAATAATTTGGGTAATATTTTTCCATGTATTTATGTATGGATTGCAAAAATGGGAACTGCTGCGTCTGTGTAAATGAGAGAAGCAAAAGTGTATGCGCGTTGTGCACACGCTACATTATGGCCATGCATGCGCTCTTAAAATAGCATCTGAATAACGTGCCACTGACTTTAGATGAGGTTTTGTTGTAGGATTGTTTTCTGAAACTGTAAAATAGCATCAGGGAACGTTTGCGAACACGCCTCCTCTTTTCGCTGAACCGCCCCCTGGGAGCGCAAATTCATTCCCTATTTATCCACGTGCGTCTGTGGAGGAAAAGTCCGTTGTATATCTGCATTGCTAATCCTTTTGATATTTTATAAATAAATAAAAATGCAAAAATCTAACCTTTCATTGAAGTAAAATAATTGAAAGTGGGGGGGGGGGGGGAATCACATTATGAAATAAATGTTTTTCTCCAAAACACGTAGGGATCAGAGACAGTGATCCAAAAACAAACATCAAAATCAACACAAAAATGTGTCACTGAGCACAAAACCAAGCATCTGCAACGGCCGTCCCAGTCCCTGACCTGAACCCTGTAGAAGAAGAGGAGTGGACTGAACTGAACTGAAGAGGAGAAGCGCCAACATGGATCTGGGAATCTGCAGGATCTGGAGAGATTCTGTATGGAGGAATGGTCTCTGATCTCTGGTCAGGTGTTCTCCAAACTCATCCGGCATTATAGGAGAAAACTCAGAGCTGTTTTCTTGGGAGGTTGGATGGAGGTTGCAAAAAGTAGGTTGCAAAAAGTATTTAACAAAAGGAGCAAATAATTGTTCCCAGTGTGTTTTGGAGAAAAACATTTATGTCATAATGTGATTTCCCCCCCCCACTTTCAATTATTTTACTACAATGAAAGGTTAGATTTTTGCATTTTTATTTATTTATTTATTTATAAAATATCAAAAGGATTAGCAATGCAGATATATTTTTTACAGCCATGTTTGATCATATTTACTAAGGGGGCAAATAATTCTGACCAGCACTGTATATAGTCAATTACTAAGATTATGTGTGTTTGTAATGCTTTATAAAATAATAAAATTGTATGCATTTGTTTGTTTTTTTAATCATATCTGAAATATGAATGAATAAAACCTATATCACGATCATCTATTTTTCCTCTTATCGCAGGCAGCATTTCAACACCAGCGCTGGTCCTGATGTCAGATACTCAAAACTCTGCCAGTTACATCAGCATGTAAGTGTACTTTCAATGTTCAATGTTTCAGGATCCTTCTGGCTCAGATTTTTGCATAATCATACCTGCTGCCATTATAGTAATAAGTGTCAGGAGTTCCCTAGAAAACCACTAGAGGGCATCAGGACACAAGACACCAGAACACATGACATTGGATGTGAGTTTTGCTAGATTCAGAATGATGTTGTGGCACATAAATAATAATAATGATAATTTTGTGGCACATTTGGTCTTTATTAGTTTAAGAGAATGCTTTGGTGAACCTACTTATATATATATATAAATAGCATAAAAACAAAATGCAATGCAGTGACAACATTTTTTTTAATTCAACAATTAGTTATAAATATCTGTGGAAAGTAAGCAAATTGTCTGTATTTATGCAATACCCTGATGACCAAATACAGTTGCCTAAATGTGCAATACACAATATGAAATAGTGACAAATGTGGTGAGCTAAGTTTGTTCCCGTTTCATATACTATTTTTAAAAATAGTAGGCAGTACTTTATACAGTAGTGGCCAAAAGTTCGATTAAACCATCAACATATGAGGAAAATATTTTTGCTTTTAAAATATTTTATATTTAAATATGAAGGAAGAACAAAACACTAAACTTGGTTAAGGTAATTATCTGATAAAATTATTTGGCAAAAAAGGCAAACTACAGATACAGGTTTTTATTTTACCATGCAAAAAAATGCATTGAAAAACAAAAATGTTCACATTGACTACAATATAATCAGTTATTAATATTTTGTTGGCTCTGTCTTGTTTTTGCACGTTCATAAATTTTTTTTTGTATGACAGGTCGGCACAATTTGCCATGTTTCATTGCGTTATCATCACAAATAAAACAATCGAGTCCGCAAGCTCAATAACACAATATGCTTACAAAATATTTAACTAATTATTAATAATATTTGAATAAAAGGTAAAGATGGCAATTTCTCCTAAGGCCGGACATCACATTTGGCCACTATTGTACTAGTCTATACTATAGTAAAGCTGAAAGTCCATACTGAACATGGCAAATGAATCTGTTACTTGAACCTGTTCATTAAATTGACTCTTTTGAACCAATTCACTAGAATAAGTGGAATCACATGCTCCTTTCAGATTAAAATATTTTGTTTTAATAATTTATAACGCGCTGAAATGTTTATAAAACAGCTAAAACATTTGAAGACACATTCTGTGAACAGTGTCAAGAATGGTTCTGTTTCTTGTCTTGTCATTGTAAAAGAGTCTGCGATATTTCTCCTGAAGTGAACTTACTGGCAGTCAGAATTTATCCTCTTAAAAAAAATAGAGGAAATAATCAAAGTGACTGCGTCATACAGTAGAAATATCTGATCCTACGTTTCACACCTGGGAAAAGTGTCATCTTACGCGTCACAATATTTGTAATCTCTCCTATTTATTTAAAAACCGTAGTTTTTCATCAAAGCGTGGTTATATAGAAGTCGTTCTGTGGGCGGTAAACACAATATGGCTCAGTCATGGGCCTTCTCTAAATGTTTAGGCAAGAGCTACGGGTTATTCCCGTTCATATAAACAGGAAAGAGTCACTTAAGGGACTTGCTGTGGATCTCTGGATCTTTTCAGATAGTTCACAATCAATCGACTGAAATTTTCCTAAAGCATTTTCATCTGCCTTCCTGGAAAGCAGCGTTGAATGTTATACTCTGCCACATTGACACAAAATTGTAGTCGGAGAGAGCGGCATCTGTGTTTGGACATGTTGGTGTTGTTTATTCGAATACTGATGAGGTTTAAAACTCACAAGCACCCAAAAATAACCTTATGACCCCTGATGCCGGTCCGTCTCAAAGCGGCCCTTCTGTGGACAACACCTGCCGCTGTCTCACAGTTTACACACACACACACACACACAGCCGGCTGTTTACCCTCGGAGAAAGAGATCACAGATCAGGGCTTGATGCTTCACGGAGGTCGTCTTTGTTTATGAAGTTTGCATGTCATGTTCGGCTTTGTTTTGAAGCAGAACTGAAAGATATCGGGTCAAACAAGAAGAGTTTAAAGATATCAAGCCGTTTGCATAAATGGAAGTATTTCATTCTAAACGCTGGGTAATCGTTTTACATTGCACATGTTTGGCACCGCAATACGGGGTTAACACCACAAAAGCGGCTCTAATCCTGCTCTGGAGCAGGGTTTCATAACCCAGGGTAAAACATTCCTTTAACCGGGACTAATACACTGGGGTGTATTAACCCCAGGTTATCGTTGTTCTAAACAACGCTTTTAACCCCAGGTAAAGGAACGTTTCACACTTGTAATTTAGAAGCGGAGTTAGCACCGCTTTTTACCCAGGGTTAAGCGCAGCGTGTAAGGCCAGAAAGGCTTATCACACTTGAAATAGTTAACCCACTTTTCACACTGTGCTTAACCCCAGGTCATTGTCGTTCTAAACACTGTTTTTAAACCCTGGGTAAAGGAGCACCGCTTTTTACCCGGTCTGTTCATTACTCCAATTAACTTGTTTTTCATTGCCATGTGACATCCCATCAAATGGTAAAACGACTGTTTATACAACATGCTGTACAAAGCTCATGAATATGAGGCACGCGATTGGCTGTCGGTTTGCTAAGCATCTATTCATATCATTCTAACATGTTTGGCACCTCAATGCGGGGTTAACGCTGCAAAATCGGCTCTAATCCTGATCTAACCTCGCTTCTAAATTACAAGTGTGAATCCCAAACACAGTACGTTCCCCTAACATTCCCATATGGTTCATTTTTTGGGAACCCTGCAGGGAACGTTAAGGAAACGTTCTGGAGACGTAACAGAAAGGTTAGGGGAACGTTACGCAAACCTAAAAACCCTTCTATTTCCGTAACGAAAACTTTCCTTGATAACCAAAAACAAACAAAAAAAACATGTTTTTGGAACATTCCCAGAATGTTCTGGGAACCAAAACTCTTTAAATGGGACATTCCTTTACCCGGGGTTAAAAGCAGGGGTTAGAACGAGAATAACTCAGGGTTAAGCACAGTGTGAAAAGCACAAAGCAGACCAATTGTTAAAGGAACAGTTCACCCAAAAATGAAAATGTCATTATTTAGATAAATAAATGCTGTAATTGTGTGTTTTACAGGAAGTGGTTGAACAGCGGTGTGTTTGGAACGACTTTAGCTACATGTGTCATTCTTCTGATCTACGTTATATACAGAAGATGGACGGGGAATAACGGTGTCTTCCGACTGGGTCTGAGATAGAGAAAGACTCGTCTGGGAATTTAATAGCCTAGTTAAAAAGAAGAGACATTTTTACTCCCTCTGACATTTAATTCAATCTCAAGTATATTGATTTTGTATTAACTAAACTGCAGTGGACCTTAGACAGAGTAAGCGCCATATTTGATGTGACGTGAATGAAACGAGGACATGTGCATGTAGATCATTCTGCCACGAAATGTCTTTACAAAACCTCTCCAGATGACAAATAAAACACCCAAAACATGTGAGTTACGGTAAGTAAACAGACATGTATTTTCGTTCATGTCAAATTAGAAATATTGACAAATTTGAATTAGTTGAAAATGTTTTCTGTACAAGTGATATATATTTCTATATTTCTATGTGAAAGGAAGTTATCGCACTAGGAAAAGACTACAGTAAACATTTATGCAACATTTAGGGTATGAATCATCTTTTCAGCTTTCTAAACTATTAGATCAGCCTGCTTTTATTCTTGTAAACAAATCGAAGTACCAAAACAACAAAGTCATGCACATGCACTAAGTTACTGGCCTCACCAAAAGATAACATTAGCTGGCATAGACACATGTTGTTTACTGTTGTAGATTCAGAAAGCACATTACAGTAATTGTTTGGAAAAAAAATCTGTTTCTCTGCTCACCTGGCAGATGAAAAGCTGCTAATGAAGGCCAAAATGCTCTCAGCTCAAAGAAGGGCTCTTAAAGCATGTGCTCAGACAGGATTAGCTCAAACACAATGCTGGAATTACTGTCCAGATCACCATTACTAACAAAAATGAACCATTTTGAAGAAAAGAGTATAGTAGCACATGTCAGGCCAGGCTCAAGCTTTGAGATTCCTGGTGGGCTGGAGTTTTAACATTTTTTTTTTTTTTTCTATAACAGATTTTGTAACTATATTTTATAACAAAAGGAACAGGTCTTTAAAGGGACTCTATATATAAACACACATGCTCAACCAGAGCCGATCAGCTCTATACCTAGGGCCCCGCAAAGTGCGTCAATCAAAGTTTACAACATCGATGAGAAAATTAAGTGAAACCATCCTTCTGAAAAAAAACGTCTCAGGTTACGACTGTAACCTTAGTTCCCTGAGAAGGGAACGAGACGATGCGTCGATGACGCTTTGGGAACGCCTTCGCGTGATTACCTCTGAAGCACGTATGTCAACTAGTCCAATGGAATGAATGAATGAACGCCACGGGCGGGTGACGCCATGACCAGGAAAGGATATAAGCACATCCGGTGCGTTACTCGCGTTAGCTTCTAGTGCCGAAACAAAGTCGATCGCAGGGATGCAGGAAGTATGGCAGGGCGACGCATCGTCTCGTTCCCTTCTCAGGGAACTAGGGTTACAGTCGTAACCTGAGACGTTCCCTTTCGAGGGAACTCGCGATGCGTCGATGACGCTTTGGGAACGAGAATACCCAATACGCCGTACTTACAAAATGCCAGATGATAAAACTGTCGGCAAACTAAGTAAAAAGCACCTGGGGCAGCATCCAGGTCCAAGCTGTAAAACCTCACGAATGTGAGCGGTGAGGACCAGCCCGCCGCATCACAAACGTCTAGGAGAGAACTCCAGATAATAAAGCTTAGAAGCCATACTCCTAGTGGAATGAGCCCTGACCACCAAATGGTTGGCCAGAGGACTCACAAGCAAGAAGAATAGTCTCGACTATCTGTTTGCCCAATAGGTTGGATTTTCTCGACAGAGAAGTCCGATGAACATAAGTGTCCAGTGCTCGCACTGGGCACAAAAGGTTCAGCTTTTCCTGGTCCGATAAACGGGGGAGGACAGAAACCTGCAGCACAATAGGCCTCGGAATAATGGTAGGCACCTTAGGAACATATCCATGTTTGGGGTAAGATTGCCTTGGCCATCCCCGGTGCACTCAAGGCAGGTGGGGACCGAAAGGGCCTGAAGGTCTCGACTCTTAGAGGGACGAAATAGCTAGCAGAAAATAAAAGAAAGAACTTCTCTGAGACCAAATCTAAGGGCTCAAAGGGAGCCCCAGATAGGCCTTCTAGAACTATTACAAGATCCCAAGCCGGCACCCTAGTGCAAGTTGCAGGCCTCAGCCTCAAAGTGCCACGAAGGAAACGAGTGATCAGGGGGTCTCGACCCAAAAATGTACCACCCACCAGGGCGTGGAAAGCCGCAATGGCCGCCACGTATACCTTAAGTGTGGAAGGACATAGACCTGATACAAAGCGTTATTGCAGAAACTCAAATACTGTGTTTACTGAACAGTTAACCGGATTCCACTGACACTGGTAACACCAAGAAGTGAAAAACTCTCGAAATAATGAATATAGTTTCCTCGTAGCGGGAGCTCTGGAGCTTAGAACGGTCTCAACAACCTCGGTTGAGAGACCACTCTCTATGAGTTGGGCCCCCTCAGAGGCCAAACCCACAGTTTCCAAATCCCCTGCCGGGGGTGCAATATTGCATCCCCTGCCTGAGACGGAAGGTGTCTCCTGATCGGAATCTCCAAGGGAGGGCCGTCAAGGAGAAGAATTAGGTCCGCAAACCAAATTCGCTTGGCCAGGGTGGTGCTACTAGCAATAGGCTTATACCATCCTGGCGGATTCACTCCAGAACTCCTGGGAGCAGAGCAACAGGGGGAAATGCATACAGACGTAGCCTCGGTCACGTCTGCACCATAGCGTCCAGCCCCGAGGGGGCTGGTTGAGTGAGAGAGAACCAGAGTGGACAGTGCGTCGTATGCTGAGACGTGAACAGGTCCACTTCTGCCTGGCCGTAAAACTCCCATATTTGCTCCACCGCCTCAGGGTGGAGTCCCCTGGCCTCAGCCCCTGCCTCGTCAGGGTATCTGCTCCAATATTCTGGCCCCCTGGAATATACACTGCCCTCAGATAGTGTTTTTTCTTGAGGGACCAAAATAAGAGGCCACCAACGTGTTGTCTGAGAGATAAGAACCAGAGTTTCCTCCATATAACCAAGGCGCGGGGATACTGCCGCGTGATCTTGATCGTATGGAGTGGGTTTCCCCTCGGGGAGAACCCTCTGGTCCCGAGCCACCACTGTAAAGGTCTCACTTACAGCAGGTCAAAGGGAATCACATTGGACGCTGCTGCCCTGAGGCCTAACAGTCACTGTTCCAGCGCAACACATGATGGCCCCTTAGGTCTGGGAGGAGATGTCTCAACGCATTGACGACGACCATCATCTCTAGGCAAATCATGTGCCAAGAGAGATGATGACTCCTCCACAAGCCCTGAGCTGAGCGGCCTTCCAATACCGCTCCCCAGCTGGTGAGGGAAGCATCTGTCAAGATAGCAACTCGATGGCAAAGAGCTCCCAACACCGGAACCTGGGACAAGAACCAGTGTTTCGTCCATATAACCAAGGCACGGGGATACTGCCGCGTGATCTTGATTATACAGAATGGGTTTCCCCTCGGGGAGAACCCTCTGGTCCTGAGCCACCACTGCAAAGGTCTCACGTACAGCAGGCCAAAGGGTATCACAATGGACGCTGCTGCCCTGAGGCCTAACAGTCTCTCGAACTGTTTCACAGTGTGTGCCTGGCCTAGCTTTAGCTCTTTTGTGGCAGTAAGGATAGCAGCTACACGAGCGGGCGACAGAACGGCTCGCATCGTGACTGAGTCCCAGACCACTCCAAGTAAAGTGGTCCTCTGTACTGGAGAAGCACACTCTTCTTGGCATTGAGCTTCAACCCCAACCTTCGCATATAAGCGAGGACGACATCTCGATGCCGAACCGCTAACTGTTCTGATTCCGCTAGAATCAGCCAATCGTCTATGCAATTCAGAATGCGTATGCACTGCAGCCTGGCGGGGCCAGAGCTGCATCTACGCGCTTCGTGAATGTGCGGGGTGATAGAGCTAGAGCGAAAGGAAGTGCCTGATACTGGTGTTCTTTGCCCCTGAAAGAAACCCTCAGGAACCTCCTGTGCTGAGGGAGGAAGGAGATATGGAAGTATGCGTCTTTCAGATCTATCGTGACAAACCAGTCCTCGGATCTCATTTGAGTCACGATCTGTTTGAGTGTCAGCATCTTGGACTTGAGTTCCAGCACTGAACACTTCAACAGACGAAGATCTAGTATGTGATGCAGTTCTCCATCCTTTTTTGGAACAATGAGATAACGACTGTAAAGACCGACGCAATGTCGGGTGAGTACACCTGCTCTATAGCTTTGTTTGCTAACAGGGCCTTTACCTCTTGCTCCATTACCAGAACCTGCTCGGGATGCACTAACGTGAGCAACACCCCGTTGTAACCTGGAGGACGAGAACCAAATCTGCCTCTTACTACTAACTGCAGGGCCCATAGAGATATATTCGGCAGTAGCTTCCGCGCTGCCAGAAAATCTACCAAGGGAACCAGCCCCTCGAGGCTGGCCTCTGGTGTAATTGAGACAGTCAGATTAGGGGGCCTGAAGCATACTGGCAGGAACCCCCCTCAGAGGGCGCGAGTCCGACGCAATGTCGTGTTGACACTGCGCCGGAAGCTCGCTGGAGACTGCTGCGCCCTAAAGCACCAAGGGTGGTGGGGTTGGCAGAACGGTCCCCTGAGGGCACCGAGATGGAAAGGGCACCGTATAATGAGGTGTACACCGTTCCACCCCGGTTGAGGCTGCCCTCACCGGTCTGACGCCAGTGGCGCCAAGACCTTTTCTTTTGAGCCGAAGCTTTCTCAGCGTGAAGAACGGTCCTCGGATCCGGCTTCTGCTTTGAAGGCTTTGGCTGCTGTGTTGCGTATGAGAAACAAGACGGCTGGAGCTGCTCACGCCCAGCAGCCCCAGGGGGTTGGACATAGCGAGAGAGAGATTCTCTTGTATCTTTCTCCATGATTTCCATCAAATTGAGCCAGAGGTGTCTCACAGTGACCACAAGGGCTGCCATAGACCGCCCAAAAGTTTAGGCGGTCTCCTTATTATCCCTGAGAGATAAATCTGTGGCCCGACGAAGTTCTCAAACCCCATCGGGCCAAACTCCCTCACTTCTGTCCAAATACCCCAGCAGGTCAGCCTGATATGCTTGTAGCACTACTATAGTGTGCAAGCAGCCTCCTGCTAGACCCACTGCCGTAAATGCTTTTCCCACTAGATTAAAAAAAAAAATATATTTTTTAATGGTTTAGTGAGAGAAGCCGACGCCTTCAGGGACGATACTAAACCGAGAGACAGATAGCTAGCAAGCGTCTGTTCTACCTGGGGTATTGCCCCATAGCCATACTCTCTTAACCCCCTAATATCTGAATATACATGGACTTGGGGGCTAAAAGACAAGAAAAGTAAGGCTTTTTCCATGATCTAGACAGCTCGCTGTGCAGATCGGGAAAAAATGGAAGGCCCCGTGATGGAGGTGAATAAAAATAGAGGGAAGGAAACTCGTTCTTTATTTTTAGGACGAGCTCCCCCTTATTTCTGCTGGCCATTAAATATTTAATTTATCTACAGCCTTGGTTAACACCTCCACCAGCTTTATTTTATATATACACATTTATTTTATATATATATAAACTATTATACATGTGTATATATATATATATATATTTCTCATACGCTGGGGAAAGAGATGGCAAATCCACTTCCCCCATGATTGTGCTTTGTTTACTTTCAATGCCCAGCACATCTACCTCCTCGGGGGTAGAGCACTGAAGCATTGAACTCTCTCCCCGGGCGGAAGAGACCGCAGCGCGGGCTTCCGAGACCGGAGAGAGAGCGTGGATCCCTTGTGGAAAGGGAGGAGATAAGATCCGCGGACCCGTCTCCAACCCCGTAAAGAGATCCTATTTGCGATCCACAGGAATGCATTCTCCGCGTTGCCTCGGCAGACGCGGGTCCTGCACCCTGAGAATCGCGAGCCTGGCCACTTCCCTCGAAAACTGACAGGCGGGAGCGAAGCGAAAGCTTCTCACAATGTTGGCAATCAGCCAAGGCTGATACCGCATGCTCCACTCCCAACACATCACATCACACAAAGCTTGTGTGTTTCCCTACTCGTTAAATAACGCGAGCAGGAAAAACACAGAGTTTGTGCAATTGTTTACATAGTGTGTATATATATATATATATATATATATATATATATCAGACAGACAACAATAAATATTCACAGACAGTTTTGACACAGAGCGCTTTGCTGAGGCACAAAAGCTAACGCGAGTAACGCACCGGATGTGCTTATATCCTTTCCTGGTCATGACGTCACCCGCCCGTGGCGTTCATTCATTCATTCCATTGGACTAGTTGACATACGTGCTTCAGAGGTAATCACGCGAAGGCGTTCCCAAAGCGTCATCGACGCATCGCGAGTTCCCTCGAAAGGGAACTGGTGTTCTCTCCTCTCCAAGTTTGAAGTTGAGATTGTCCTTTTTTCCATATTGTGACGTATATCCGAGTGAAACGGCTTCTGAAATTAGAAAAAAAAAATGTAGGGCGGGGCTTGATTTCGTCCCTCGGGAATTGATTGGATCGTTGGAGGTTGGGCGGGGAGGGGAACGTATTTGATTAAAGATTATAAGGGTACATGAATTTAAAAAAAAAATGTGCACAGATAAATCATTTATAATAAACACTACAATATTACACGTAAAAATACGAATGGTAAAATTTTATTTCATGACGACTAAAGATCAGGCAGTGCCGACTATTCTGGGCCCAACAACGACGCGGCAAACTGTAAGTAAAGACCTCTTATATACCAAAAGATCAAAGCAAATTTGGTTTCCCATGTCATGACCCCTTTAAGACAGACAATAACCACAAGAAATGAACTCGTTCACACTCGTGTGACGCATGTGGAAATTCAGTAGGCCTACCAATCTCAACAATCGTGTTAAAGCGCTAAATGAATTAAATATACGTTCAAATACATGTATGAAAGATATTGCCTCGAACATATCCACTTAAAACATATTATTATCACAATTAATCTGTTAATGAGTTAGAGCGTGAAAACCGTACATACCCCACAGCAGCGACACTCAAATCTGCTGTAGTACGGCAAGAGAAGCGGAACAAAATAGTATGTCTGCAGTACCATAAATAGCCACAGGAGGGAAGCCTTTGAACACTGAATACAACCAAATGCCTTATTCCATGGAATTCACACATCAAAACTCTTTAAATGAAATGTTCTTTTTAACCCTGTTACATCGACCTTACTGAATAGACTGGGCTACTAGAGTTTTTA
This sequence comes from Gila orcuttii, assembly GCA_026230005.1. Lineage (NCBI taxonomy): Eukaryota > Metazoa > Chordata > Actinopteri > Cypriniformes > Leuciscidae > Gila > Gila orcuttii. Next base: position 32,369,957 of record JAPDVR010000024.1, read on the forward strand.
GGGAAAAGAGTGGTTTATTCGAATTTGAAAAGTGAAATTCAGATTCACATTCTGTACATTGAATCAAATTGAGTGTTTAAACACGAATTCTGAGTGTTCAGGTTGAATGCAATATTTTGTTTGAGAATATAGTTTACTGGGGTTTTTTTTAAGTGTTGAATTTTTCCAAGTGTTTTTGTTTTTATTTTATTGTACAAAGTGAATGAGAGTTGATTTACAGCTGAGTCGAGCTGTTCAGACTGCTTGATCCAAGTGCCTACAATTCCAAAAAGAGTGTGGATTACAAATATTGTCATTTATTGTAACTTGCTAATCCTCTGATTACATTTGTGATTTGCACATTTCAAGCAAACAACAAAAAGAAAGAACGATAACTTTTTAAAATACAAAACCTCAATTGAATCATACAACAGACTCTCTCCAGTAGTCGCACATTTCTTCTGATCCATTGGCCCATATCGATCCTCATACAAGTGTGACGCGTTACACGCTTCACAAGTAAACAGTCAGTAATAAAATCAAATGTATGAACCAATTGCAACTAATAGCACAAATAAATAGAAAGATACAACTGAAAGAAACAGATTTCAGGAAGGTATAATAGAATTCAGGTACGAAATACTATGTATAAATTAAATATTCTATATAATCCTCATTAAAGCTAAAGAAGTTATTCAGTCAAAAGCAGATTTTAGCAGAATTTTTTTTTTCTTTTGTTCTTTAACATTATTTACACAAGATAGCAGCCGGTATATTAAGCCACTGCAACTTTAAGACCAAATGCACCGTTCTGATCTGACACACATCAGATATTCTCCGAACGGTTTACGTTCATTAAGTCTTTTTATTTTACTCAGTTAAAATTGCTTATGAGGATACTTGCTGAAATAAATCCTGACAGAGGGGTCTGGTATAACCCCAAATGTGTTTATTCTGTGATAAAGACATTCACATGGCAATGCATTGTGCTTTTTAAAATGTCCAAATATCCATTTGAACAAGTACTTTATTGTTACTAAAAATTTTAATCAAATAAGAATACATGCTTTTCCTTCCTGTTGTATGTTTTCTTTACTGTGAGTTATTTAGACGATATATTTAGAAGGGTTTGGCTATCAAGAGTCAGACTACACTGATATCATAGCGGGGTTTCTTTAAATAGTGGTTTTATTTTCTCATTTCCTCTTCTCTGATCTTTAAAGCACTTACATTTGAAATAACACACAAAATACGTCTCTTCTACCTGACATTTATCATTAACATTATTCTGAAATAGGGCTGGCCGATATAGTTAAAGATGTATATCTCTATATTTTTCCAAATACTCTATATATCAGTATTTGGTAAAACTTTACAATAAGGTTCAAAACTTACTGACAAAAATTTGAATTCTCAGTTCATGCCCCCTTTTATAATACATGTTTTTACACATCAGACCGGTTTCTCTGACAGCGAATCACAACCGCTCTCTGTCTGTCAATCATTTGATGCCCGACTTCTGGTTGGCTGAGACGCCTGTTGAGGGCGGGGTTTAGGAGGGAGAGTGTTGTTGAATCTTGAACCTGCTGTATCACGTGTCAACACTAGATGGCAAGAGGGGCATTTCTACTGCATCCAGGAACCGTGAGTTACATCATGAGTCTGCCAAACTCTCATTACAGCTGCTGCCTGATGTACCTCAGATGAAGCATGAACATTCATTTTCAGCAAGAGTGTCTTTTTACTCAGGCCGTGGCGTAGGCTACAGTGTGTAAATGAATGCACACGAAAAACATAGCTGGAGTCATTTGTTTACTCCGGATGTGTTCAGTGTGCCAAGCATTTGATGTTTATTTGGATAAAATAACGCAAAAATAATTAGAAAATGAAATATTATGAAGACAAATCTAAATTTTGGTTTTAAAAAGCCTTGCCTGAGAGTTTAATACTTTTAAAAAGCCTTTAGGCTTGATGCTGGCCATGTACTTTAAATACTACTGTATAATATTAGATATAAATAGTTTTCTTTTCAACTGTTTGAAGTTTGAAATTCTCACTATTGTTCTCAGATTCAAATTTAATAGACATCTATAGGATTTTTTTTTTCATTAGGTAACACTATACAATAAGGTCTCATTTGTTAACATTAGTTTTATGAATTTCCTAAAATGAACTAATTCAGTGCAAGATAAATATTTGTTTACAGAATGTATTAATCTAAAGTATTTTGTTAGTTAAAATACAATTGTTCATTGTTTGTTTATAATAGTTAATGCGCACTGATTAATGTTAACAGATAACATTTGTTTTTAATAATGCATTAGTAAATATTGAAATTAACATTACCAATGTATAATAAATGCTGTATGAAATATTGTTAATCATTAGTTCATGTTAGTGTAACTGTAAATCGCTATTTCATTCTCAGGTTTTATTCTGAAGCTAATATAATAAATATTTGTGTTCATTTTTGGATTTTGATCTGAAGTGATGCGTCTGGTTGAACTGTTACTCCAGTTATTCTGAGCTATAGATTGTGTGTTGAAGGTTGAGTGATCGATACCCATCTGATTCTGCAGTGATACCCACCCTATCTCACTGCCAACGGCTCTGACAGCATCATTCAATAGTTCACAAAGTCAGCAGGACGGGCATTATATCACACACACACACACACACACACACACACACACACACACACACACACACACACACACACCCAGCCAGCCCCAACATCAGGAGACATGAAGAGTGATGCACTGATTCTTATGACATTGCTTGCTTGTGTCAGATGTTTCTCCTAAACTGCTTGGGTTGAAATAGCCTAGAAATCTAGACGCACCCTAGCGGCAGCAAATTTTATTTTGCAGCCAGTGTCGTCTAGCAACTCTCCGTTGGCTTGCAAACTCGTGTATAGTGTCGGTGGGCGGGCTTAACATAATGACGGCAGAGTTGCGATGGTTCCTCGTGAATTCCCTGCTACTTGAAAACAAAGAAGAAACTGCTGGCGAACAGCGGTCTTTCAAATCGTCTTTGGCCGCGACTCTGGAGGACTTGGAGTTAAGCTTTTTTTGAGAAAAGGAGGAAGAAAGCCACTAAAATCCGTCGCTCTGACTACGTCACCTTCTTCGTTGCTCTGGTTGGTTGTAGCGCTATCCTATTGCGTACAGAGGGAATTTGAAAGACAACCGTTTATTGAGTCCTGCCAATGGTGAGTTCCCAGACCTAACATTTTGATGTGGGTCTGGCTTGTCAGGCTAAGGGAGAAATGCAAATAGGCCTATAACTAAATGATGCAATAAAGTAGACATACAGTAAGAGTAAAGAAATATAACACATACTGTATGTGTGGATGGAGGAGTCACGTGTAAGATGAAACATTTGAGGCCCTGTCCCAAACAGAACCCTAAGCCCTCGCGATCTTCTTCCAAGTCCACACTTTCGTGACGCAATACTGCTTTGACTGTCGGGTAGAAATCATCGGGCGCAAAGGGGGAGCTTGCAAGCACTCTTCTGATACCTAAAACGACAAATAGGACACTCTATATAGTCTTGTGGATGTAATATACGTGTGCAAGTGGCCATTGTAAGTCCACAAGACAAGCAAGTGCACATGAAGTGTGCCATTTGGGACGGGCCTGAGAAGCAGGAGACTAAAGTCGGCATGAAACAGACGTTGCGTTTGTCTTCCCGTATTGTTTATCCGAGTGAAACGGCTCCTGGAACCAGAACAAATGTGGGCGGGGCTTGATTTTGTCTGTGGGGAATTGATTGGATGGTTGTGGTTTGCTATTGGTGGATCTCATGTGAGTGACAGGTTGCCCCGCCCTCGTCATCAGAGAAGAGAAGAGATGCTGCAAGCAGGAGGGGAAGTTATTCTGTTTCAAGATTACGATGTATATAAACTTAAATAATGATGTGTGCATGGATAAATAATTTATGATAAACGCAGCAATGTTCCATTAAAAAGAAGAACTGTTACTGATTTCATGATGACTTTAAAGGCCTATATAGTGAAATATAGGATATTCAATGAAAAAAAAAATGTAGGGTGTGCCTTGATGAGAGAGAATTTGTATTAAGAAAGTAGATAATAAAAGTATTTTCACAATTAAAAATACTGTTATGTTTCAAGGAGCTTTCATGTTTATGTTCTCTATTTTTTGCATTCATATTTTGGAGAAACATCTAAGATTTTCCTTTCTTTGTGGTGCTTCTACTTGCTCAGGTTCTTCTGATGCATAAGTGGGCCGTTTTGATGTTGTGCTTCACGTTTAATCCCAGGTGCAACCCTTCCCTGGAGTGATGCATGACGCACTCATAGAGTCTTCTTCTCTCTCATCCATCCGCTGAGAGGTTTCTTTTGCGGTCAGTCGGCTCAGGATCAATCGGCTGGCGATAAGAGATTCTTTATGTATTTATGCATGAGCTGAGTGAGTTTTGTGGCACGCACCATTCGACCTGTTGTGGATTATTTGCTCTGGTGCATGTTTTCCTGGTTTGTTTTGTTTGGGCAGGTGTGGAAGAATTCTTATTGCGGGAAATGGAATGTAGATACACAATTAAACCTCTTGAGTGCCTGTCTACACATGTTTGGCTAGAGGTGTACATTTCCTCAGTACCATGTTGCAATTCCATTAAAAAAAAATCTCTAAAATACCATACACTCTACTAGAACAGGTTTTTCTGCTTGAATGTTGATTATTTTCCCATATTCTCCATTGTTGCAGCTCCTCTCTTCCCAGTCTGTCAGTAACGCTCTGTTTAGTTCCTGTCTCTATGAAGCCCCTCTTTCTGAAAAGCACACTGTGCTCTGATTGGTCTGCTGGAGCAGTGTGTTGTGATTGGTCAAGCTCTTCCAGCGTGTTTGGGAAATGTCCCGCCCCTTACCATAACCGCCAGTTTCAACCATAGACTGTAAAAAAATATGGACGTAGTGTCCGTGGCATCACCTGTAGATTTCTTAAGAAAGTTTTTGAAACCCAAAGTGGGCGGAGCCGGCCGTCGCCAGCTTGGCACTCCCGGACTACTCCCGGACTGAAAATGGGAAAAGAGGAGGATTAGCTGAGGTGACGTGACGCTAACAGACAGCAGACAAACGGCTAGTAGTGACATCAGCAGCAATCCACCTGTCACTCAAGTGGCCACTCCCTTAATTATGCAGAACTTTAAGGCTTAATATAATTTAAATGGATGAGTTATTAAAAAAATCACCCCCGTCACAGTTGTCATGAAGGGCAAAATAAGCAATATAGACCAGAAACTCTTTTTGTACCAGGCTGTAAACATTGTTTTCTGCTGTAAAGTTGGGCATTTTAACATGGAGGTCTATGGGACTGACTCTCTTTTGGAGCCTGTCTCTAGTGGCCAGTCGATGAATTGCAGTTTAAGTCACTTCTGTGTCGGATTCAAGAGAGAGACCGGAAGATTGCCGCTTGGTTTCAACACACTACTAACTCAACCAGGCCCCGCCCCTTTATTCTGCGTATGAATTATTTAAACGAGGAATATTGTGATGTGTTTGTTTCCGGAAGAAAACTCAAGCCTACAATGAAGGCGTTTCAGGGAGTTCAGAAACACTATATATACAGGTCCTTCTCAAAAAATTAGCATATTGTGATAAAGTTCATTATTTTCCAATAATGTAATGATAAAAATTAAACTTTCATATATTTTAGATTCATTGCACACCAACTGAAATATTTCAGGTCTTCTATTGTTTTAATACTGATGATTTTGGCATACAGCTCATGAAAACCCAAAATTCCTATCTCAAAAAATTAGCATATTATGAAAAGGTTCTCTAAACGAGCTATTAACCTAATCATCTGAATCAACTAATTAACTCTAAACACCTGCAAAAGATTCCTGAGGCTTTTAAAAACTCCCAGCCTGTTTCATTACTCAAAACCGCAATCATGGGTAAGACTGCCGACCTGACTGCTGTCCAGAAGGCCATCATTGACACCCTCAAGCAAGAGGGTAAGACACAGAAAGAAATTTCTGAACAAATAGGCTGTTCACAGAGTGCTGTATCAAGGCACCTCAGTGGGAAGTCTGTGGGAAGGAAAAAGTGTGGCAAAAAACGCTGCACAACGAGAAGAGGTGACCGGACCCTGAGGAAGATTGTGGAGAAGGACCGATTCCAGACCTTGGGGGACCTGCGGAAGCAGTGGACTGAGTCTGGAGTAGAAACATCCAGAGCCACCGTGCACAGGCGTGTGCAGGAAATGGGCTACAGGTGCCGCATTCCCCAGGTCAAGCCACTTTTGAACCAGAAACAGCGGCAGAAGCGCCTGACCTGGGCTACAGAGAAGCAGCACTGGACTGTTGCTCAGTGGTCCAAAGTACTTTTTTCGGATTAAAGCAAATTTTGCATGTCATTCGGAAATCAAGGTGCCAGAGTCTGGAGGAAGACTGGGGAGAAGGAAATGCCAAAATGCCTGAAGTCCAGTGTCAAGTACCCACAGTCAGTGATGGTCTGGGGTGCCATGTCAGCTGCTGGTGTTGGTCCACTGTGTTTTATCAAGGGCAGGGTCAATGCAGCTAGCTATCAGGAGATTTTGGAGCACTTCATGCTTCCATCTGATTTCATTTTTCAGCACGACCTGGCACCTGCTCACAGTGCCAAAACCACTGGTAAATGGTTTACTGACCATGGTATTACTGTGCTCAATTGGCCTGCCAACTCTCCTGACCTGAACCCCATAGAGAATCTGTGGGATATTGTGAAGAGAAAGTTGAGAGACGCAAGACCCAACACTCTGGATGAGCTTAAGGGCGCTATCGAAGCATCCTGGGCCTCCATAACACCTCAGCAGTGCCACAGGCTGATTGCCTCCATGCCACACCGCATTGAAGCAGTCATTTCTGCAAAAGGATTCCCGACCAAGTATTGAGTGCATAACTGAACATAATTATTTGAAGGTTGACTTTTTTTTTGTATTAAAAACACTTCTTTTATTGGTCGGATGAAATATGCTAATTTTTTGAGATAGGAATTTTGGGTTTTCATGAGCTGTATGCCAAAATCATCAGTATTAAAACAATAAAAGACCTGAAATATTTCAGTTGGTGTGCAATGAATCTAAAATATATGAAAGTTTAATTTTTATCATTACATTATGGAAAATAATTAACTTTATCACAATATCTAATTTTTTGAGAAGGACCTGTAGATAATATAGATATAGAGAATAACACCCGCTGAAGGGACTTTGTGATTTGAAGATGAACATGGAAAAAAGCAAGAAAGGACCCCTTTAAAGCTAAGTGTGGATCTGTTTTCGGTTCTGTGCGGTTGCCAGTGTCAGTGTGATATCGCTGAACAACTGTGGCATGAGCAAAGGCGATAGGGAGGAGGGCGGCTTTAGATGTTTGTGTTCTTGTGCCTTCCAACTAGACTGACCTTCAGCCCGGCTGCTAATCACTTCAAAGTCATTCTCATCAACAACCAAGACTGAACCACTGATTCATCACAGTCATTAAAGGACGAGCTGCTTTTATGTGGACCACCTCTGAGAAAAACAAATCATTTGGCTTTCAGTCTGCATTGGGTCACACGCACACGCACACGCACACGCACACGCACACACACACACACACACACACACACACACGGTATCATACTCCCAAAAGCCAAGGTAGTACCACAGAACCTATTTGTTAGTATAATTGTTTTGCTATCTTCATAACAATGTGTAATTAAAAAAATAGTATTATAAATGGTAAAGAAACATGGTCTATTTTTATAATACCATAGTTCTTTTTTTGTAAGGGACATTTCAATGTTTTTGATGTTACTTTGCTCATCCTGCTGTCTGCGTTCAGTATATTTATGATGTTTCTCTGAGGTATTTATATCAGTCGGTTGTTGTTTTGCAAGGCCGGCTGATGAGATGCCCGCTAGAAAACACCCTGCCAGGTCAACGCTCTCCTCATTATTGTCACGAAATCCTGAATGGTCTTTTGGGAATATGGGATGCTGGAAATTGTCTTTTACAGTTGTCGGTCAGACAGCTGACATCTCCGGGATCTGTTACTACTTTCCATGTAATCGATACAGCCGAATGCCCGCATTGATCCAGTGCCTTAGATGTTTATCTTGTTTTGTGAAAGAGGAAGCTCTTGCCGTGCCAACCAGGTGTCCATGCATGGGCACACATTTTTGGTTATGTATATACAGAATTAAGACATTGCATTGGTCTTTTTTAATTAAACTCACATCCTTATGTCTTAATACTTCAAGAATAGATTGAAAATCAAATTAGCGGAAAGCAAAACCCAATTAAATCGGATGTTGCCAGGTTATTCATCTCAGAATGATAGATTGCATAAGGTCAGTCGTTGTTACAAGCCTTACATAAATGATTACGCGAGGAGAACATCAGCAGCGGGGCCGTGGGCTAAATCTTCATTACTTCACAGTTCTGATGGAGTTTGTGCCCTGATAATTCAAGACTATTGCTGACAGAAACATGTTTATGAGTTTGATCTATTGACAACAAAGAATAAATGTAGCTGGGTTTACACAAACCTGCAAATGTTTGCTAACTTTTTGTGTTTGTGGCCGAAGTGCTTTCAGACTGTCCATTTAGATGCTATACTCCCAGATTTCCCAGACATCCCTGGATTTATTCTGATTTATTATTTCTGCACTTATAAGTCCCGTGGGCGCTTGAATTGATCGATTATAACAGCTGTATACCGTTCAAAAGTCTGGGGTCGGTAAGATTTAAAAAAATGTTTTTGAAGTCTCTCATGCTCAACAAAGCTGCATTTATTTGAAAAGGCATGCACGATATATCAGCCACCATATCGGTATCACCCTATATGTTTATTTTTAATGTTATCATTATCGGCCCAATAAGAACATTTTATATTGCCGATATATTAAAGCCAATAAATAATGTATTATTTCCTTCAGCTGAGACATTTCAGATGCACACTGTTCAACATGATGGTTCTCTGAATTGCTTGAAATATGATTGGAATCACTGCAAAAAGCAAAATACAGTTCAGTTCAACATTGTTCAACAAGTCTGTCATATCGGTTACATAAAACTATAATGAGAACATCATAATTGTGTGCTTGGGTCATGGCTTTTAATGATGAGACTTTTGTTTTTGTAATCAGGCTTTTAAAAATTATATAAAAATTTGGATTTAGATTTATCGGCCAATGTATCGGTTATCGGCTTTCAAATACATAGAATTATCGGTTATCGGTATCGACCAAAATTTTCATGTCTGGTAATCCCTATTGAAAAGTACTGTAAAAAAAGTAAAATAATATTACAATTTAAAATTGCTGTTTTCTATGTGAACATATTTTAAAATATAATTTATTCCTGTGATCAAAGCTGAATTTTCAGCATCATTACTCCAGTCTTCAGTGTCACATGATCCTTCAGAAATCATTCTAATATGCTGATGTGCATTTTAATGGTTTCCTGTATAAACACATTTGACATTTAGCTTCAAGCTTAAGAATTTTATAGCCGTTGACTTCTGCTGCTACTTGCCGCTGATTCTTTTCCACTTCGGTGGAATTTTTTAATGGCAGTATCAAAATGTAAATTACATGTTTCATCCACAAAAGCCACAGCTAATTTCTGGTTTCTCTGTTTGTTCCTTTGTAATTTCACTGTGATCTGCTGAGAGACATGAGCAACGGCTGTATAAACTAGCGTTAGCTGTTGTGTTACAGACCATTATAGGAAACGAGGCAAATCTGGCCAGAGATTCGTTTGGTAACAGGGTCTCATTTGCATTGCTCTGAGAGTCAAGGAGGCGTCACATTAATGAAACACCTCATTCGGCGCTGATAATAAGATTTCTTCTCTCTTTTCAAACCGACAGTGTGTTTAATCAGTACTAGTAATGACACACAACCACCACCGGATCAAATAGTGTGCATCAATAAGGGAGGACGGGGCATGTTGTCACACTTTGCATTCAGGGTATCTTTAGTTTTTTTTATAGTCAGTTTTTGTGTAGGCATAGAGAAAAATGGGGTTTCGGCTACAAAAAAAGCTACAGTCGTACAGTCGGACACAAATACATTAAATTATACAATGTATGTCACACTGTATAGAGTAAGTTGTCAAATAGCCTATTATGGGCTTTTAAGCAAAACATTAAGAAATTGTGTAAAATTACATAATTTAAAACATTTGTGACAACCGGCCCTGGAAACAATAATATATATAAATATCCCCTCATTCATAGGGTAACTGGACTTTTGGTCCAAAACTGTCCATAAACTGACTGCAATATCCTGAAGTCCGTGTGACAACTAGCCCCGCTCTTGCTAGTTTTCTCCATAATGAAAATATCACTAATTTCTGTGAATCAGTTCAGTTGTCCATTTCAACAAATCTATTCAAAACTATTATTTGTTTGCATCCCCACGTATAATTGATGTATTGATATCATGTTAAAGTATAGCTGTTCATAACATGTATTGTTGTTTTAGTGCATATAAATAATATTCATAAATAAATATCATGCTTCCTTAGTCTTTAGTCTTTTTAGTCTTTTCTTTTATTTAGTCTTTGCAAGAAACATTTTGAATATAATTGGCTACAAAGGTAGTTTAATTGAAATTATGAAAAAAAAAAATTATGAAAAATATAAAACGTGCTACGATATTCTGTACAGCTGCCCGTGTGACAACTAGCCCCGGTGCAAAATGAACTAGAAAAGATCACATTTACAATAATAAGGCTATTTTATACCTAGTTTGTTCCAACGTGCCAAACAAATGGTTTGCACGTGTCCCAGCGTTCACAGTTGAAAGTCACACTGCACCTATTTCCCAGGAAGATTTTGTTTTATTGATGTGCGCTGTATGCTGTATAATGGTGTGAAATAAATCTCTTATGAGTGTTTTTTTCCTGGGGCCGGACTGGAGCTGTGGACTCATTAGCACATCCTCATACACACACACACACATCCTCACACACACACGTCCTCTGTCTCCTGCAGAGCTTGTCAGGGTTGGACACTGTCGCTAAAGCCATTAAGTCTGTCAGAGCCTTTCAGAGCTACAGCGTTTAGCAGTCAGCAGCGTTTTTAATGGGCATGAACATACACGTATGGGATATAAGTGCTGACATGATGAAGGCACAACAAATATCGAGAGGAGAAATGTTTAGGGTGTAAAACAACAAACTGCATGCTTTGTTGGGGATAAGAATCGGATTTTGTTTGGAAAATAACCACAAAGTGAAATTCAGCATCATTAAGCCATTAGCTACAAAACGTGTGTCTATATTTACTCCAGATGTTTATCATCTCTCCACTTATCTTGCGCTGGCAGCATGTTTGGATCTTCTAGTTCATGGCCTTGGGTTTGAGATCTTGTTTTTGACTACAGTTTTATCAGCTTTCAGTTTTGTTTGAGGTTTAGAAGCAGCATCATTCTATTTTCATCATGTATCTGCCTCTAATTGTTTGTTATTCTTATGACTGATATGAAATTATTTTCCAGAAATTCACTGAGGGAAGGGAGGAATCTCTTCACTTTGAAGAAATGAGATTATAAACAAAGATTTGACCTGGTAAACTCTCAATATTGCAGTCATAGAGGCCTGTTTTTTTTCTGATGCCTTTATGTAAGGCTGACACATTTATGAATATTGCAATGATTTTAATAAAAAACATTTTTTTTTTATTTGGCTATTAACTTTTCTAAAGTCTAAAAGAGTCACTAGATTAGTTATACCTTTTGAAAGTATAATGCATTAAAACACATGGAAAACAACCAATCTGAGATGTTAAAAGGAATCTGCAAATATTATAATGCATTTTAACTTTGGTTACAGTAATTAAGAAAATATATAGGCCTAATGCATTATAACGTACATTATAATTATTCATTGTACATAAAGGCTTTAAGTAAAGTGTTACCACATGTCTTGATTATATCTGACTAGATATGTATTGTATTTTAGTTCTTGCATGAAACATTTTGAATATATTTGACTACAATGGCAGTTTGATCAAAATTATGGTTTTCTGATAAAAAAAAAAAAACACCTTTTTAAGACATTTCAGAGCATAACTGTTGAAATAAAGAATATCTTAAAAAACTGGCAATATTGGCATGTCATTTTTTAGTACCATAATTGAGCTCATTTGTTTATGTAGTAAATATTAACTTTATTATACGAAGTGTAGGAAGGTCTAATGCATTCTGCATGTATCAGGTTGCGTTTCTATTCAGCGCATGCTTTCCGTCCTTGGAAAATTTCACACTTTGAACCCCAAGCCAAAATGGTTGCACAGCAAAACTATCTTTTTTTTTTTCTTTTTTTTTTTGCTTTTGGATAACACATTAAACCCAATGCATTATCTTCACTTCAAAGGGCTTTTCAGAGTGCTTGTGTTGCTGGATTATTTTCCATCAAGCTGATCAAACAAGATGAAGATCACAAAACCTGTAAGAGGAACTGTGTATAAGTCATGCTGGGATCCTGGGGTTTGTTTTCACCTCTGTGTCACCTCTATTGTAGAGGAATTAATTTGATCTGGATGTGTCCCGGTGCTGTCTGATCTGAGAACAGCACATTACAGCTTTGATAAATTACCCTAAAGCATCTACTTTAAGGAATATCGTGGGTGAGATTGACCTTGATGTCTTTAGACAGCATCTATGCCATTCTGATTATCACAAACTATAACTTTGAGATCAACAAATTGTTTCTGAAAGAAAACAGGAACAGCCATAGAAGTCACTTGAAAATTATAGTCTCAAAAGGATGAATTATACACTTACGCGTTGAGACCTAAACCTACCCGCGTCATCTAACTGACGCTACCCTTAAGCGTCAGTTACATGACGCCCTAGGATCGCGTCAAGTAACTGACGCTAAAGGGTACCTAAAGCGTCGGATATTGAAGCATGGTCAAAATTGTCATTTAGATGACGCCTTGGGGTGAGAACGCGTTGAATTATTTGTTGAATTCAACGTATTCATTGGAATTATTGTCTGGGCAGTATGTTGCAAATGCTGTCAATTCATTTTTTATTTGTAAAGCACTTTTTTAAACAATACATGCACCTTTACAAAAATGTCCATAGATGTTGCAATTTGTTTGCTGAGGTGTACCAAAAAAAATCCCAATGTTTTTTTTGTTTTTTTTACTATGGAACTGGTAAGAAATCAAGATCAGATTCCTAAGTATGAGCAATAGTAATTCTTGCTCTTGCAATCACTTAATATATTTAATCAAATCAGATCAAAATCTTGTGCAATTCACATCATGCTAGAATTTATCAAAATGGTTTATTGTGCATGTGGTTGTTTAAACCTACAAGAAGCATCTTAAAGTGTAAGTTCACCAATTTTCAACCCGCTTTGTGTTGTTACAATGTTGGTTGTATATGTAAAGGAAAGATGTTTGCTCTTTCTCCGTATTCCCTGGACTGAGAAATTCCAGTATATTTGTCAGCTAAAGTCCGCTGGATGACGCAAAACTTCTGACAGCTCCAGGGCTTTCGTGAAAACTACAGTACTTCCACATTTTTGTGTACCCGCTCATGGACTGTCAGATCGACAGAGGGTTGTTAATAAATGTATTTTAAACCCCCCCTGTGGTGAAAATTAAGCTTTCGATGTTGTTTATTTGTCTATGTGGTGTTTTAATATGCTTTAAGACAAACCATGTGTAAATTCATAAGTCGACAGCATTGCTGAGTATTTTCTCCTTAAAAGTGCAGTGAACCAAAGACAGTCTCAAAAACACGGTTTGAAATCGCTGGTGTTTCTGACGTCACAAACTACCTTGTAACCAATCAGATCAACGTGTGATCGTCAACGAGTGGATCTCTGAGATGCTGTGAGTGAGTGGAGGCGGGGCTCATTTGCATATTCATAAAACTGCGTATACTAAATGAGGCGAGGGTGTCGAGTTACATCCATGCTATTTTAAGGCATGAAGACATTTTTTTTTTCAAGAAAAAAAACACTTAAATATGTCATTTTGGTGATCAAAGATGAGTTTTAAGGGATACAATTACTGATTACAGGGAGACTTTAAGAGCAGGTTTGTCACTGAAAATTGTATTAGCTTCCATTAACTCTCCATATTTCCGATTCTTTGCAGCCTTCAGCCACTGCCTACAATGCGCTGTAGGAAACCGAAAATAACTCTTTGAAGAAAAGGAACAATACAAGTCGACACTGTTGTGAGTAAAAGTTTGCTAAGAAGTTTTCCCCTACTTAAGCAAGACCGTGTTTGAATCAAGCCTATTTAATAGAGCACAACATGCACAACAGTTGATTTCCGGAGGTAAAAACTCCATAATTTTTTTCCATCGGGAATTAATACCTTAAAGTAATCACCCAAAAATATAAATTCTATCAGTAATTACTTTCTGAACCATCCACAGTCTGCAACGTAATTCCCACGGTTAAGCCCATGAAAGGCAATAAAGACATCGCTAAAATAGTCCATGTGACTTCAGTGGTTCAACCTTAATGTTATGAAGCAATGAGAATACTTTTTGTGAGCAAAAACAAACAAAAATAATGACTTAATTCAACAATCTATTCTCCTCCATGCCAGTCTGCTACGCGATTCACGTAAGCACCATAACGCATGTATGTGATCATGTGATCGTGCTCAGCCAATAGTGAACCAGCGTTCTGCCGTAAAACACGAAAGAGCTGTACTTTGTAAATAGCCCAACAAAGTGAATAGTGTAAGAGAGTGGCAGGGAAGAGAGGAGAGTTTGTTTAATAAAGTTGTTATTTCTGTGTGTGTGTTTTGCACACAAAAAGTATTCTCGTCGCTTGATAAACTTAAGGTTGAGCCACTGTAGTCACTTGGACTATTTTAACGATGTCTTTAATAACTTTTCTGGGCTGGCAAATCCAATTACCTAGTAGCCTAAGGAGGAGTGATCCAGCTCTCAGATTTCATCAAAAAAATCTTAATTCGTGTTCCGAAGATGAACGAAGGTCTTACGGGGTTGGAACAACATGAGGACGAGTAAATACTGACAGAATTTTCATTTTTGGGTGAACAAACCCTTTAATTTATACCTTTAAAGACAGCCCTACTGTGAGCTACGAGGTTGTTAATCGATGGTATTTGTTTCTGCTGAAGCTGTCATCCTGCATTATTTCAACATATTTTTAAAATAATCACATTTATCATAAAAATTTGTGTTATATTACCCATGATGCTGTACAGAAAATTCCACCAAACAGAGATTCCTGACAAGCAAAACGTGCAAAGAGCTCTTTAGCTCCGCCCACTCCCATGAAGCACTGCGAATGACGAAATCGAATCGGAAAGTATCTCAAATCAATAACTAATATATACAAAAAAAATATATATTTTACAATAAACTTAAAGTACACACATATATAGTGTATATATGTGTGTGTATATATATATATATATATATATATATATATATATATATACAGGTCCTTCTCAAAAAATTAGCATATTGTGATAAAGTTCATTATTTTCCATAATGTAATGATAAAAATTAAACTTTCATATATTTTAGATTCATTGCACACCAACTGAAATATTTCAGGTCTTTTATTGTTTTAATACTGATGATTTTTGCATACAGCTCATGAAAACCCAAAATTCCTGTCTCAAAAAATTTGCATATCATGAAAAGGGTCTCTAAACGAGCTATTAACCTAATCATCTGAATCAACTAACTAACTCTAAACACCTGCAAAAGATTCCTGAGGCTTTTAAAAACTCCCAGCCTGTTTCATTACTCAAAACCGCAATCATGGGTAAGACTGCCGACCTGACTGCTGTCCAGAAGGCCATCATTGATACCCTCAAGCAAGAGGGTAAGACACAGAAAGAAATTTCTGAACAAATAGGCTGTTCCCAGAGGGAGCACCTCAGCACCTCAGCACCTCAGTGGGAAGTCTGTGGGAAGGAAAAAGTGTGGCAAAAAACGCTTCACAACGAGAAGAGGTGACCGGACCCTGAGGAAGATTGTGGAGAAGGACCGATTCCAGACCTTGGGGGACCTGCGGAAGCAGTGGACTGAGTCTGGAGTAGAAACATCCAGAGCCACCGTGCACAGGCGTGTGCAGGAAATGGGCTACAGGTGCCGCATTCCCCAGGTCAAGCCACTTTTGAACCAGAAACAGCGGCAGAAGCGCCTGACCTGGGCTACAGAGAAGCAGCACTGGACTGTTGCTCAGTTTTGCAGTCATTCGGAAATCAAGGTGCCAGAGTCTTGAGGAAGACTGGGGAGAAGGAAATGCCAAAATGCCTGAAGTCCAGTGTCAAGTACCCACAGTCAGTGATGGTCTGGGGTGCCATGTCAGCTGCTGGTGTTGGTCCACTGTGTTTTATCAAGGGCAGGGTCAATGCAGCTAGCTATCAGGAGATTTTGGAGCACTTCATGCTTCCACCTGCTGAAAAGCTTTATGGAGATGAAGATTTCATTTTTCAGCACGACCTGGCACCTGCTCACAGTGCCAAAACCACTGCCAAATGGTTTACTGACCATGGTATTACTGTGCTCAATTGGCCTGCCAACTCTCCTGACCTGACCCCATAGAGAATCTGTGGGATATTGTGAAGAGAAAGTTGAGAGACGCAAGACCCAACACTCTGGATGAGCTTAAGGCCGCTATCGAAGCATCCTGGGCCTCCATAACACCTCAGCAGTGCCACAGGCTGATTTCCTCCATGCCACACCGCATTGAAGCAGTCATTTCTGCAAAAGGATTCCCGACCAAGTATTGACTATTGAGTGCATAACTGAACATAATTATTTGAAGGTTGACTTTTTTTTTTTCGTATTAAGAACACTTCTTTTATTGGTCGGATGAAATATGCTAATTTTTTGAGACAGGAATTTGGGGTTTTCATGAGCTGTATGCCAAAATCATCAGTATTAAAACAATAAAAGACCTGAAATATTTCAGTTGGTGTGCAATGAATCTAAAATATATGAAAGTTTAATTTTGATCATTACATTATGGAAAATAATTAACTTTATCACAATATGCTAATTTTTTGAGAAGGACCTGTATATATATATATCAACATTATTAGTTGATTGTAGTTCTTTCCTTTATTAAAGCCGTTAGGTACCTTTGTATTTTTACCCGATTGTATTTTTTTTTGCTTCAAATTAAAGTTTGTAGTGTGTGATTCACCTCCTAGCAGACTGACTTGCTTCATGGCTTATAATGCTTTAACCAAGACTACTTTAAAATCTCTAAGGGAGAAATGAATTGGAAAAAATACTTTCGGAACCAACGCTGCTGAAAAAGTGGGCCGGCACTATTGCACTGGGAGTGGCCTTGGATGCGACATGCCCAGTGCATTATGGGTGTTCAAGTTTTCCTACCTATTTGGCAAAAGGAAGGACAACAGTCCTTTTTCTGTTTTCTCTTGTCATGTGGCACTAATCTCTTGCCTTTCTACCACATAGGTGTCAAGTTTAATTGAAAGCCCATTTTGCCAGCAGTGAAGAACCCATCTATGTTAAGAGGTTTTCTTGATGGTCCTATTTAAATGAGCATTGGTTGATTGTTGATGTTTAATGCATGTTGTAGGCACCACATATAATTGCATATTGCAATTACAATTTGTTTTGTCCACCTAACAAGCAAATTGTAAGATCTGTCTGGCTTTAAGCAGAATTGTGAACCCGTTTCTCCAGCATGAGTAAATAGCAAAACCTAATTTATATTATATATGAGGGTTTTTTGTTGTCAAGTGGGTCTTATTTCATTTCTCCCTGGTTTTCATGAATCAAGTCGAGCTCTTACTTTCAGTCACAAGCTCAGTCTGACGTCACGACTCCCCGTGTTGCTGCGCAGAGTCGCAGACGTGAGACGATTGCCAATTTCTCTCCCCGGCTAGTCAGATACAAACACACTCTCAGGACGAGTGTTAAAGCTCAGCCGGCGTGTGCACTGAATAGCAAACAGCTCTCCATTGACACCGAAGGGTTCACACGGCGACTGTCAATCACTCGTCAGGGTCTCTCCTCTGACTGCATTACATGCTGCGTTTAATGAAGTGCCCTTCCAAGTGTTTGTCTCATCTGAAGTGCTCACAGTTAGATGTATGCACGCTCCAGAAACTGCTCCAATAGAGACGCTAACAGCTGCCTAAGACAGTAGTGGTGAATTAAAGGGGACATGTCATGGAAAGCAGGGTTTTTCTTGCTGTTTTGAAATTAGATTTTGTTGTAGGCTACTATGTAGACATACTCGCATATGTTCACGCTTAAAGTCCCCCTGTAGTCAATCATTTTATCCCTTAAAACGCATCTTATCACCAAAATGACATATTTAAAAAACATTCCTTGAAAAAAATGTCTTCATGCCTTAAAATATCTTGAATGTAACTCGACACCCTCGCCTCATTAAGTATATGTGGTTCTATAAATATGCAAATGAGCCCCGCCTCCACTCACTCACTCAGCTCAGAGATCCACACGTTGACGATCACACGTTGATCTGATTGGTTACAAGGTAGTTTGTGACGTCAGAAACGCCAGCGATTTTAAACCTTGTTTTTGAGACTGTCTTTGGTTCACTGCAGTTTTAAGGAGAAAATACTCAGCAATGCTGATAACTTTTCCAGAAAGTTTGCAGTCCGATATGATTTCTGGTCTGTGGCGAGTCGATCATATGATCCGCTCTGTGTTTTCGTGTCTGCAGCGTTTCTCGTGACACAAACATGAAACCAGACTTCATTCGCCACAATGGAAAGCACATATACACTGTCTGAATTGTTCCCTATCCCCTATATAGTGCAGTGTGTGCCATGTGGAAAATAGTAAATGTGTGAAGAGTCACCGATTTCAGCCGCAGCTTCTGCATCTATTTATAGTGTAGGGGGCGGAGCTTCAGATTCTAGAGAGCATTTGATTGGACAGGAAATCTGATGAGAAGCTGAAGTGCAGAGTGATGTCATCAAAATCATTGATCCATATTGGTGGACACGAGAGACTGCAAGTTTTGAATGCCTATATCTTATAAATGTGAATTTTGTCATTGTTTTGGAGCACATTAGATAACAGTAAAGCTGACATATTCATACTAAAAGCCCCAAAACTTCTGATTTCATGGGGACTTTAAGCATGCACAATGTGACTGTGGCTGTGTCCGAAATCTCCATTCAAACCACTACTCCCTAACCCCTATGTAGGGGGTAGGGAGTAGAGCACTATATAGTGAGCTCACCAGCATAATAGAAACACCACTTTCGGACACTACTCGATCGTCTCTCGGCGCCGTTGATTACGTCATTACTGTCGCACTATTTAAACGCGCCATCATCTGTCAGCTGGTGCCGAGCCAGCTCTGGGCTAAATAGATTTTTTTTTTATAAATACATTACATTATATTGAGCTTATTTCTCCAAAATAGTAAAATTAAAAGTCATTTCTGGCCGTTTCTGTTATAATGCGTTACTCGACACATGATTATAACTTATAAACATAAATAAAATTAATACACATATTTCATATATTTTCATTTTCGCGCCACACCGTTTTCTCTTGCCTGTCGACATTAGGAAAAAAAAAACAGATCTACGTTATCAAATACCTTGCTCATAATACTCTTAATAAAACAGCTTTTATTCCCATATTTTACTCCCAGGCACATTTGGGCAATTCCAAACCATATTACTCTTAAAAACTACTATTAATGTTGTATTTAATCATTTATTTATTTATTCCCAAAATGTGCCTGGGAATAAAATATGTTCAGAAAATCAACGTGCCTAATAATTCTGCACACACTATGCAAAACGAAATATGCATTTTGACAAACAACAAACAAATCTGTCAGTATTATTAACGGTGATGGCAATGTAGTCAAATAATAAAAGGTATAATTTCACGTATATGAGTACTCAAAATACTCCTTCGCAAGAATTTGACACAACTCACTCCCATCCAGCTGCCGAGGCAAAACGCTTCCCTGAGAAGAGGTGGTCCTTCTCTCTCCTCAGGCGAATAAATGTGCCCACATCATCGTCGGTCCCTGACGAGATCAAAATAAATTGACAATCCATTCTTGCTTTTACTTGTGTTCAAATATGCTAGTTTAGCGGCGTGACACATTTGTTAATAACGTTACTGTACAGTAGAGGGCTAATGTTAGCAAGCTGGGTCGTTAGGCATGATTTGTGCCGTAATGGGGCAATACGTGCTTACAAACAATTTATACATGTCTGACAAAATTGTAGAACTACTACATATCATAAGTTAAACGAGAAAGAACATAACTTACATTTGTATGACAAATTCGTATTCTCGCGCTGCTCTCCTTGACGTCCATTCGCAATTTTTACGATCAGCGCAATGCATGATGGTATGTAGGGCTTGGGTTAGTGACCATCGGTTGTACACTACTTTTCAAAATGCATTCTGGGATACATTGAGTGGACTATATAGGGTATAATAATCATCACTATACATTCGGACAGCACTACAAAATGGCGAGCTCACTATATAGTCCACTATATAGTGAGTAGTGGGAGATTTCGGACACAGCCTGTGTGTTTGCAGTGCATTGGTCAAGCATTCGCCCATTTAGTACTGGTGATGTTTTGTCATTTTTGTCATTTGTTTCTTTCAATAATCTGTGATTAAACTTATAAATGGACTTGGAAAAATATAAAAGTGTATAGGATATGGTTTTCTGAGGGCATATTTGTGTACACAGTGTAATTTATATGCAATATATGGATATTTTGAATATGAATGCACAGACAAAAATAGGCATGAATGACCTGATTAACTAGCTGTCACGACAAAGGTCTGACTCCTTAATCTTCTTATTGCGGACAGTATGAAAACAGCTCTTTAATTTAGCATTATGTGCTTGACCTTCCTGAACCCTCTCTGACTTCAAGATGACTCTGCAATAAAACTTCAGATGAGAGGCATGTGAAATGGGCCATAGAAGAAAATAATTCTCACATAATCTCTGAGAGCTCAAATGAGGAGAGACTTCAAATATGAACTGTAGTTGAAATGTCATTGGTCTTTTAAACGTCGAGTGATTGGTTTTCAAAAATGGCTAACGCCGCTTATAAAGAGAGAGGTGTCTGAAAGAAATCTCTGAGGATTAAGTGCTGATGAAGTTGTTGAATATTTTAGTGCTGAGAATAAAAGGCTCATAACATTGTTATGTGGTATTGTCATCACTTTTTTTAAAGGTTTGTAGGGTCTGGACCATTCAGACACACACTAATTATTCATATTCACTATATTTAATCAATATAAAGGTCTATGAAACTCTCCCCCAAAACTAACCTCACAAATGAAGTTACTTT
This sequence comes from Gila orcuttii, assembly GCA_026230005.1. Lineage (NCBI taxonomy): Eukaryota > Metazoa > Chordata > Actinopteri > Cypriniformes > Leuciscidae > Gila > Gila orcuttii. The sequence goes on from JAPDVR010000024.1 coordinate 32,391,245, forward strand.
GTCAGCCGGGTGTCCGGTTACAGAACACTTTAAGACTGATAACAGACTTTTACGACCTCAAAGGAATGTAGCCACATGCGCCACATGCTCAAGAGAGAGAGACAATCTTTAATTAAATAAACTTTGCGGTATTACTCTGATCTATGAAGGAACATGCCTCACAGAAACTGTGATGATTTACTGTCTCGTGTACTATTAGGTATAACAACATGGTATGTTTGATTGGGGTGTATGTGGTTGCACAATGACCCAACTGTCAATATAACTTCACCTGTATCATTCTTCCTACCTAATTAATCCTCATTTAATGACACATACTTTGATGTACATCACCTTCTCTTAGAATGCAATTTGAATTTGTTATGTCTATTTGAGCTTGAATGAACAGTCTAAGCACGCTGGGGACAAAGACCATAAATCAACTAAGGGCCGCTTCCCCTCTTGGACATGTCACCTTACTCATAGGTCCATTCAAACCTTAGGGGTGGTTCTTTTTCAGACTATATCAGAGGCAGGCAATAGTGACCGCCCTCTCTTGGTTTTCCATCCTGCCGCAAACACGGTCTCGGGTGATACGGGGAAAAAAAACCCTCCCCCCTCCATGGGGGCCAAGAGGCCTTCCAGCAGGCCTGGATCCCAACCAGATCCGGCCTCATGGAAAAGAGAGGAGACTCTCTCACAAAGAAACAAAGACAATCTCAGGAGTTTTGGAACAAAGACTCCAACCAACAACGACTCCAATCACCCATCCTTCCGACTTCCTCACTTCTCCTGGGTACTCGGCGTGGCCTCAACAGAGTCCCAGGCCTTGACCAAACCAACCATGCGTTCCTGGAGAAAGAGAACGCTCAACCAACTTCCACTTGACACTGCCGGAACCATCAACGACTTCAATTTTCAACAACTTCAAGAATTGTTCCCATTACAAATGCAAGTATTCAATTCAATGAAATGTGAAAATGAAATTCTGATGGTTCTTCTCATAGACCCTCTTCCGGTTTCCAATTTCATCCTATCACTAACCTATTTATGTAGTCATGTGTGTATGTTGTTTAGTTTATTTATATTCATATAAATATCTATATTTAGTTAATAAAACTTGTACATAATATGTATTTGGTTCTGCTTTGTTTGCAATACAATGTCACTTTATGATCACGGTTTTTGCTACTGGCTCAACGTGCGGTACATGCGAAGAAATAATTATTCTTCTGTGGCCATGGAAGATACCCTTTTCTTAGAATAAATTAATAATCAAAAGAGTTCGTTGGACGAACTGATTAATTGATTGTAATATTAATTCAGCCACATCAAGTTAATCCAATTAACTGACCCAAATATTTATAATCAATAATAACAAGATATTATTGATTATTAATATTTCCAAAAAAGCTGAGTTCCTTACATATGGTGGAGAATTTTAAGGCATCGTATTAAACATTGTATGCAAGCAGACAGTAATCAATCATATGTTGTCCCATAAGTTGTTATTAACATCTCATACACACGCACAAGTATCTGAAATCAGCAAAACTATAGCCTGAATATGGCTTCCTACGAATGGCAGAAAGTTTCTCAAATGCTATAATGCATATTTAAATCGTACGATAAGAAACTCCCGATATTAGCGAAGAAATCCTAATTTCAGATAGAAGTCGAGCGTACGTTAAACCTTCTCTGACGGAGAAATCTCAGATTAGCCGCGCGTATAAATGGTACCAGAACAAATTAATCTGATTATGGACGAAGAAAACTCCATTCTCAGCATTTTGAAGGTGATCTGAGCGATGCTCCTCAGTCACCAATCAAGGCCTTGTTGTTCGTTACTTCATTGTATTCATATTAAACCGCCGAAGCGCTCATATGAAACAATCGCGTCAAATTAGTGGTATAAATTCTAGCCTAACTAACTAGTAGGCTAATTTGCCATTGTCTGGGAAAGAACGGTGCTGTTTGATTTGTGAAAGAATCACTCACATGCAATGTCATGTGCCTAAGCGAGAGACCCAGTGCAAACTTTCAGCACAGCTCGTCCGCTGCTCCGGCCGATCTGTGTTGTTGGTTGGCATTGCGTCCGGAACGCGAGCAGGCGTTCCTATCTAGTTTTTCTGACAACAGCACCAATCTCACAGACCCTCGTGTAAACAAGCGACGGTTGTAGCCAATAGCTCCCTCAATCCTAACTTACACGCATAACTTACAAGTAAAACCCTCTACCTCGAGTGATAGTTTTAGCACCGCCTAAAAACCTTAGACACTTTAGAGCGTAAAGTGTAACCTTAAACCAAAGACTATAGATTTTGCGTGATTTGAACTGAGTGATTTGAACACGAGTAATGAGAGTCAAAGCTCTTCGAGGCTTTGAATCAAAGGAGTCAACTGCGTCACAAATGATTCTTTGTTTGAAGCGCCCTCGCTGGCGACCCCTGCTGGTCAAAACAGTGGAAGTGTAGCGGAAACTTAAATCAACGGAACACCTTTTACAAACCAATCGCAAAGGTTTTATCAAAAGGTGTAATCAGGTAATGGCAATCCGCGAGCTACCTAATATCGTTTAATATGAGGTGTCTTTCAAGGCACAATATCCTAGTAAACTGTAGGGCTCGTTTTATGAAAGCTTGACTTGAAAGTCAATCAGACCCTTTATCAAATGCGTCATTAAATGTGTACGAATCTATAAAGTGATACAAGATCACATAGAGACCAGATACACACTGGTTCACGAACCGTTGAAATTTAAAACAATTTCGAAACAGCTATGACGCGTAACTAAGCAGTTTAATAAAATCATGTGACCTTAGCAGTGATACCCACTCCGAATGATTTGAGACGAATGATTCACCCTGGTGTCAGAGCTTCACGAAGCACGTCTCATAAGAGGGTTAAACCACTCTCTTCTCTCTCTCTTTCTCTCGCTCGACCCCTTCCTCTTGGTTTCACTTTCAGATTGAAACCCAGATACTGTGGTTTTCATTTGTGTTTCTTTTATTTCGACCCAAACCTACCCCTATCGTATTCTGTGTCTTCACACCTGTTGAGCCTGAATATTCCTATTCGGTTAAGTTGAATTTAATTAAATTTGCGATTTAATTAAATCAATTTGCTTATTCAATTTCCACTCTAGGTACCAGAGCTATGAGAACACTCGATGTTTAATTTTTATTTTTTTATTTTATTTCAATTTATTTATTTACTTTTGTTTCAGCCTGAATTCTTATATTCAGCTAAATAAAGCTTAACTAAATTTGGAATTTAATTAAATTACTTGATATGCTTCCCTTTCCCTTTTAGTTTCTTAGAGCTATAAGGACGTTCTTACTTTACCTTTACCTTATTTTAGATCACTAGTCACTATCCTCATCTTCTCTCTCTCTTTAGGATTACAATATCGAGCCACTGTTGTTTCCTTAGCGAGTTACACAGGTCATTAATATCCTACTTCCTGTCTGTGTTTACCCATCCTCACTCCTTAGCACCAAGCTAAGTACATGAAGTACGGCTAAACACAAACGCACAGTAGGCCCCAGACAGAACTGGAAACACTTCCCGTTGCTTCTTCTTCTTTTGGACATTGAGATGTTTGATGTGTCCCTGCTAGCTTGGTCTAACAGCAGCATAACCCATAAGTGACTCCTGTTTACCTATGTCTCCTAGCTAAACCTAAATAGGTAAAACACTCCTTTCTTCCTCTTCTTTTCTGGTTTCATCCTATTGTTGTATTTTGGTTTTGCTCTATCTGTTACTCTCGTAGCACAACATGTGAGAAGAACCATCAGCATTTTTGAGTAATAGGTTATGACATGTAAGAGCCCAGTCATCAGTCGATGCTGCTTAAAGCACGTCAAAGATACTCAAAAATTTTTTTTTTGTTGTGTGTGCTCCCCAACACTAAATTTTAGCTGCTCCACATAGCCGTTCTCCCACACAGATAGCTCACCACCTCTGTAGAAACTTGCATTTGCCTTTGCCATTTCTCTCTTGTGTTCCCACAAGTGTGCCAGTAGGCCTCAGACACCCAGCCCTGCCACCAGGACCACCTGGAGACCCGGCAGAGCAGTGTCATGGACATCCTTTAGCCGGAAGCAGGCAACGACCTGCCACGGCAGAGAAAGGAACAGTTAGACGACAACGAAAGCGGACGTCCGGCCTGAGCCACCTAGAGCTGACCAGAATCATCTTCTCCTTGGCCGCGCTCCCGCAGGCCTCAAACAGGAGGTAAATGAACTAATGCTGCCAGCCACAGAATTCCACAGAGAACAAACCCTGCTCAGCGTGAGAGGACACAGGACCGATGCAAGGACCCTGACAGAGCAGAGCAACTGAAAGAGATCATCAGTTTTCAGGCGGACGACAGCTCTGAGCACCTGCAAACCGACGGGTAAAGAACTGTTTCACTCAAAGAACTTAAAGAAATGGTTGAACTCAAAGAGAGCTAAAGCCATCAATGTGCAGCGGAAGTCCGAACACTGACTTAGCGATGCTGTAACATTATTGACGCACTCCATGTGGTCCAAAGAGAGCTGCAACAGTCCAACCCACTGCAAATGGACCACACAAGAAAGACGTACCCTGCTGACCTTCACATCAGCAGCGTAAGCTTCCCCAGCCCTGCACAAAGGGGGGAGGAGCCAAAGCCCTCGGCTTAACACTTCACCAGCCAGTGTCCTGAGAGCCCCTGCAACTGCAGGAGGAAAAGGTAACTCAGACAAACCCTGAAATGGCACATGAAGTGACACTCAACAATCTCAAGTGAAAGGTCAGAAACATCCCTGCCAATCTACAAGACATTGATTTTCACCTGCAGTCTCCAACCGGTGTGGCACACCGAGACAGACTCCATCTGATCTGGACACATCCAGCCCAGCTGGGCCCTGGCCAGACACCAAGCAGGACAGACCTAGAAGGGCCTGTGCTACCACCACCGACTCCGAACGAGTTTTCTGTGGAACTTACAACGAACCTGTGACGGAGGAGGACACCAGCGTCAAGAAACTTTTCCTCCAAAACCAGTTAGTCACCATATTTTCACCTGCCCCCACGCAATGCCCACTCAACGATGCGTGACCTGATGCAGAAGGCCTCTAACACAGAAGGCCTCCTCAGAAAGGGTTCCTAAGACCCCATTGATTCTGAACTGCAAAACCAGAAGGCACACAACATGAACACAATGCAAGACTCTGCTAAAAAGTCCCTGGTCAGCATAGGACATAAAACTTTTAAAGTAGATGAAAATGTGTGCTCAAAGAGCAGCAAGACTCTGCATTAGTAAAACTAGAATTTGACTTATTTAAAGAAAATCTTGAATGGACGTGTAAGCCTCACCTGCCAACAGACTATGCACGACTCTTTTGAAACAAACATTTGCTACATGCTGGTTGAATTGGCACTGCTAAACATTAGTTTCCATGACAATGAAGGGTTACAGGAAACACTAGCTCCAAATAGGGCATACGTCACCTTGATGCCAGAGTGTAGGAAAACCACCTGAGCTTTAAACTACTGTTAACCTACAGGCGTGCATTTGACCATTGCGGTCCATATGGAACACAACATGCGATACGCATTTTGATCACTGATTGCTGGCTTGTCTAAATGCAGATAAAACGATAGCTGGAATTGACATCTCTACTGTAAGTGAAAGAGTCTTAGATTTCCAACTGGTATCAGTTAGTTCAGCATTAAAGCGTAAGTCTGTTTGACAAAGGAATCTAATCTCAGCAGCTTGTAAACTGTACCGATATCTATCCTGCTTTGGTTAAATAAATCCAAATTGCAGTATTGCTAAACCTGTTTCTGACAAAGAAAGCTCAGGACAGTGTTATATATACGTAGACCTGGGTGATGCTCCCCTTTCTACAATGTAAAGGCCTTACAAATTATTGTTAGATTGATGTAATTCACCTAAATTTTTAGCTGCATCTACAAGCAGAGAGCTACCTAGCGATCAAAACTGTTCATTCGCTGAAAAGTCAGCATTTATGCATGAGAGGGACGTAACTATATAGGCTTAGACAAGCTTTGACTTACAGCAAATCTATTTCCTTACTCTGTAAACAAATCGTCTCGGTTACGTATGTAACCCTAGTTCCCTGATAGGGAACGAGAGGCTGCGTCAAGCTGTGGGAACGCCTCTGCGTGTGTGCGTCATGAAGCACGTATGGAATCAGTCCAATGGAGAGACGGAACGTCATAGGCTGGTGACGTCATCGACCAGGAAACTATAAAGCACCCCCAAAACACAAGCGCGACAGCTTCTGATAGGCCTGAAGGAAGCGCTAACGGGCATGCTGGGAGTATGGCAGAACGACGCAGCGTCTCGTTCCCTATCAGGGAACTAGGGTTACATACGTAACCGAGACGTTCCCTTTCAAGGGAACTCGAGCTGCGTCAAGCTGTGGGAACGCCCATACCCACGTCGCCATAGGAGCAAATGACCGTCATGTGGGAACTAGCGCACAGAGGACGAGAGCAGAAAGCCTCGAGGAGGATAGAAAGCCTGCAGCACTGTAGGTCTAACAGCATTAGTAGGGACCTTAGGGACATAACCTGGTCTAGGGTATAGAAAAGCCTTAACCATACCAGGCGAAAACTCCAGGCACGAGGGTGCAACCGACAGAGAATGCAAATCTCCGATTCTTTTAACTGAGGATATTGCAAGCAGAAAGAGAGTCTTATATGTGAGGAATTTCTCAGAAACTTCCTCAATAGGTTCAAAGGGGGCCAAAGAGAGGCCCTCTAATACAATGGACAAATCCCAAGTCGGCACCCTCATGCGAACTGCAGGCCTCAGCCTCAAAGTACCACGAAGGAAGCGAGTTATAAGTGGGTGTCTCCCAAGAGAAACTCCACTGAAAGGGACATGGTAAGCAGCTAGTGCCGCCACATACATCTTTAGTGTGGAGGGGGATAACCCTGCAGAGAAACGCTCCTGCAGGAACTCCAGCACTGCACCCACTGGGCCGTTAACTGGGTCCTGCCGGTGTTCTGCACACCAAGAAGTGAAAAGTTTCCACTTCAGGGCATATAACTTCTTCGTGGACGGAGCTCTGGAGTGAAGGATGGTCTCAACAACCTCAGTTGAGAGACCAGTTTCTATGAGCTGGGCCCCCTCAGAGGCCAAGCCCACAGTTTCCACAACTCTGGGCGGCGGTGAAATATCGTACCGCCCTCCTGAGAGAGTAGATCCCTCCTGATCGGAATCTCCAAGTGAGAGCCGTCCAGAAGAGATATTAGGTCCGTGAACCATACTCGGGCCGGCCAGAACTCCTGGTAGCAGAGCAATCGGGGGAAAAGCATACAGACGTGACCTCGGCCACGGCTGTACCAGAGCGTCCAACCCCAGAGGGGCTGGCTGACTGATGGAGAACCACAGATGGAAGCGAATAGGTCCACCTCGGCGCGACCGACCTCAACCAAAGGAGCTCCACCACCTCGGGGTGGAGCCTCCATTCCCCCGGCCTCGGCCTCGACAGGGAGTCTGCTACCACATTCAGATAACCAGGAAGATACATAGCTCTCAGAGACTGTAATCTCCCCTGGGACCACAGGAGGATCTGACGGGCCAACTTGTAAAGTGGACGCGACCGCAGGCCCCCCTGATGATTTATATACGAGACCACCGACATGTTGTCTGACTGAACTAGCACGTGATGACCTCTGAGGTCTGCTAGGAAGTGTTTCAAAGCTTGGAACACCGCCAACATCTCTAGACAATTTATATGCCATAATAGATGATGGTCCTGCCACAGACCTTGGGCTGGACGACCACTCATGACCGGCCCCCACCCTGTGAGGGAAGCATCCGTCGTTAGCGTTACGCGACGACAAAGAGCCCCCAACACAGGCCCCTTGGATAGGAACCAGGTTTCTTTCCACATGACCAGAGCACGAAGGCAGCGCCGCGTGACTTTGATCGTGCGGAGGGGATTTCCCATCAGGGAGAATCCCCTGGTCCGGAGCCACCACTGCAGTGGTCTCATGTACAGCAGGCCGCAAGGTATAACGTTGGACGCTGCTGCCATCAGACCCAACAGTCTCTGAAACTGTTTTACAGTGAGTAGCTGGCCTAGCTTTACTTGTTTCACGGCTGCAAGAATCGAAGCGATGCGGGTCGGGGAGAGCCGCGCCCGCATCGAGACCGAATCCCAAACGACGCCCAGAAAAGCGGTCTTCTGAGAAGGAGATAGCACACTTTTCTTCGCGTTCAGCTTAACTTGAGCAGCAAACGCAGCGCCCTGTAACGGCGCACCGGCAGGGAACGACTGGCTTAACTGCTCTGAGACCCTCCTCAGAGGGGGCGAGCGTCCCTCGGGAAAGCGCTCGCTGGGACCATCTGTGCCCCGGCATGAAGGCGGGGTTGGCAGAACGGGCCCCTGAGGGCACCGAAGAAGAGCGGGCACCGTGTAATGCGGTGAACACCTCTCTCCCACGGCAGGGACCACCCTCAGCATCCTGACGCCAGTGGCGTCAGGACTTCTTTGCCGAAGCCTTCTTGGCCATAATAACTGTCCTCAGATCAGTTTTGCCAGAAGACTTCGGCTGAGAGTGCCGCGTCTGGTCCCACTGTTTGGAGACACTCTGCTTCTGTTGCGCCCTATGTGAGGAGCTGACTGACGGCCTGGACTGCTCCCGCCCAGCAGTACCGGGGACATGAATTTTAAGAGGCATAAATTTCTGAAACGCTGCTGATTGTTTCTTCTCTTCCTGAAATCTATCTATGACAGTATTCACAGAATCACCGAACAGACCATGAGGAGAGAGAGGAGCGTCTAAAAGAAAAGCTTTATCTTTTTCTTTCATGCCAGAGAGATTTAACCATAGATGTCTCTCTGCGGCCACCAGGGCTGCCATAGTACGGCCCATTAGCTTGGCCGACTCCTTGGTGGCGCGCAGAGATAAATCTGCAGCCTGACGCAGTTCGCGAACTACATCAGTGCTGACTTCTTGAGAATCACTCACGTCCTTTAATAGGTCAGCCTGGTATGCCTGCAAGATGGACATAGTATGCAGGCACGCCGAGGCTTGACCGGCCGCCGAATACGCCTTACCCACTAAAGCAGACGTACTTCTGAGGGGTTTAGTGGGTAAAAGTGGTGCTTTAAAAGAAGATGCAGCTTCAGCAGAAAGGTGACTAGCAAGCGCCTCTTCTGCTTTAGGCATCGCCCCATAACCGTGAGATTTAGCCCCCACGATATTCGAATAAGTGGACGTTTGAGGGCTAAAAACACGATAAGAGACCGGCTTTTTCCACGATCTCGAAACCTCTGTGTGTAAATCAGGAAAAAAGGGCAAGCACCGGCGTGGAGGTTGGGAACGGGAAGGCAAAAATCTCTCATCTAGTTTAGATTTTTCTCTAGACTCCTGCCTAACAGCTGGCCACTCGATGCTTAATTTAGAAACAGCACGAGTGAGCACCTCCATAAGCTCCTCACTTTCGGGAGAGCGAGATGGCGAATCATCGACATCTCCCGCATCCAGACTAACAACATCCAGATCCTCAGAACTGGATAGTTGCAGTACTGGGGCCTCAGTTCGGGGGGAAGAAACCGCAGAGCGTGCTTCCGAACCCGAGACTGAGGCACTGGATCTAACAGGTAAGGGCTGAGATAGGGCAAAGCCCGTCTCAAGCCCCGCTGTTAGATCCATCTGCGATCCCCACGAATGACGTCGGCGCTCAGCCTCGGCATGAGCGGGACCCGATCCGCGGGGTTCGCGAACCGAACCACTCTCCTCAAAGAGTGATCGGCGGGAGCGGAGCGTTCTAAGAGGCAAACGCTCGCAATGCTCACAATCAGCCCCCTCGAGAGCTGACTGGGCATGCTGCACTCCCAAACAAACAACACATAAGCTGTGTGTATCCCCGCCCGTTAAATAGCGCGAGCAGGGAGGAACACACTTCTTAAATTGCTGTTCGCTCGCCATTGTCTCTCAATATAATATATATATATATAGTTTTTTGAAATAGTGAAACTCCTGCTTAGTGACAGACAAAAACACTTGAGACAGATCCACATATAGCGCTTACTGAAGGCATAGAAGCTGTCGCGCTTGTGTTTTGGGGGTGCTTTATAGTTTCCTGGTCGATGACGTCACCCGCCTATGACGTTCCGTCTCTCCATTGGACTGATTCCATACGTGCTTCATGACGCACACACGCAGAGGCGTTCCCACAGCTTGACGCAGCTCGAGTTCCCTTGAAAGGGAAAGAAGAAGTTGTGTAAAGTAAAGAGAAGAGTTCCATGAGTAAAATTAGCAAATGCCAAAACACATTTGCATTTTACTGAATGTAACATCAAGTTCTTGAAAGACTTAAAGTATAGGCGCCCCTTTTTAACCCGTTTAAACATGCATAACTCAGTAAAATGTGCAGACATTCTTCAGGTACTGTTGAATTGTTCTGACATGCTCTGGTTCCCATGACAACAACTGGTCACAGGAAGTGCTAACTTGTGATGTCACTTTGTAAACAAACCAGCCTAGGTGGCTAAGCTAACCTAACCTAGCATTCATCCAGCTTAGGCTAAGCTAAATAATAACTTCTACAATTAGCAGTTAGCATCATTCACTTGAAGCCTTAATTACAGCTTTTGTTTACACAGTGCAAAGTATTCTAGAATACTTTCTTTAACCCCAGTTAGGGTTTCTAATTCTTCACTTTCCGTACTTTCAGTTCTTCTCAGCTAAATTTCACCTTCACTAGTTAGGCATAGTCCTGGCTGAGCGCTGTAGGCTAAATTTGCAGATGCCCTGTCAATTAAACTTAAGTTTAACTACATGTAAACTGTGTAGCTAGAGAAGAATTCGTATAGTAATGAGAATTTCCATCAGCATGTTGATTAAACCTTTGGAGGGACACACACAGTGTGGGCTTGAACACGCAACCGCTGTAACCCACTATGGAGTGTTGGTCCAGACAAATCCAAAGTTTAGTCACTAGTGCTACTGATTATTCTCACATTCAGATCATTACCGCTGTTTTTATTACTTTTTTATTTTTTTTATTTCCACTTTGATAATAATGGCAGTCAGCTATTCCCTTGTCTATTCGGTCATCTATATGATTTAATTCCATTTCCTCTCTTGTTCGAATGTGGTTCCATTTCCCATTGGGCCCAGAAAGGAAACAGAGACACCTTTATTTGTGATTGTGTTTATTTTCAACAAGTGCACTCATTTTTGTGACCCTGCAACACAAGTAATTTCAACAATTACTAGGGCATAACTATAGTCCTGAGGATTGATAATAAGCATAATTTGAATAGGAAAGCTGTCTCTTTTCCTCCTATCCTTCACTTCGTCAAGCCGTAGTGAACCACCATTTAAGTCCAGAGAAATAATTTAGTCATAAGAACCATCTTAAGTCATTTATTTCATCTCGGCTATGCCCTTTCCAGGAAACACTCTAGGAACCACACAAGTCTTAGCCTCCTAACATCCACAGCTAAGATGATAAAGATACAAGAGACACATCACTAGCTAGATACACATGAAGCACCTAACTTTATGCTACATATCTAGCGAACCCATTAAACAGTGGTTCTGAACTTTTAGGGTCATGCATTAGTCTCTCACCACAAGTGTGCCAAAGTGTCACAGAGCCTCTGCTTAACCTGACCCCAACCTTCCAGCTTACCAAAGACTATGACAAACCAATGGACACTATGAGAAACCACCTCTAACCCCTCCAACCACCCACGAATGCCGTCTGCACCCACCGACAACCGGTGCCCCAGACAACTGAAATCAACAAGCACACGCTGCGTTCACAGGACAACACTCTGTGTTATGCACCTGATGACATCGCTGCGCCAAAGCTTGTGGTGCCACAGTGCAAAAGGGGGGGGGGGGGGGGTCATGCCAGTGTATGCCCATGACGCGCAGCACCAGAACACCGAAGCAAGTGGCATACCGGCGTCCTCGAAGCGGAAAGACTGTCCTAGCCAACAAAGGACGACAGTCGCTGAGATCTTTCCTCCCTTTCTCTCTCCCTCTCCCCTTTGTCTGTTCCAGGATGCTGCTGTGGTTAGTCTTCCTGTGCCTCCAGCCAACCAGAGGACAGCCGCAGTTGGTCATCTCACCAGGTCCGGTATCAGGCAGCGTCCCGAAGGAACAACCGGGACTCCTTATCACCAACTGCAGGACCCACACCCAGAGAGTGTATGTTCGACTCCACTCCCTCGCCCACGCTGAGGCCAATGTCGAACACATGCTCAACCAACTTGAAAAAAAAACCTGTCACACAAGCAGAGCTAGATGGACACAACCGCCGCTGCCGTCGGAACTCTGTTAACATTGGCATGTCCAGTGCCAACGCACTGAACCTAGCCACCGTGAGACAACGTGTGGCTGAATTTCAAACTGAAATCCCACAGCTAAAAGGGCAACTCACAACACAGAGTGCCTCCCTGCCGTCCATCGGCAAGACATCGAAGGGAACTGTGGTAATTATCAACACCCACAGCGTTCGGCTGAACCAGACAGTGAACTCCATGAAACAGCTGTTTACTGTCTTCCAGAATGACTTTACTCAAACTCAGCTGGTCTGCAGTCTCTGATCCAAGACACACACTGCCCTGCTGAGGCCACACCTGAATCAAAGCTGGAAACCTCATCCTTCTTCAAGAACCACAATTTCACCCTAACTCCAGAATGACAGGTGATGCCCAGTCAAGGCACCTTCTGTCCCAACACCTGTTGCAGAGACCTGTACTGGGCTACTGTCCACATCAACCGCCGTGGAACGACAACCGCTCCAGAAGACGTGAGCCACCAGAGGCCACCATGGCCTTCCAGCCTTCTATGACAAAGGTGTGTCTGATCTCTCGGCACTTTCAACTTCGATCATGGTTGTCCTTGAGGGGGACAACAATGGTCGAAAAGGGGGGATGTAGGGTCTGGACCATTCAGACACACACTAATTATTCATATTCACTATATTTAATCAATATAAAGGTCTATGAAACTCTCCCCCAAAACTAACCTCACAAATGAAGTTACTTTGTCAGCCGGGTGTCCGGTTACAAAACACTTTAAGACTGATAACAGACTTTTACGACCTCAAAGGAATGTAGCCACATGCGCCACATGCTCAAGAGAGAGAGACAATCTTTAATTAAATAAACTTTGCGGTATTACTCTGATCTATGAAGGAACATGCCTCACAGAAACTGTGATGATTTACTGTCTCATGTACTATTAGGTATAACAACATGGTATGTTTGATTGGGGTGTATGTGGTTGCACAATGACCCAACTGTCAATATAACTTCACCTGTATCATTCTTCCTACCTAATTAATCCTCATTTAATGACACATACTTTGATGTACATCACCTTCTCTTAGAATGCAATTTGAATTTGTTATGTCTATTTGAGCTTGAATGAACAGTCTAAGCACGCTGGGGACAAAGACCATAAATCAACTAAGAGCCGCTTCCCCTCTTGGACATGTCACCTTACTCATAGGTCCATTCAAACCTTAGGGGTGGTTCTTTTTCAGACTATATCAGAGACAGGCAATAGTGACCCTCTCTTGGTTTCCTCTCTCGGGGAAAAACCCCCCTCCCCCCTCCATGGGGGCCAAGAGGCCTTCCAGCAGGCCTGGATCCCAACCAGATCCGGCCTCATGGAAAAGAGAGGAGACTCTCTCACAAAGAAACAAAGACAATCTCAGGAGTTTTGGAACAAAGACTCCAACCAACAACGACTCCAATCACCCATCCTTCCGACTTCCTCACTTCTCCTGGGTACTCGGCGTGGCCTCAACAGAGTCCCAGGCCTTGACCAAACCAACCATGCGTTCCTGGAGAAAGAGAACGCTCAACCAACTTCCACTTGACACTGCCAGAACCATCAACGACTTCAATTTTCAACAACTTCAAGAATTGTTCCCATTACAAATGCAAGTATTCAATTCAATGAAATGTGAAAATGAAATTCTGATGGTTCTTCTCATAGACCCTCTTCCGGTTTCCAATTTCATCCTATCACTAACCTATTTATGTATTCATGTGTGTATGTTGTTTAGTTTATTTATATTCATATAAAAATCTATATTTAGTTAATAAAACTTGTACATAATATGTATTTGGTTCTGCTTTGTTTGCAATACAATGTCACTTTATGATCACGTTTTTTGCTACTGGCTCAACGTGCGGTACATGCGAAGAAATAATTATTCTTCTGTGGCCATGGAAGATATCCTTTTCTTAGAATAAATTAATAATCAAAAGAGTTCGTTGGACGAACTGATTAATTGATTGTAATATTAATTCAGCCACATCAAGTTAATCCAATTAACTGACCCAAATATTTATAATCAATAATAACAAGATATTATTGATTATTAATATTTTCAAAAAAGCTGAGTTCCTTACAGGTTTGTTGTTGATATTTGCAGACATATATAGATCCATCAAAGTCTATCAAATTGTATATTTTAAGACACACACTTATTTGTGTCTGGACCGGATCTAGGCATGGGCAGATGTGGGCTGAACATCTGTCTTGCTTACCCAATCAGACTTTAGGGAAAGATAACGACGAGTTGATCTTTTTTTTATGATTTATGCATTGATTTAAAAGCAATCTGAGGCAGGCTGTGTTGAGAAGACTGCCACCACCAATCAACACCAGAAAATTGCTGTATTTTTCCTTTATTAGCAGAAAGCAATGTCGAACAAACACACGAGAGATAACGGGGAATATTTGCGTGTTATCAAGGTGCGAATTACTATCCATCTGTCTGTGCAATCTATCTATCTATCATCAATCGTCTATCTATCTATCTATCTATCATCAATCGTCTATCTATCTATCCATCATCAATCGTCTATCAATCTCTCATCAATCGTCTATCAATCTCTCTATCTATCTATCTATCATCAATCGTCTATCTCTCTCTCTCTCTCTCTCTCTCTATCTATCTATCTATCTATCTATCTATCTATCTATCTATCTATCTATCTATCTATCTATCTATCTATCTATCTATCTATCTATCTATCTATCTATCTATCTATCTATCTATCTATCCATCATCAATCGTCTATCAATCTCTCTAGCTATCATCAATCATATATCAATCTCTCTATCTATCTATCTATCTATCTATCTATCTATCTATCTATCTATCTATCTATCTATCTATCTATCTATCTATCTATCTATCTATCTATCATCAATCGTCTATCAATCTATCTATCTATCTATCATCAATCGTCTATCAATCTATCTATCTATCTATCTATCTATCTATCTATCTATCTATCTATCTATCTATCTATCTATCATCAATCGTCTATCTATCTATCTATCTATCATCAATCGTCTATCTATCAATCTATCTATCTATCATCAATTGTCTATCAATCTCTCTATCTATCTATCTATCATCAATCGTCTATCTCTCTCTCTATCTATCTATCTATCTATCTATCTATCATCAATCTTTCTATCTATCAATCTTTCTATCTATCTATCTATCTATCTATCTATCTATCTATCTATCTATCTATCTATCATCAATCGTCTATCAATCTCTCTATCTATCTATCATCAATCGTCTATCAATCTTTCTTTCTATCTATCTATCAATCTATCATCAATCGTCTATCAATCTCTCTATCTATCTATCATCAATCGTCTATCTCTCTCTATCTATCTATCTATCTATCTATCTATCTATCTATCTATCTATCTATCTATCTATCTATCTATCTATCTATCATCAATCGTCTATCAATCTTTCTATCTATCTATCTATCTATCTATCTATCTATCTATCTATCTATCATTAATCGTCTATCTCTCTCTCTATCTATCTATCTATCTATCTATCTATCTATCTATCTATCTATCTATCTATCTATCTATCTATCCATCATCAATCGTCTATCAATCTCTCTATCTAACATCAATCATCTATCAATCTCTCTATCTATCTATCTATCTATCATCAATCGTCTATCTATCTATCTATCTATCTATCATCAATCGTCTATCTATCTATCTATCATCAATCGTCTATCTATCTATCTATCATCAATCGTCTATCTATCTATCTATCTATCTATCTATCTATCTATCATCAATCGTCTATCTATCAATCTATCTATCTATCATCAATCGTCTATCTATCTATCTATCTATCATCAATCGTCTATCTATCTATCTATCTATCTATCTATCTATCTATCTATCTATCTATCTATCTATCTATCTATCTATCTATCATCAATCGTCTATCTATCAATCTATCTATCTATCATCAATCGTCTATCTATCATCGATCGTCTATCAATCTCTCTATCTATCTATCATCAATCGTCTATCTCTCTCTCTATCTATCTATCTATCTATCATCAATCGTCTATCAATCTTTCTATCTATCTATCTTTCTATCTATCTATCTATCATCAATCGTCTATATATCTATCTATCATCAATTGTCTATCTATCAATCTATCTATCTATCATCAATCGTCTATCAATCTTTCTATCTATCTATCATCAATCGTCTATCAATCTTTCTATCTATCTTTCTATCTATCTATCATCAATCGTCTATCTTTCTATCATCAATCGTCTATCTCTCTCTCTATCTATCTATCTATCTATCTATCTATCTATCTATCTATCTATCTATCTATCTATCATCAATCGTCTATCAATCTCTCTATCTATCTATCTATCATCAATCGTCTATCTATCTATCTATCATCAATCGCCTATCTATCTATCATCAATCGTCTATCAATCTCTCTCTATCTATCTATCTTTAATTTTTCAGGACTTTTAAACTTTTTCAAACTTTTGTAACTTTTTTCTTTCACACAACATTCAAAATTTGCCTTGACAAACTTTACTTTTCCACTTAAAATTAGATGGATTTTTAATTAATTTTGAATTCTACATCCTTACATGCAAATTCAGATTTCAATTTTGCATCTTGTTTGCTACCTCAGTCCAAATCCAAATCAAATTCAGGAATTGAGTTGAAAATTGAAAGGCATTCTCAATTCAATTCTGAATGATGCACAGACTTGCTTCCCAGATAAGTCATATTTGTTGGCCTGGAAATAATATATATTTCAGGGGGCTGAAAGAAATGTATAAATGTAAAAAACTAATAGTTTTAACACAGCCTGCCTGATTCGACACCGATTGACCCGTCTGTCTTGTAGAACGTGACTATAGACACACACAAGACTGTGATGAGACACGTTCGAATAACCTCCAGGAAAACAATGCAGTAGAAAATGACTATGAGACCGGCTGGATCTAAATTTAAACACCAGAATGTTACCAAGAGGAAGTATTTGGAGGAAGGAGCATTGTTTATATGCATGTTGTTTTCCAGTATGGACACACGGGTGAAATGGGATGCGTATAGTTTCCAGGGCTCAGAATAGCTTGGAAGATTCCTCCATGAGAGTGATGTTATAAACGGCACAGCGGCATCAGGTTTCAACCGTAGTCACTTCCGCAAATCAAACAATGCAGGCGGACATGCTGCTGGGTCACACTTGTGTCTGTCTGATTCAAATATGGCTAGACTATTCAGGCATGGAAAGTGTGTTGTGTCAAAGGAAGCCCTAAAGAAATGTTCGTTATATTTGTGAACCCGAAGAGCTGTTTGCATGCAAATGGAGCTGTTCGGTATAATTGCATTAGGCTTTGCAGAAAATAGACCCGGAAGCAGGTTTTATAGGACATGACCTGTCAATTATTTTCGCAATGCTTTATGCATCACTTAGTGTATATTTATATATTTTAAATATGTGCTTTGCAAGGTTTGGCATAAGCATGTCTATTTTGATGCCTTTGTTTTCTGTGATGTATCCAGCATTGTTGGACATTCTGTTGAATTGTCACCAATATAATGTCAGCATATGGCATACATAGATGAGATTTTGGCATAACTGCAAAAATTTTTTTTTTTTTACTAAAATTTTTATTTTAGTTGAGAACTATAAAGCAATCAGTAATGTCAGTTTTCCAGAAAAAGTATGTTTATGAAGTTGCAGTATACTGTAGCTGTTTAATCTTTAGCAAAGAGGGAGAAAATTGTAAAGAGAACTTAGTTTTTTACAATCACTGGGACACATTTCTCAATAAAGGCCACTTTTTAAAAGCTCTTCACAGTTCTCCTAACCACTTTTCAGCTTGGCACAGGAGTTAATTTCACATTCAAAATGCATTAAAACTACCAAAACACTTAATTCATGTCTCAAATCAACTCATGCTTCCAGAACACTAGCAAAGGTTTTACACAACAAACACACTTTGTCACTCATTAAACAATAACAATAATAAAAAAATGGCAATTTATAGTCCATGTTTTAATTACAGTACAAACATTTTTATAGATAGGGATGAAATTTAAAGACTAAGAAATTAAGTGTATGTTTTCAGCTACATCTAATTGTTTTGAAAGTATTTCATTTTTTAAATTGGAAATATATTACAATATGGCATTACTGCAGAAATTAAGTGGATTTCCGGCTTACAGTTTTAAAAAGACTATGTAAACGTGCAAATTGGCCTGACAGAGTTTTGCTGGTGTTTGTGTCTAAGTGAGAAATGACACAAATGAGAAATTCATGTCTCATGAAAGATATCGTCATTGAATGCATTTTGTGTCAAAGCAATGATGAATGAGCCACAGTTTAGCTCACATGCATTAATGTTTTGAAAAATTGAGAAATGTGTCCTTGTGATTATAAAAAACAAATGCATTTTTACCTTAGCAAATGCATTGCTTATTTTTGTACTTGTACTTTAGTTCACATCTTACTAGATTATAGTATTTTATTTTAGCACGCAAGTATAAATAGGAACAAAAGCAATAGTAACAGTGATGCTTGTCTTAGTAAACACCACTAACAAGTTAGTGCAAAAAAAATAACTAAAAACAACTTCTCCAAACTACAAGAACCCTCTCGAAGCTCGCCTATCACTTCAGGTGTTTCCTTATGCTTATAAAATGCATTTAATTAGAGCTTCTGCAGTTCTGTTCACACTTTCAGTGCAAGACTTGACAGGTTGGCTGTGAAACACTGGCTGTGTTTTCTGCAGGCCGTCACACACCCTGCAGCCATTAAAGGTGTGGAGAAAAGTGCCATCTTCACCCCTCGACTGATCCCAAACCTGCTGGAAGATGATCT
Organism: Gila orcuttii; assembly: GCA_026230005.1. Classification (NCBI taxonomy): domain Eukaryota; kingdom Metazoa; phylum Chordata; class Actinopteri; order Cypriniformes; family Leuciscidae; genus Gila; species Gila orcuttii. The sequence goes on from JAPDVR010000024.1 coordinate 32,410,411, forward strand.
TTACTATATCTGATCAACACGGCTGGGTTTACATTCAACAAATCTTGCTATATGTAGTGAGAAGTCGAGCTGCACGAATAATCGATGACACGGTGTTCTTTTACATGCGAGTCGAACATTTTCGTTGCCTTAAATATTAATATTGTTTTTTTAAAGTTGTACTATTATGGAGTTGAATTATTATTGTATTTTTATTGAATATCTTTTACTTTTACAGTGAAATCTCATTTTGTTGAATATTTCAATTTAGTAACAATAATACAAATTTTATTGTACATTACAATTATTACTATTGTTGATATTATTTTTATAGTCATATTGATATATAATCACAACATTTTTTAGACAAATTGTGCAGCAAACCTGGTGTGATGATGCAGCAAGGACGAAGCAGAGAGAGAATCCAAATGCAGTTCATTTAATAAAATAACAGGTGGAACACGGAACTCACGACAGGAACACTGAAGCAACAACAACGACCGACAAACCACAACTGAAACACAGAGGTATAAATAGACAGGCAAACAAGCTAAACAAGATAACAAGGGGGCGTGGCTAATCAGAAACACATGGGAACAATGATCAGACAATTAACAAGACACATGGCAAACAGGGAATCACATGACCGACAAGAACAAGGAACAAGACACAAAACCCACACCGTGACACCTGGAGCTTAATTTCATATTTTTTAAATTGCATTTTTAATCGCAATTTTCCTCTTATCTTACAGCCCTAGCAAAAAGTACTTATTTGTATTTATATTTATGGATTTGGACCAAAATTGCGAGATTTGTCTGTTTCTGTCATTTTGATATCTGCTAGTAAGATAATTTAGTCAACTTTTAGGACTAAATTAGCATATAGATGACCTCAGAGGTAATTAATATGAACTAATGGTCCAGTTTTGATTTGTTGGGTTCTCCCTTGAGGATTGCGGTGGTGTTTGTAAGGTTTGGACGTGCCGATGGGAACAGCTCAGTGTTGATGGATGTGGACCGTGGCAGAGAGGACTCTGGGTGTTGGCTGCGTTTCACAGCATTGTTCTCCAGCTTTGCTCTCTCCAAGAGGAAGCCCCTGCCACACTTTTTTTTTTCCTTCCCAGAGTTCTCCTTGGCGTGCTCTTAACACACTGTGGGTCTTTCAGGATACAACCCCCCCGCACGCCTTCCCTTCCTCACCTCCTCCATCGCTCCAGTCAAAAGCTCTTCCTCCTTCCCAGTCAAGCATCACAGTGAAGCCCTGCCAACTGCACAGCTGGTATACTATCCACGACTTCTGCCAAAAAGAGATGTTTCCCCTGAGCCGCTGTCCCTAATAGACTGGCATATTGTGTTTAAGTGTTTGAGGTAACTTTATGGTTTGTTATAAGCCATGAATTACAATGATATTAGTTAGTTTAAAGGGGATATTGGCAACTATTTCAACCTAATAAAACCGTTTAGAAATCATTTGGATGGTTAAATAACAAGTCCGGTGACTTTCCCTGCTCCCCCTTGCGTTTCCAGGCGGAAAACCAACCTTGCAACATGTGGACTAACGTCCTGGTAAGATGGAAATAGGAAGTCACGTGAGAAGCGAGAACGAGCGAGAAACACAAACTGCTTTCCAGGTAATCCGACATTAACACACACGCCACCCTCAGTGTGTATGATGTATTATCACCTCGGTAGACACGGCTCCACACAATAAAGTTGGCCGGCTCCGATAATAACAAATGCACATGAGCAGCGGTAGAAAGATGAGGAGGGGCCGCAAGTCCATTTTTTTTACGACAGTGTTGTGAAATATACGCCTCACAGCTGTAGGGGGATATATATATATATATATATATATATATATATATATATATAATGTATGTATTGTGTTTGTATATATATTGTATATTAGGGGTGTAACGTTACACAAACATGACGGTTCGGTACAGCATGGGGGAGAAAACTAAACACAAAATTGCTTCTTTTTTTAATTAAATGTTTTTTTAACAAATGTGTATTTGAGTTAAAATAAATTCTATTATAATTAATTTTCATAAGGATAAAAAAATGTATCTTAGCTAATGTTGTAAACTATATAGGGAGCCCTTAATTACACATTACTATAATATTAAAGGTTACAATTAACAACAGAGCCCAAATTATTTAATGTAATTGCTATTTATTTTTAGATATAATAATCAACACAAAAATAAAATAAAAAAACATGTACAGCTGAAGGCAGGTTTTGCATTAACTTCTAAATCTAATTACAAAGATATTTTTCTACTCCAATTCATTTTGGAGATAATTTACACAGTGGCTGTGTCATAATTTGTTTTCATGATTAATTTATTTAAACATACATTAATTAATCAAGACATTACTAACAGGTTAAGTAAATATAATGAATAGGCTAATTTAGTGCATATATAAGATGCTTCTCTAGAGTTCATAGCGAACTAACCTGCTGTCGACACTAAATGTCTGAGGTAAATGTAATGCTACGTGAGATATTATTCTCAAGCTGTTTTATTGATATCTTTCCCCAGTTGAAACACTGGTAGAGAGATGTAAACATATTGATCAATCGTTTCTTCTTCTGCGCTTTTTACTTTTAGCAAGTTGTAAGTTGTAATTCATACGAATTTGGTAACTCGTAAAATATGTACGAATTAGCAAAAATTTTACAAATTCGTACAAGTGAGGTCGTATGAATTCGTACGAATTAGCCACCATGTAAAATTCGTACGAATTGCCGTGAGATCGGGTTGGAATGTATTTGTCGTACAACTGCACGCACCGAACCATGACATCAGTACCGTACGGTTCGGGACGAATACATGTACCGTTACAGCCCTATATATATATATATATATATATATATATATATATATATATATATATATATATATATATATATATATATATATATATGTATGTGTAAAATGTTTGCAGTTTATGCAGTTATATAGACTTGAACTTGTGCATATACAGTACATCGTCTGTTTTATCGTCAATCTGATTTATGAGCCATAATGTATGATTTTATAGTTTTTTGCCTTCTTTTTATCCTCTATTTTTGCTCCCTCTATATTTGCAGTTCTGGAGGTGCTCTACATAAAATCTGAGTGTGAAATGAGTTAACACATATGCTTAGGCGCCATCAGTGCAAATGGCATGACTCACGTCCTCAGAGAACATCAGCAGTGACTTTAAAATGCATAATCTCATTTATGCAGCAGCACTAAAGGAAGACATTACCTGTTTTCTGCATAATTTTCTGCACACCTCCGTATCAGCCTCAGTGAGTTTAATGATTAAACAGTGAAATGGGCCGTCACATCCTGAGCTCAGAAAATAGCACGGGGCCGGGGATTAGAAACACGTTTAGCAGAGGAAACGGGATGGAGATGCCTAAGAATGTTGTACGTTAGTGAAGGTTATTGGCACAAGTGGATGGTGTGTGAATTATAGGGAGAATTTTATGCGGTTGCACCCGATTCGCTAAAGGAATTATGTCCAGTTACGGTGCTATTCGCCAGAATGTGTGTGCTGAAAATAATAAGAATGACTTAATTTAAATGTGCATACTAGCGCTGATAGCATCTGCAATGAAAGAAGATTGGTGTAGAAGCAAGTTTCAAAATTTGTTACAAATAAACAGCAAGTAACACATTGAATAAAATGTGATCATCTTTTTTCCCAATTGTGATGTATATCCGAGTTAAACAGCTTCTGGAACAAGAACAAATATCAGCGGGGCTTGATTTTGTCTGTGGGGAATTGATTGGATGGTTGTGGTTTACTATTGGTGGATCTCATGTGAGTGACAGGTTGGCCCCGCCCTCGTCATCAGAGAAGAGATGTCGCTGCAAGAACTTTATACAGTTATTCTGAATAAAGATTATGAGGCATAATATGAATTTAAACAAATAATGATGTTCACGAATAAATCATTTATAAAAACAACTCCTTTAGTCTTTGTTTTAAAACATTTTTACTTTGTGGTTTGCTTTTGTTTAGTGAAATTCCTAATTTTAAAGGGGTCACGACATGAGAAATCAAATTTGCCTTGATATTTTGACTTATAAGAGGTCTTTATACCATTAAAACATCCGGCAAGTTTCATAGCTTAAAACGTCCTCTTCATTTTTAGCAAGGCATTTATTTAATCAAGCTCCGAAAACAGCTCGTTTTGAAATTGCGAGATCTGTGTTGTCACACGGGCAAAAACATTTGCATATGCCCGCCTCCAGAGCAAGACATCGACAAATAGTTATACATCATCACACCATAGGCCGCGCCTACTGGTGTTTAGTCTCTTAACGGCTGACATTTGCCTACACTGGATGTGAGCGCCGCGTCAAAAGCAAATAAAACCCATTATAATGACTGATGATTATGTAATGACCATTATAATTTTTTAATCTTGAGTCTGTAAATTATGGTTTTATTGGATCGTATTTTCAAAAGCGAGTGGGTGTTGATGCTGTTACCTACGCAATGACAACCAATCATTACAGTGTCTGTTACTGACAAGCCTTAAAGGAGCCGCACCTTTAAAACTGATCATTTCTGACAGAGGCTCAGAATGAAGGTGGAAAATAATCGCTTTTCTGCATATATACCGTATTTGTTCTTTTGTGAAAAAAAACATTAACCTCCTCATAAGAGAACCTCAGGAAACATATTTAAATAAAAAAAAATATTGTCATGACCCAATTAAAGTGGTGCAACTTTTAAGTAAAATCACCTGAAAAGCGTCCTGTAGTTTAGAACAAGATGGCATGTCTTTTAGAAGGAATATAACTAGTGTGGGAATGCGTATTTTTGCAACCATTGTTCTTATCTGAGCTTCTGATCATGCTGACGAGAAGGAAATACAAGCAGGGGGAAATTATTTAGAGGAATGGTAGAGAGTTGATTAATCTAGGAAGGCTTTACCTACAGGAAGCCATTAACCACAGAGAAGCATGTGTTCTGCATCTCACACACAAGCACTAACAAGATACAAGATAACTGGCTATCAGTTTTAACTCTCAATGGTCCCGTTTCAACAGGCCTGTGATTGTCGTTTCCTGCAAGAGGAAGACGCGCCTCTGTAAGTGCAGGGCACTCGCTGACGTCTTCAGAGACGAGTTACCTACAGATAAGACCGGAAGAAAATCAGTTAGAAAATGGCAGCGTGTCACGAGAGTGAGAGCTCTCTACGTAGGGCACTAATGTTTAGAGACCACTCATTTCCTCATGTTGTTTGGGTTGCACAGTCCCACATATAAACACATCTGTCCATGTTCAACATGTACGTCAAAGATTATTACATCTCGCATGCTTGCTTGTTTCATGCATGTTTAGTTACTCTTTCGTTCAAAAGTTCGAGGTCAGTATTTTTTTTATTTTTTTTTTACTTTTATTTTGCAAGGATGCATTAAATTGATCAAAACATTTAAATCAAATGCTGTTCATTGAATTTCTACTCAAGGAATCCTAAAAAAAATGCATTATGGTTTCCTCAAAAATATGAAGCAGCACAACTGTTTCCAACATTGATAATAATAATAAATGTTTCTTCAAATCATCATATTATAATGACTTCTGAAGGATCATGTGACAATGAAAACTGGAGTAATGATGAACGATGTCCATCTCGTATGCTGATTGATATCTAAAAGTTTATTTTTCTCCTTCTTACTAATATTTGGATATTAAAATTGAATAAAAGACCATAAAAAACAACTTGCTAGGTTAGCTGATTAAAGTCCATATATATATGGCCATCATACTCTATACTGCTCTTAACACTTGCTTAACACATCAAGCTGATGCGATGAGACTCGTTTTCCTGTTTGTTCATGTGACGTCCGGCATAAAGCCTGTGATGACGCTAGATTTAAAATATTGAAGCATTGATAGAGAGTTTTTAATCTTTCCAAATGTTTAGTTTTGCATTTAACATTGCAGTGCCCTTGCACAGCAACATGAGTTTTCGACTGATTTCGATTGATTTTTGAGGGGTAAGGTTGTTTTCATATGCTGTTACAAGGTTTTGAGAAGGACTGAACTGATTATTCTAACAATCTAATTTGCTGTAAGGCAGGTTCGATTCTCAGAGACGCCGTGAGTTGAATCTGAGAGATTCATGACTCAACAGATCAAACACATTCCCTGATGGATTTCAACATCCCTGCACGTGTGTGGAGGTGCTAGAGAATTCACTGGAATTATATGCATTCCTTCTTATATGTTCTTTCTTTTCTGATCATAAGGCATGGAAGAGATTGCTTTGTTGTCCAAGTTTTGTTAGAAGTTGGAACAGGATTATTTTAATTAACCAAAATTAGAACCACAAAAAAAAAAAAAAAAAATCATTACTTGAAATCACATAAAGATTTCCCAAGTTGATGTACAGTAGTGGCCAAAAGTTACGTCCAGCCTATAGGAAAATTGACATCTACACCCTTTATTCAAATATTATTCAAAATTAGTCATAGATTGCGTTATCACAAGTAAAACAATGAAACATGACAAATTGTGCGAGATAATTTTTGGCCAGGCTGTCATACAAAGAAATTAAGAACACGTGCAAAACCAACGAGAACCAATGAAATGGTAATAACTGATTAGGTTTTTTCTGTGAGCTTTGTTTTCTGTGCATTTTTATTGTGCATAGTAAAATAAAACCTGTAGCTGTAGTTTTCCTTTTTTACCAAATCATTTTGTCAGATAAATACCTCAACCAATTTTAGTGTTTTGTCCTTCCCTCATAAATCAAATATTTAAAAAATCTAAAAATGTCCCCATATTTTGATGGTTATATCAAAGTTGTAGAGTCATATAAAAAACAAATATCCTCTCTGGACATCACTTTTCCCCATAAAATATTAATAAAAACTATAATAGTATCTAAATGATAGTAAAATAACACTAAGCTGGATGCTTTCATATAAAAACTTGGCATGTGGAAGGTAAATCCCCAGCTCCATATGCTTTCCCGATCATCAGTAATCATAACCGACCACAGTTTGTTGAAAGAGGTTGAATAGGAAACCTGGATGCATTGTACATCTGAAAGGGTGATTTAGCTCCTGCTTGGGTTTCCTCCTCAAGAAGTGTCTTATCTACAGAAAAACACATCTTGAGGAAAGACCATGTGACCCAGAAGGTGCTGGCAGGAGTGAGTTTGTGGATTCAGCCTGTCGTTTGTTTGGGGCTTCGTTTCCTTCACCTCCCATGAACACACACATTTTCGCTCATCTTTCTTTCATCTGCGCGCTGGAGGGTGGGCGGCACACCCTGCCCTCGCATTCCAATCTGGCAAGTCAAATGAAAGTAAGGTGAGAAAATTATCTGGCACTCGATAGGACATAGGAAGCAGAAGCACAGCCAAAGTGTGTCCACCCAGAGGACCAAACCCACTGACATTCCTGCTCCATCAAGTTATACAATAATTACACATACCATTTTAAAGAGGACCTTTTTTGAATTCATGAATTTTTAATTCATGTTGACTTTAAGAGGTCGTCTGAAACCCAACCATAATCACAATCAGTGCATCTGTAGGTTTTACTGTATATAAACACTCTTAAAGATGACCTTTTCAAAGTCTTGATGTTGTTTTTAGGCTCTACTAGAGCAGGTTTTCCTGCTTGAATGTTCATTATTTTCCCATATTCTCCATTGCTGCAGCTCCTCTCTTCCCAGTCTGTCAGTAACGCTCTGGAGTGTTTCCTGTAGAGCGGTGTAACTCGCTACTTTACTACAACAGTACGATGCATCATTGAAGAAATCAACTAGCTAGTCACGACTGTTTCCCGAAACCATATTGTTGCAAATTGGTTGTTCAACCACGTTGGTTAATTATTTTTGTGTGACGTCCACCTGTGAATGCAGACATGATGGCTGGATTGCGTTTACATTGCATTGAGATCCGATCACAATGCGTCCTCGACTCCTTCCAGACCTGGACACGCTGATCAGAAGCGTGTTTACACTTGTCTTTTCAATGTGTATGTGGACAACATCCGGATACAGGTCGCATGCTAATGCCAAGTGTAAACACAGCCAAAGAAGTTGAGTCCTCGTGCTGTGCGTCAGGTGCAGAAGCTGGCTTCAAAAACAGACACATGATCGTGCCAGCATTGCTTTAGAGGTCGCAGAAGTGGAAGGTCAGCTTGTCAGTGCTCAGACCATACGCCGCACGCAACAAGTGGGTTTGCATGGCCGTCGTCCCAGAAGGAAGCCTCTTCTGAAGCCTCTTCTCTTTCTGGCACACAAGAAAGCCTGCAAACAGTTTGCTGAAAGCAACCTGTCCAAGAGCATGAATTACTGGAACCATGCCCTGTGGCCTGATGAGACTAAGATAAACTTGTTTGGCTCAGATGGTGTCCAGCATGTGTGGCGGATGCCCTGGTGAGGAGTACCAAGAACATTGTCTTGCCTACAGTCGAGCATGGTGGTGGTGGTAGCATCATGGTCTGGGGCTGCATGAGAGCTGCTAATACTGGGGAGCTGCGCTTCATTGAGGGAAACATGGATTCCAACATGAACTGTGACATTTTGAAGCAGAACATGATGCCTTCCCTTCAGAAACTGGGCCGAACGGCATGATAACGTCCCCAAACACACTGCCAAGATGAAACTGCCTTGCTGAGGAAGCTGAAGGTGAAAGTGATGGAGTGGTAAGTATTTCTCCAGACCTGAACCCTATTGAGCACCTGTGGGGCGATGATGGTGAACTCCATGCATAGGAGGATTAAGGCAGTGCTAGATAACAATGGTGCAAAATATTGACACTATGGGCACAGTTTTGACATGTTTACTTAGGGTGTACTCACTTTTGTTGCCAGCTATTTTGACAATAATGGCTGTTTGTTGAGTTATTTTCAGAGGACAGTAAATCTATACAAGCAGCACATTGACTACTCCAAAATATATCTAAGTTTAATTTCTATAGTTTTGTCCTCTGAGAGGATATACTAAAATGTTTGCCGAAATGTGTGTGTACTCACTTTTGTGAGATACTGTATATATTTTCCAAAAACATCAGAGACCATATTACTTAAATTCAATATAATTGAGTCTCTTGAGGATTTCAGCAGTTGTTTGTCTCGTTTGACCCGGATCAAGAACCATCCAGACAGACAGTTCCCAGCACAGACAACACTGAGATACTAGATGAACTGATTAAAACCTTTTTATGGTTATTTGGTATAAAACAATACTCAGTGGGTCTCCTTCAGTGACCCTTTACAGAGGTCATCCATTCATTCATTATTTCTCATATGAATGAATGCTCCTGTTATCTGGAAGCAGTCGTCACGTGTCTCCTGAATCCCCGGGATATAGTGCAGAACTAATGGGTGAAAATAGCCTCCAGGGATCGTTCTGACCAGCTGCTGCTCCGTTTACCACGGTAAATCACTTCGGTAGCACATCGCAGGCTTGTGTGTGTGGAGGATGGAAGTGTATATAAATGTTTTCTTTGCTGCATACTGTAATTGCAAGCTCAGAAATGTGAGTAGGGAATCTTTAAATGTCAATCTCAATGTCTCACTCATTGCCAAATCATATCCTTTAGAGCAGTGGTTCCCAACCTTTTTTTGTCTGAGACCCCCTTTTTCTCAAGAAAATATTTTAGCGCCCCCCTTCACATTTAATGATATTATCGCTCTTGTAAGCTTGCAGCAAGGATGACAAAATATGTTGTTTTCAAACAAACGGTATGTTTATGCACAAATAATAGCCTATAATATTGAAAATACAATAACAAAAACATCAGTAGGCCCTTTGTAATTTAAAAACGTAAGCCTAGGAGAAGCCTATATTGGCCCTATTTGAAATGCAAAAACAAAAATATTCACACTGGTGTGTAGGTAAAAACAGAAAGAATATAGGCTATTACTAAATGACTGTTTTCTGGGGCCTCAATACTTGCATGTTATTTGTGAGGCTTTATCAATGTGAGGCTTTATTTTTTTACGCTTTTGGCGCTATAGCGAGCGATAATAAACTTGCGTTTATTAACAGAATAATGCGTCTTTCGGAAGAACATTGTAGCCGGAACTACTTCTCTCTGTGTACGTCTATGACGAGTCACGCAGGTACTGGGCTACTCCGCAGCGGCAGCGATCCCTAACCAGTGTAAAATAGTCCCAATGTAAACACTTATTATAGGTGTACCATAGTGGTTCAGGACAAGACAAAAACACGGATTGGAAAATGGATTCATGATGAACTCGCTCATTATATAAATTTTGTAAATTTTGAACAGAAAAAAGTTAAGGACTTTTATTTAATGCTCATTGCTCAAACCTTTCAAAATATGACGCGACCCCCCACAGAGCTCGCTGAGGCCCCCTTGTGGGCCGCGACCCCCCTGTTGGGAACCGATGCTTTAGAGTACACCGATATTGCTCAGAGAGATCTGGAGAATTTATAAAGTTCTCAATGTATTTGAAAATTATCACCTGAATATATTTTAAAAAAAATTGTCTATTAATCTGAAATGGCTTGTAAACATTATAGTGTTCAAAAGTTCAGTACGATTTTTTAATGCTTTTGAAAGAATTTTCTTCTGCTCACCAAGGGTGCATATGATCAAAAATATAGTTCAAAATATTATAAAAATTTCAACTAACTGTTTTCAGTTGGAATATTAAAATGTAATTTATTCCTGTGATCAAAGCTGAATTTTCAGCATCATTACTGCAGTCTTCAGTGTCACATGATCCTTCAGAAATCATTCTTATACACTTTTTCCAGATTCTTTGATAAATAGAAAGTTTCTTTTTTTTAAACAGCTTTTATTTTAAATAGAAATTCTTTACTATTTATTTTACAATTTAACATGATAAATGTTTTACTGTCACTTTTGGTGAATTTAATGCATCCTTGCTAACTAGTATTATTATTATTATTATTATTTAAATGCTGCTCAAGAAACATATCTGATTATTATCAATGTTGAAAACAGTTGTGCTGCTACAGATTTTTGTGGACCCGTTGTGCACAACTGTTTTCAACATTTATAATAATCAAAAACTTTTAAATGGTAGTATAGTTTTTTGTTTGTCATTCACTTGCCATGAAGATAGCCTTGCTATTGACATGACGTTAAAAAAATACTTTTTAAGTATCAACCAAATGACACAGCAGATATCATATAGGAATAGTATAGAGCTAAAGTAGAGATACAAATGTGGATAGCAGCTCAGATCATGTTTGAGTTCATGTTGAGACTTACACCTCTATTTGCTCTGTCAAATGAAAATACACTAAATTAAGAGTTTTTTTGTCTCACATTTGTTTGTGAGTTTTTTTACTTGTACCTGATTGACCTTCCAGATGCTGAAATTCTCCGCCAACATTTCAGCCTTGATAAACATTGTTTATTTCACTTGTTGATGCTCCGGCTGCTAATTGGAGGCTGTTTATAGTTTCTGTCTGCTTTAAAAGCCTTCACTCCAAATTACACACTGGCATGAAAACACACTCTATCAGCGTTGCCATCAGAGAAAGAGACATTAATGTGCAGGATTCTTCGTAAGAGCTCCTCCCTTACAGGTTAAATCTCTGAGGACAGAGAGCAGAATCCGCTTCTGTTGGCATTTAATGTTTTTGTGTGAGTAGCTCATTACAGGCCTCATTTTCAGAAGAGTTTATATTTTTAGCAGTAGCTGACGATTCTTGCAGCATATCCAAATACTTATTTGGCTCAAATTTGTCAAAATGCATGCAACTACGAGAGAAAAACTCTTTGAAAAAAATCTGGGAAAATTGCTTCTTTGCACATCTCACCATGGCTTTATGGTTATTATTTAGCTGTTCAAAGCTCATTCTTTGAAAAAAAAAAGGTTCTAAATAGAATCTTAAAGAGTTCTGCCATATATAGAACATTTTAGGTATTCTGTTCCCATCATGGAATCATTTTATATGTATTTATTTAGTTTTAAATAATTTAATTTAATTATTTTTTAAATTTAAATAATTTTTTATGAATAAAACAGCTCAAAAACATACTTAATCACTAGAAAATAAATGAAATAACCATTTAAGCATAGTTTAATTTGTAATTTATTTCTCCTTATATAGAACCTTTTTGGTTCTTCATAATTGAGTCAAGAAACCTAGAGTTCTCGCACACGACACATGTAGCACTCTAAAAACGCGGCGTTCAAGTTAAAAATTTTTCAACTTTTAAAAAACGTATCTCTAGACCTTTCGCTTTTTATCGTTCCACTGACCTGCGCTCTGTGTGAACTGGCCCTCAAGCTCCAAAAAAGACACAACAGATGCAAAATTTGCCAATTTGTTGCAGCTCTAGAGCAACGCATCTTAAGGCACTATTTTTCAATTGAACACAGACTCAAATTAAACGAGGATACGTAAATATTGGCACCATTGTTTCACATTTTTGGGTGAAGCTCCAAATGCGGTGAGACAACTTTTTGCAGCATTACCAATTTGATAAATCTTGTTATCCTAAGCACTTTAAGTACTGTATTGCAATCCGCCGTATACACGGCCATTATATTAGTAGCTCTGCAGATTTCTGTTTTAGACATTTCACTGAAATAGTTTGCATTGAGTTAATGTGTTCATGGTGACAGTCAGAAAGCCACCGCCTCGCTTTTCACAACAGGAGGATAATGACAAGAGCGTCTATTTGTGTCCTTTTGGTGTCAGTTTAGTCACTGTCTGTCTTTTGCACTCGACTGATCTGTTAGCGTTTACACTCTCAGAAAAAATGTGCAAGAATTTTACATTTTAGGGGTACTTTAGGGGTACAACAGCTTGTCATTGGGACAGTACCCATAAAAGGACATCTTTGTACCTTATTTATACCTATGCATAGTATTGCTACTCTAATGTGCTAATATGCACTTTTTTCTGAGAGTGTACCATCAGTGGCTCATGATGTCACTCGATATGTGAGCGCCCACAGCCCAGACACAAACTGTTCACCGTTTAGAAGTTCTTTCACAAGTAGAGGTTTGTGTTACTTGATTTTTTATTGAGAAGGCACACTTGTCGAGACGCTCCACCCACTTTAAATGTCACGTTGGCTTCAAAAACGTCAGTTTTTAAATAATCTTTCCTCCTTTTAACTTCATCTCTTTGCTTATCTTTCACTTCCTGAAGCGAGATTCAATTTTCTGATTGCGGTTCAAGCATTGCCTGCAGATATGGGCTGACGGGAAATCAAAAGCACCCCAGCCCAAATCAGCTGGACGTACTATTTTAAGTCATTCTCATGTCTTCATACTCTCCAAAAACAAACCCGGCCCTAAAGATAGCCAACAACAACAGCGGGTTGATCAAACCGCTGCACCCATAGGGTTCTTCAAAGGGCAAGATGCTAATTGTAGCCTTGGTTTTGGTCCTATCATTAGTCAAACAGCAGCCAGTAATCAGCAGCACAATCGCGTGTCACTGGGCTTCCTGTGATGGAGTCCGCATGCTTTTCTACTGTCACTGAACGTTCCTCAGCTGATGTGTGTAACTGTTCATTAGTGCCAGCTTTTAAACAATTTACTGGAGCAATACTGGATCTGGTCAAGGGTGTTCATTCAGCTGTGCCTTTTGAAATGGAGAGATTTAGCTGCGTAAAGGGGTCTTATTATGCTCTTTTCCCACATGTTCATCTTTCTTTAGTGTGTTTAATGTTGCTGTTTGAACATTAAAACTTTTCTGAACTCCCTGAAACGCCTCCATTGTAGTCTTGAGTTTTCTTCCGGGAACGGACATGTCACAATATTCCTCATGAATTTAAATAATTAATACGCAGAATAAAGGGGCGGGGACCAATCACACTCGAAGCGCTCGACCAATCACAACACACTGGTCCAGCTAACCAATCAGAGCACAGTGTGCTTTTCAGAAGGAGGAGCTTCATAGAGACAGGAAGTAAACAGAGCATTACTGACAGACTGGGAAGAGAGGAGCTGCAACAATGGAGAATATGAGGAAAATAAAGAACATTCAAGCAGGAAAACCTGTTCTAGTAGAACCTAAAAACAATATCAAGACTTTGAAAAGGTCGTCTTTAAGAGTGTTTATATACAGTAAGACCTACAGATGCGCTGATTGTGATTATGGTTGGGTTTCCAACGATCTCTAAAGTCAACATGAATTCAAAATTTACTCTGAAAGTTAGATAACATGACTGTGTTTATTGCGTTTATATAATTTTAATTATTTATATATGAAAAAAGACCCACAGTGGAATCTACTGCAGAAAATTAAAATGTTCTTAGTGATATTTGGCAGGAGTTTATCAGGAAGTGACGATTTAGTCTCACTGGATGGAAACGGTGCTTTATTCGCAAATGTTCTATGCGTTATTGCAATTTTAAGCGCAAGTTAAATTCACAACTTTGGATGGAAACATAGCTATTGAATATCTTGTTGCATTTGGAAATATTTGATTATGGAATTAAAGTAGTTGTTAAAACATTGTGTTTTTTCTGCACCACATTTGTTGTGGTAATGCATGCACTTGCAATGGAAGCCTTGAACATTTTTAATATGCAACTTTTACCATTTTAAAAGTACACTATCGTTGGAAAGTTTGGGGTCAGTAAGGTGTTGTTTTTATGAAAGAAGGATTTCCTGCTCACCCAGGCTCCATTTATTTCACAAAAAAGCAGTAAAAACAGTAATATTGTGAAATATTATTACCATTTAAAATAACAATTTTCTGTTTTAATATATTATCAAATGTAATTTATTCCTGTGATGCCAAGCTGAATTTTTAGCATCATTACTCCAGTCACATGATCCTTCAGAAATCATTCTAATATGCTTTTCCATTCTTTGATAAATATAAAGTTTAGTTTTTTTAAAAAAAAATTTATAGAAATCTTTTACAACATTATAAATGTTCATAAAAGTGGTCACTTTTGGTCAATTTAATGCGTCCTTGCTAACTAGAAGTATTCATTAAAAAAGAAAAAATCTTACAGTAGTGTACAATCATAAAACCTAAACACTGCACTTTTTATAATGAGACTAGTGTGATAGATTCACTTAAAAATTTAATTTCTGACGCCATTTACTCATCGCCATGTTTGAAACCTGTGTGACTTACTTTCTTCCCTTAAACACAAAAGCAGATGTTAGGCCGCATGTGTTATGATGCAGCAAGGATGAAGCAGAGAGTGAATCCAATCGCAAGCACTTTAATAGTCTGACAGTCAGTAATCCAGGAAAAACTCAGAATAACGCACACAGAACAAGGAACAACTCACAAACAACGACCGACAAAAAGCAACTGAAGCACAGAGGTTTAAATACACAGACAAACAAGATAAACAAGATAACAAGGGGGCGTGGCTAATCAGAAACACATGGGAACAATGATCAGACAATTAACAAGACACATGGCAAACAGGGAATCACATGACAGACAACAACAAGGAACAAAACACACACACTGGCTCGGGCTCGGGAACAGACAACACACACACGGGCTCGGGAACAGACAACACACACACTGGCTCGGGAACAGACAACACACACACTGGCTCGGGAACAGACAACACACACACTGGCTCGGGAACAGACAACACACACACTGGCTCGGGAACAGACAACACACACACTGGCTCGGGAACAGACAACACACACACTGGCTCGGGAACAGACAACACACACACTGGCTCGGGAACAGACAACACACACACTGGCTCGGGAACAGACAACACACACACTGGCTCGGGAACAGACAACACACACACTGGCTCGGGAACAGACAACACTGGCTCGGGAACAGACAACACGCACACTGGCTCGGGAACAGACAACACGCACACTGGCTCGGGCTCGGGAACAGACAACACACACACTGGCTCGGGCTCGGGAACAGACAACACGCACACTGGCTCGGGCTCGGGAACAGACAACACGCACACTGGCTCGGGCTCGGGAACAGACAACACGCACACTGGCTCCGGCTCGGGAACCGGAACAGGAACAGACTCTGCGCCGGCCATCTTGTCCGTAGACACTGGCTCGGAGGCGGCCATCTTGTCCGTAGACACTGGCTGGGAGGAAGTGACGTGAACAGTCTCTGGATCAGCAGAAGTGACGTGAACAGTCTCTGGTTCGGCCATCTTGTCCGTAGACACTGGCTCGGAGGAAGTGACGTGAACAGTCTCTGGATCAGCAGAAGTGACATGAACAGTCTCTGGATCGGCCATCTTGTCCGTAGACACTGGCTCTGTAGAAGTGATGTGAAGCGTCTCCGGCTTGGCAGAAGTGACGTGAACAGTCTCTGACTCGGCCGTCTTGTCCGTAGACACTGGCTTGGAGGAAGTGACGTGAACAGGCTCTGACTGGGCAGACGTGACGTGAGCGGTCTCTCGCTGGGCAGACGTGACGTGAGCGGTCTCTCGCTGGGCAGACGTGACGTGAGCGGTCTCTCGCTGGGCAGACGTGACGTGAGCGGTCTCTCGCTGGGCAGACGTGACGTGAGCGGTCTCTCGCTGGGCAGACGTGACGTGAGCGGTCTCTCGCTGGGCAGACGTGACGTGAGCGGTCTCTCGCTGGGCAGACGTGACGTGAGCGGTCTCTCGCTGGGCAGACGTGACGTGAGCGGTCTCTCGCTGGGCAGACGTGACGTGAGCGGTCTCTCGCTGGGCAGACGTGACGTGAGCGGTCTCTCGCTGGGCAGACGTGACGTGAGCGGTCTCTCGCTGGGCAGACGTGACGTGAGCGGTCTCTCGCTGGGCAGACGTGACGTGAGCGGTCTCTCGCTGGGCAGACGTGACGTGAGCGGTCTCTCGCTGGGCAGACGTGACGTGAGCGGTCTCTCGCTGGGCAGACGTGACGTGAGCGGTCTCTCGCTGGGCAGACGTGACGTGAGCGGTCTCTCGCTGGGCAGACGTGACGTGAGCGGTCTCTCGCTGGGCAGACGTGACGTGAGCGGTCTCTCGCTGGGCAGACGTGACGTGAGCGGTCTCTCGCTGGGCAGACGTGACGTGAGCGGTCTCTCGCTGGGCAGACGTGACGTGAGCGGTCTCTCGCTGGGCAGACGTGACGTGAGCGGTCTCTCGCTGGGCAGACGTGACGTGAGCGGTCTCTCGCTGGGCAGACGTGACGTGAGCGGTCTCTCGCTGGGCAGACGTGACGTGAGCGGTCTCTCGCTGGGCAGACGTGACGTGAGCGGTCTCTCGCTGGGCAGACGTGACGTGAGCGGTCTCTCGCTGGGCAGACGTGACGTGAGCGGTCTCTCGCTGGGCAGACGTGACGTGAGCGGTCTCTCGCTGGGCAGACGTGACGTGAGCGGTCTCTCGCTGGGCAGACGTGACGTGAGCGGTCTCTCGCTGGGCAGACGTGACGTGAGCGGTCGCTCGATGGGCAGACGTGACGTGAGCGGTCTCTCGATGGGCAGACGTGACGTGAGCGGTCTCTCGATGGGCAGACGTGACGTGAGCGGTCTCTCGATGGGCAGACGTGACGTGAGCGGTCTCTCGATGGGCAGACGTGACGTGAGCGGTCTCTCGATGGGCAGACGTGACGTGAGCGGTCTCTCGATGGGCAGACGTGACGTGAGCGGTCTCTCGATGGGCAGACGTGACGTGAGCGGTCTCTCGCTGGGCAGACGTGACGTGAGCGGTCTCTCGCTGGGCAGACGTGACGTGAGCGGTCTCTGGACCGGACGGGACCAGTGGCGAGGGCTCTGGGCTGACAGGAAGTACAGGAAGGACTTCGCTGGGCAGACGTGACGTGAGCGGTCTCTCGCTGGGCAGACGTGACGTGAGCAGTCTCTCGCTGGGCAGACGTGACGTGAGCAGTCTCTCGCTGGGCAGACGTGACGTGAGCAGTCTCTCGATGGGCAGACGTGACGTGAGCAGTCTCTCGATGGGCAGACGTGACGTGAGCAGTCTCTCGATGGGCAGACGTGACGTGAGCAGTCTCTCGATGGGCAGACGTGACGTGAGCAGTCTCTCGATGGGCAGACGTGACGTGAGCAGTCTCTCGATGGGCAGACGTGACGTGAGCAGTCTCTCGATGGGCAGACGTGACGTGAGCAGTCTCTCGATGGGCAGACGTGACGTGAGCAGTCTCTCGATGGGCAGACGTGACGTGAGCAGTCTCTCGATGGGCAGACGTGACGTGAGCAGTCTCTCGATGGGCAGACGTGACGTGAGCAGTCTCTCGATGGGCAGACGTGACGTGAGCAGTCTCTCGATGGGCAGACGTGACGTGAGCAGTCTCTCGATGGGCAGACGTGACGTGAGCAGTCTCTCGATGGGCAGACGTGACGTGAGCAGTCTCTCGATGGGCAGACGTGACGTGAGCAGTCTCTCGATGGGCAGACGTGACGTGAGCAGTCTCTCGATGGGCAGACGTGACGTGAGCAGTCTCTCGATGGGCAGACGTGACGTGAGCAGTCTCTCGATGGGCAGACGTGACGTGAGCAGTCTCTCGATGGGCAGACGTGACGTGAGCAGTCTCTCGATGGGCAGACGTGACGTGAGCAGTCTCTCGATGGGCAGACGTGACGTGAGCAGTCTCTCGATGGGCAGACGTGACGTGAGCAGTCTCTCGATGGGCAGACGTGACGTGAGCAGTCTCTCGATGGGCAGACGTGACGTGAGCAGTCTCTCGATGGGCAGACGTGACGTGAGCAGTCTCTCGATGGGCAGACGTGACGTGAGCAGTCTCTCGATGGGCAGACGTGACGTGAGCAGTCTCTCGATGGGCAGACGTGACGTGAGCAGTCTCTCGATGGGCAGACGTGACGTGAGCAGTCTCTCGATGGGCAGACGTGACGTGAGCAGTCTCTCGATGGGCAGACGTGACGTGAGCAGTCTCTCGCTGGGCAGACGTGACGTGAGCAGTCTCTCGCTGGGCAGACGTGACGTGAGCAGTCTCTCGCTGGGCAGACGTGACGTGAACAGTCTCTGGACCGGACGGGACCAGTGGCGAGGGCTCTGGGCTGACAGGAAGTACAGGAAGGACTTCCAGGCATTGCGGGACGCGGGAAGTCCTCTTCCCCCTCCGTCTCCGAGAGCGAGAGGGCGCTGGGCTGGACGGGACCAGCTGTGAGGGCGCTGGGCTGGACGTGGCTGACGTGAAGCTCTGGCTGGACGTGGCTGACGTGAAGCTCTGGCTGGACGTGGCTGACGTGAAGCTCTGGCTGGACGTGGCTGACGTGAAGCTCTGGCTGGACGTGGCTGACGTGAAGCTCTGGCTGGACGTGGCTGACGTGAAGCTCTGGCTGGACGTGGCTGACGTGAAGCTCTGGCTGGACGTGGCTGACGTGAAGCTCTGGCTGGACGTGGCTGACGTGAAGCTCTGGCTGGACGTGGCTGACGTGAAGCTCTGGCTGGACGTGGCTGACGTGAAGCTCTGGCTGGACGTGGCTGACGTGAAGCTCTGGCTGGACGTGGCTGACGTGAAGCTCTGGCTGGACGTGGCTGACGTGAAGCTCTGGCTGGACGTGGCTGACGTGAAGCTCTGGCTGGACGTGGCTGACGTGAAGCTCTGGCTGGACGCAGAGATCAGGGGATGACCTGGCGTACCGCAGAAGGAAGCTCTCCAGACATCGGCCGAGTGCCTCTCTCCAGTTCAGACCCGAGAGATCGGGGAGCTCCCTCGGATCGACCTCCTTAGCCCCTAGCCGGTAACATAGCTTAACCGCCTCGTCACCGAGAGAGCAGGAGGCAGCGAGAGGGGCAAACCCCCAGGTATACTGGAACAGATCGTAGCTATCCATCTGACCGGCGAACTCCTGGCTCATGCTGGGAAGATCAGGTGAGATCTGTGCTGCTGGATTCATTTGTTTGGTCGGTCGTTCTGTTATGATGCAGCAAGGATGAAGCAGAGAGTGAATCCAATCGCAAGAACTTTAATAGTCTGACAGACAGTAATCCAGGAAAAACTCAGAATAACGCACACGGAACAAGGAACTGGGAACAACTCACATCAAACAACGACCGACAAAAAGCAACTGAAGCACAGAGGTTTAAATACACAGACAAACAAGCTAAACAAGATAACAAGGGGGCGTGGCTAATCAGAAACACATGGGAACAATGATCAGACAATTAACAAGACACATGGCAAACAGGGAATCACATGACAGACAACAACAAGGAACAAAACACAAAACCCACACCGTGACAGCATGACAGCCTCAGTCATTCACCTTCATTGCATGGAATAAAGATGCAATGAAAGTGAATGTCGACTGACGCTGTCATTCTACCTTACATCTATCATGATAGAGCTGCATGATTAATCATTAAAAGATCATGATCTCTATTCAAATGAAATTAAATGAAATTGATTCGCCTGTGTCCTATAAACCTTTGACAAAATCACACGGAAATATTCAATTCTGTGTTGGTGCTGCCGCTGATCTTGGCGTTTTAAATAACAATCGTATCAATTACATCGTTACACCAGTAGTTGGAGACAACTGACTGTTAAAAATGTATTTGTCATTAAATTGTTCAATCATTCAAGAGATTTATAATTATAATAAATGCTTATTCAACCTGTAATGAAACATGTGTAGACTTTATAAGTGAGTCATGTTTTTTTTTATAATTCATACGGATTAATTAAACATTTTAAATAGACTGCAGAAATTAACATTTCATCAGAACTCTAGTAAATTACATGTTGTTTAGTTGTGATTTCAGAATCGTGGGAGAATCGTGATCTCTATTTGAAAAAAAAAAGCGTAATTCTCAATTTATCCAGAATCGTGCAGGTCTTTGATAGTGAGTAAATGATAACTTTTTAAGTGACATATACCCCTGGTGCTGCAAAATAAAAAAAAAGTCAGCTGATTTTTGACAGCAAAGTGTGATATATGTTAAGGTGCACCATTCATACTTCATACCAATATATGTAAATAAATATTATTCATGCGGTGAGGGTTCTTACACGTGAGTGTCATTTCCACCACAGGGATTCCTGGAAGCCAGCGTACTAACGCAGATGGCTGTGAGTTTCCCTGTTCCTCCCACGTCCCGTTTCCTTGTGTTTATCATCAGAGGTTTGAAGGAAGGATGCTTTATATATCCGTATCCTCTACAGCTGCACCGTAAAGCCTCGGTCCACAGCTTTCTGAAGCGACGCAGGATCAAGGCCGTGGGCTACACCCAACAGAAGTGTCAGGATCTTCTGTACTTGAGGAAACTGGATGTGAGTGCGATCACACTTCTTCCAGGATTTATGACAGTCATGTCCATGTTCCTGTAGCACAGAGACCCCACCAAAATCAACACTTCATCAATTAACACAACCTCTCCTGAGTTCATCACAAGTGCTACATTATGTTAAGACTGTGTCTCAAGAACTATGACTAACTAAAAGTTAGCTCGGGGTAATCAGTCACTTTTCAGTATCAAATTAGACCATCTACATTTTTATGTAACTGACTTAAATAAAAAAAAGATGACTAAGTTTTAAGACTAGTTTTAGCAGTTCATGCAACTGGACACACAGAATAAAACTATTGAAAAGATAATTGTGACTTTATATCTCGCAATTCTGACTTTTTTTTTTGCAATTCTGTCCTTTTCTTGTAATTCTGATTTTTTTTTTCTGCAATTGCAAGTTTATTTCTTGCTATTCTGATTTTTTCTTGCAATTCTGACTTTTTTCTTGCAATGTTTACTTTTTCTTGCAATTGCGAGTTTATATTTCGCAATTCTGACTTTTTTTTTTACAATTCTGACTTTTTCTCACAATTGCGAGATTATATATTTTAATTCGGACTCTTTTTCTCATAATTCTGACTTTTTGTCTCGCAATTCGGACTTTTATCGCAATTGCGAGTTTATATCTCACAGTTCTGATTTAATTTCTCAGGATTGTGAGAAATAAACTCACAATTGCCAGTTATAAAGTTCAATTCTGAGGGGAAAAAAGACTGACCGTTTATATGTCACAATTCTGACTTTATAACTCACAATTGCGACTTTATATCACGCAAACACTGAGAAAAAAGTCACAATGAACTTTTTTATTTTCTATTCAGTGGCGGAAACAAGCTTCCACATGTCACTGGGGTGTTCTGGTGGTTTCTTACTTTCTCAGGTAAAAAGTCCACCATTAAGTCTCTGTGATCTTCTAGTCTGTAGAAACGGTCCCTCGTTCACTGTGCGTCTGTGGGATTTCCTACCTGATCCTCGTCTGATCGCAGTAAAGTAACAGCACAACTCTCCTCAACAGCACACATGATTTGAGGAATCATTCATGTCTGCGTGACAAAAAAGGCATGACCAATTTCAATACTTGGCATCTAGTCAACTAATCTTTTTTAGAAGAACAGAAGCTGTATGGAAACGCCCATACGGGGGATAATGTCCCCCACGTGAATTAGAGGAATTCTGGCAGGAGTTTATTTGGAAACAGACTCTTGCAGGTTGAAACTGAAACAGGCGTTGCTCATTTAGGTCCATGTTTTGCCTTGGCACAGACAGTGTTTCTGCAAGCCGTTGAGGTGAGTTTCAGTAGGTGGCGCTGTTCATTCAGCCAAACATGCTGACTCACAGGTCCAAAACCACAATCACTGCAGCCTTAAACACTCAGATACAGCTGAAGGTAAAATTAATTGAATGTTCTCCTCAGAGGAGGAACATTGTTATGAACTCATGCACCAATTTATTACTACAATTGTATCCCTTTTGGGAAAATTGCAGTCTGTTTCTCTGATTGACTAGCTTAATAGAGTAGAATAGACTTTGTGAATTAGGGCATGACGGCCATTCTGTTCATTTCCCCCTCCAATATTTAATAAGAACATTTCTCCTAAAAGAATGGGATTAATTTAACAGAAATAATTGGTTGAATTTGATAGAGATGCAGATATATCATGCCACTTCCACTCCTTTTCAACTTAATCTGTATTTATATAAATACATATATATATATATATATATATATATATATATATATATATATATATATATATATATATATATATATATATACTGTGTATACATATACATGCATGCAAGCTTACACACATACACACACCATATATATTTGTGTGTGTGTGTATCCAATTATCTTGCAATTAAAGTCCTTTTGTATGTTTAGTTTAATTTTATGTGCGTTTCTTAACGTTTAGCAGGTTGATCAAATACTAAGTCAAGAAAGAATTGTTTCTGCATGTGGAAAATCAAGTCAAATGCACGATGAGTAGATGCGTTGTGGGATTTTTGTTTCCAGAATCAGACTGCTTTCCAAGTCTTTTGGCTACGTAATGAACATCACATAAAACGTTTGTACTTGAACATGGATGCATTTGTTTATTTTGTTTACAACGATTTATGTTGTTCACAAGTAACGAGTTTCCCATGACAGCATAGTGACGATTCCATATTAAACGTAACTTTTGTGTGCAATTATATGTATGCTGTGACGAATCTCTAATGATGTTTACTCATTTCAAGTAGCATGTTTAGCCATCGCTACACGATTCACATTCTCTTCTTTGTGAGACGCACTTCATCCAGCAGTAAATCTGTAAACACTGTTGTTTGCCTCACTAAAACAGCCTTATTAACTCTAAAAGCCAGTGTGGGGATGGGTTGAATCATTCTGTGGGTTTAACTTTTCTGTGGATTTTATCTAACTAACCTTTGCTAATGACATTGCAGCGCTTGATGGAAGGAGATAAGGTGCTAATTGCTGTAGGTGCTATTAACGCGGAGAGCATCTAATGGTTTCCGGTGAAAGTTGATGATCAAAATAACGATCAGGCCATTTGGTGGAGACGTTCAAGGGCTGCTGTTTTAACCTACTGTCAAGTTAGAAGCGTGGCTGTATGTCTAGGAGGTTTCATAAGCCTTTCTTTTCCAGATGGCAAACAAGGACACTAGATCTGCTCTCTCTCCGCACTTCTGTCACCTCAGACGCCTCCCGAGGCCTTCAAGGTCGAATTAAGAGTCAAATTTGTAACTCTCTGTCCTGCACATGGAGTTTTTTCTCAGCACTATGTAAATTTCATTGCATATATTTGAAATTTAAGGTGAAATCTCAGGAGACTTTTGCATCGAGTGGCTAGCAGCTCAGTCTTTGTTGGTTTCAGTGCTAAATAGTGGGCCAGGAACTCACTTTATGACCCTCCTTGTCAGGTTTGGCTGGGAACAAGAAAACAATAGTGTGAACCGTGGACAACTCCCAGTCAGCGATATGACAAAATGCCCCAGGAAACACCTCTTTACCTCTTCAGGAAATACTCTTTCTCTGTCTCTCTCCTTCTACACCTTCTTTTGAAACTGCTGAGAAGATGTGTTTTATGCATTACATGGGAAGATTGTTTGTATATGATCATGGCAGTTGGGCTTATTTTAGAACAAAACTTGTGTGTGTTATTCACATTTTGATTGCATTTTCACATCCCAAAAAAATTATAAAAATCAGGTGCACAATACAAAAGAATCTGTAGATAATAGAAAAAAAATGCTAAACAAAAACCTTGAGCTCACAAAAACAGATGGTTTGAGTAACGTTCTCTTCATCAGGCATTTTAGCTAATTATTTAATGCTAAAAGATATTCTTCTTTGCATATTAATACAGAACTGGTAGGCGATTACTTATAAGTTAAACTTATAAACACTGTGGCTGCATGCGCTGAAATAGTGAAGCATCATGCATATTCAGATTAAATCAATGTCATTCTTTTCAGGAAAAACAAGCCAGAATGAAACATAAATAACGCTCATCATAGAATGTGCTGGATCCATTATTTGTCTGACAATTAAGGTTGCATTAGTATTCTTTGCACCTGATATGCATAATTTCTTTATCAGTCGTGTGCATGTAAATAAATGACACTGTCAGATAGATGACAGATAGATAGATATTGCTGCTCAAGAAACATTGTGATCAGTGTTGAAAACAGTTGTGCTGCTTCATATTTTTGGTGGAAACTGATAGTTTTTAAAAGGGTTCTTTGATTAAAACGTACAAAAGAACAGCATTGATTTGAATCAGAACATTTTAACATTATTAATGTCTTTACTGTTTTTGTTTGATTTAATGCATCATTGCAAAACAAAAGTATTAATTTCATTTAAAAAATCGTATTAACCCCAAATTTTGGGCAGTAAACTGTCTTTATTCTGCCTGTGCAGCACACACACACACACACACACACCCACACACACACACACACACACACACACACACACACACACACACACACACACACACACACACACACACACACACATATATACAGTGTACCATGACATGTTATTTAAACTACTGTGCAAATGCATTGATCAAAACCTTCTTTTTCTTCTATTCTTTATTGCATATGACTAAATAATCCATAATCTCATCAGATCATAAACTCTACTAATATCAAATCTGTCGTGTGTGTGTGTGTGTGTGTGTGTGTGTGTGTGTGTTTGTGTGTGTGTGTGTGTGCGTGCGTGCGTGCGTGCGTGCGTGCGTGTGTGTGTGTGTGTGTGTGTGTGTGTGTGTGTGTGTGTGTGCGTGCGTGCGTGCGTGCGTGCGTGTGTGTGTGTGTGTGTGTGTGTGTGTGTGTGTGTGTGTGTGGACTCTCAGAGATTGGCGGCTTTATCAGTCATGTTTGATGCTGATTTAAAGATTGCTTCCATTCCCCCCTTAAGCACAGACATGTGATAAATGAGTCTTATACTGCTTTTTTCCGTGTTCATCTTTGAGCATGAAAAAGCTCTGAGTTCTTCTCTATATCAGTGTCAGTGTTTCTGAACTCCCTGAAACGCCTCTGTCTTGAGTTTCTTCCGGGAACGAACACGTCACAATATTCCTCATTTAAATAATTCATACGCAGAATAAAGGGGCTGGTTGAGTTAGTTAGTAGTGTGTTGTAGACCGGTCTTAAGATCATTTTTTGAAGGACTTGGTCTTGTCTCGGTCTCAGACTAAGAGGAGTCTGGATTTTATCTCAAGACCACAACTGAGAGGATATCAGTAAATTGCTGGTGCATTGTCTGATTTATTTGTTGACATCATTAATGGGATTTGATGTAAAACTTACTGTTTAAAATGCAATCAAACTGGTGGTTATGGTAAGGGGCGGAACATTTCGATTAATGATCACGCATGCGGTTTGTGTTTGTGTTTGGAGCTCCGTCGAATTGATTCATATATCCTTGATTTTCTTCTTTACCACTCATTTATAAACAAGCACTTTCTATTTTTACATCATGTGAACTTATCTTCGATACTATTCCTTATAAAAAACAATCGGATTGCTTTGATATCCAACTTTCCGAATCTCTGCTACTAGCCTTTAGCCCGCTAGCATTGCACGCGTGGCCTCTCGCCTATCGATCGTCTCATTTACACCTGTTTCACTGAAAGGATACGGGTTATAGCCAGGATTTCAGTCCTAAATTAGTAGTGATATTGGTAGTATCACTACTAATTTACTGTTCATCTGTTATAATGGTGAATATATCGGATGTGTGTCTAACGTTACCTCTGAGTGCAGGTGAGGACACATTCAAGCTGCATTCGGTGCTGTTGGAGCTGGAGTCCGTGGAGAAGCAGATCCGTGGTCTGCTAGAGAGGCAAGCCGAGCTGCGAGATCGGCGATCAGCGCCTGAAACATCACGCGCCGATGCTCACAAGTCAGTGGTTAGTAACTTTTTGCCTCCGACCTCGTCTACTCCGTGTGCTTCTCTGCACAGGACGCAAGCACCCAGGACGCGATCATCCCTGGCTTCATTCACTCCGGCACCGACACAACACCATGGACCCTGGGTGATCCCTCAGCGGAAGACACGAGCCAGGACCAGACCAAGAACCTCTCCACCCCTCCCGGTCTTCGAGATCTCCACCCGGAACCGCTTCTCCCCTCTTCGCGAGTCGGAACGCGACGACGCCGTGATCATCGGCATTTCCATCGTCCGTCATGTCCTTGCTACCTCAGGAAATGTGCGCACTCACTGCTTTCCTGGTGCTCGTGTTCTAGATGTTGCTGCACATGTTCCCGAGATCCTGAACAGTGATGAGCGCGTCGGAGCTGTTGTGCTGCACGCGGGAGTGAACGACATCAGGCTGCGGCAGACGGAGGTTCTGAAGAAGGACTACAGGAGCATGATCGAGACGGTACGCAGCACATCGCCTGAAGCAACAATCATCGTGTCTGGACCGCTTCCCACGTACCGACAAGGACAGGAAAGGTTCAGTAGATTATTCGCGCTAAATGAATGGTTAATGTCATGGTGTAATGAACAGAAACTGCTCTTTGTAAATAATTGGAATCTGTTCTGGGAGCGACCTAGGCTCTACCGTGCTGATGGCCTGCACCCCAGCAGAATCGGAGCGGCTGTGCTGTCGGACAACATCTCCAAGACGTTACACACCATCTGACTAGTAAGTCAAAGTCCAAATCACAATCTTTGCTGTCCCAACTTAATTGATACAAGTAGTGTAGAACATTATATAGAAACTGTGTCTATTCCTCGTTTAGTGAGGCCAAATAATAAATTTACTGTAGGATCTAGGAAAAATCTTATTGTAATTAAACCAGAAAATCTCAATATCAGTGAACAAAAACAATTTCTAAAGCTAGGTCTTCTAAACATTAGATCTCTCACACCTAAGGCGGTTATTGTAAATGAAATGGTCACAGATAATAATTTCGATGTTCTGTGCCTTACTGAAACCTGGCTTCAACCAAATGATTATTTCGGTCTAAATGAGTCTACTCCGCCAGGATACTGTTATAAGCATGAGCCCCGTCTGATCGGTCGTGGCGGCGGTGTTGCAACAATCTACAGAGATATTCTAAATGTTACTCAGAAAACTCGTCATAGGTTTAATTCATTTGAAGTACTTGTGCTAAATGTTACGCTCTTAGATGTAAGAAAGAAATCCATATTATCTCTAGCCTTGGCTACTGTATATAGACCTCCAGGGCCCTATGCTGATTTCCTAAAAGAGTTTGCAGACTTTCTCTCAGATCTATTGGTCAATGTCGATAAAGCAATAATTGTTGGAGATTTTAACATACACGTAGATAACACAAATGATGCGTTAGGGGCTGCGTTTACAGATTTATTAAACTCCTTTGGGGTCAAGCAAAACGTCAGTGGTCTCACTCATCGTCTAAATCATACACTAGATTTAATTATATCATATGGAACCGATCCAACCGATATAGATATTGTACCGCAAAGTGATGATGTCACTGATCATTACATGGTAACTTGCATAATACGCACTGCTGAAATTTGTCATGTTGCGCCACGTTATCGACCAGGCAGAACAATCCGTCCAACCACTATAGATAGATTCTCAAATAGCTTACCTGATCTATCTCAGCTGCTCAGTGAACCCAAACAAACAGATGAACTAGAGGAAATGACTAGCAGTTTGAGCACCATTTTCTCTAGTACATTAGAAATTGTTGCACCAATTAGATTAAAAAAGGTTAGAGAGAAAACTAAAGCACCATGGTACAACAGTGCTACGCATCAAGAGAGAAACTCGTAACTTAGAGCGTAAATGGAAACAAACTAATTTAGAGGTCTTTAGAATCGCGTGGAAAGACAGTATGTCACGTTATAAAAAGGCTCTAAAAGCAGCCAGGGCTGAGCATCTCCGCAAACTAATAGAAAATAACCAAAATAATCCAAGGTTCTTATTTAACCCTGTGGCTAGACTAACAAATAAACAGACGTCGTCTGAACAAAATATTCCATTACAGTATAGTAGTAATGATTTTATGAATTTCTTCACTGAGAAAATAGAAAGCATCAGAAACACAATTGTAAATGTACAATCTTCTATGGTGTCTTATGATTCAGCCTTAATTATCGCTCCTCAAGAACAACTACACCGCTTTACAACTATAGGACAGGAAGAGCTAAATAAACTTATCATTGCATCTAAACCAACAACATGTCTATTAGATCCAATCAGTCCCTCCAGGATTTCGCGGGCCTTTTTTCTGATTGTTGCGGCCTAAAATTCCTGATGTTGCGGCCGCTTTTCTAAAAAGTTGCGATGAAAGTTGCGATGTTCTTTGGCATTTGTTTTTATAGGTTAAAACAGCAACGGTAGATAGATTTTTACTTAAAGTGCTCATATTATGCTTTTTTCCTTTCCTTTATTGATATATCTTTTTTTGTGCATGTTATTGTCACAGTCATTGTCTACACCATTCTGTCTTCGTCATCTTCACTACACTTCCCAGTATCCTCTTGTCTCCACACCTGTACTCACTCCCTCAATCATCCACCTGTTCATCGTTATCATCATCTGTGTCACCTGTCCTCACCTCGTTAGTGTTCGTTTGTACCTGTATTTAGTTCTCTGTGTTCTGTCTGTCTTGGTCAGTTCTCGTCTATGTTACATGGTGTGACGCTTAAGTGTTTCCTTGTGACCGTAATTCTGTACCTGAGTTTTGATTATATAAGTAAATGTTTGAATTGGAGTGTTTGTGTCAGCCTCTCCTTCATCCTGCACGATAATCCGTGACAGAAGAACTGACCTAGAAGGTAATGGAGGAGGACGCAATGGATACGTTTCTGTTCAACCAGAATGGAAGTTCTTTGGAGGAATTAGTGGAAGTTTACCTGCATCTGTATCAGGATGACTACTGGGAGGAGGAGTTTTTAAAGCAACGGTTTTGGGGGGGACTTGATGATCCACTAACCCAGATACTGCTGCTCAAAGACTTAGAGCGACCTTTTCTTGAGTTTTTGGACCGAGCTCTTTGGGTTTGTGGTTCCTCCCTTACTGTAGCACCAGCCGATCCAGAGTCAGCTGAGCCTTTTGACGACCTTCCTGAGCTTCTTCCTCCAGAGACCGTCCAGCCAGAGACCGTCCAGCCAGAGACCGTCCAGCCAGAGACCGTCCAGCCAGAGACCGTCCAGCCAGAGACCGTCCAGCCAGAGACCGTCCAGCCAGAGACCGTCCAGCCTGAGAAGGCTGCACTTGAGTCGGCTCTGGAAGACACGGCGCTCATTGTGGTGTCTGTGGCTGTTTTGTGTGTGTGGGCAGCCCACACAACTACAGCCCATGAACCCAGCCCTGAGCTTCCTTCGCCGCTGGTCCCGTCCAGCCCTGAGCTTCCTTCGCCGCTGGTCCCGTCCAGCCCTGAGCTTCCTTCGCCGCTGGTCCCGTCCAGCCCTGAGCTTCCTTCGCCGCTGGTTCCGCCCAGCTCAAAGCCCTCTTCACCGCTGGTTCCGTCCAGCCCAGCCGAGCCTTCACCGCTGATGCCCGTCAGCCACGTCTAGCCAGAGCTTCACGTCAGCCTTGTCCAGCCAGAGCTTCACGTCAGCCTTGTCCAGCCAGAGCTTCACGTCAGCCACGTCCAGCCAGAGCTTCACGTCAGCCACGTCCAGCCAGAGCTTCACGTCAGCCACGTCCAGCCAGAGCTTCACGTCAGCCACGTCCAGCCAGAGCTTCACGTCAGCCACGTCCAGCCAGAGCTTCACGTCAGCCACGGCCAGCCAGCCCAGCCAGAGACTGTTCCAGAGCCTGTCCCCGACTCTATTCTGGAGTCGGGGTCGAAATCTGTCACGCTCCCCAATAATTTTTTGGGGGGGGGGCAAAGGTCCTCGCCCTGGACACCCGAAGGGTCCTCCCCACCATGGCCACCCGAAGGGTCCTCACCACCATGGCCACCCGAAGGGTCCTCACCACCATGGCCGCCCGAGGGTTCGTCTGTTCCACCATGGCCACGCCCACGTCCGGCTCCGCCTTGGCCACGTCCTGCTCCGCCTTGGCCACGCCCACGTCCTGCTCCGCCTTGGCCACGCCCACGTCCTGCTCTGCCCTGGCCACGCCCACGTCCTGCTCCGCCATGGCCGCCTGGTCCATCCTGGAGTCCGTCCTCCTGCACCCGGTCCGCCTTCCCGTCACGGACTCCAGGATGCCCACCCTCCCACCCCTGTTCTAAGGCGTGAGGTCACGCCTACCGGGAGGGGGGAGTAATGTCACAGTCATTGTCTACACCATTCTGTCTTCGTCATCTTCACTACACTTCCCAGTATCCTCTTGTCTCCACACCTGTACTCACTCCCTCAATCATCCACCTGTTCATCGTTATCATCATCTGTGTCACCTGTCCTCACCTCGTTAGTGTTCGTTTGTACCTGTATTTAGTTCTCTGTGTTCTGTCTGTCTTGGTCAGTTCTCGTCTATGTTACATGGTGTGACGCTTAAGTGTTTCCTTGTGACCGTAATTCTGTACCTGAGTTTTGATTATATAAGTAAATGTTTGAATTGGAGTGTTTGTGTCAGCCTCTCCTTCATCCTGCACGATAACCCGTGACAGTTATAGATGATAGGAGGTGATATACAACAGTACATTAACGTTACCTCTAAGTTACCATGCATTGTATGTATAAATATTAGGGGTGGAACGGTACACAGAACTCACGGTTTGGTACGATTTCGGTACAATAGAGTGAAAAGCAAAACAAAAATGCCGAAGGCATTTTTATAGATGTCTTAAGCCTTGTATTTGTAAAATAAGTTGTATTAATAAAGGCACAGAACCAGTTTATTTGTAGTGCACTGACAATAGTTTTATATAATTAGTTTATTAATTACATTTATAAAAAGACAAAAAAGACCTTGAGATATGTTTGGTAATTGTACCTGAATGAATTTAAAATTAATTTGCTATATTTCAGATCAATATATTTGTTTTCCTTAATTTTAATTAACCTTAACTTTATTCTCATCTGAATTATAAATAATTGATTTCCATATAAAATAATACTACTATTAAAAACATATTTGATTTTCTTTTTTAATCAATGTAGAATGTGTAACTTAAAAATAAACAGATTAGTGCTCCGACTCTGAGGACAAGAAATGAAAACCAATGTGATATGATGAATGTCCAAAAATGGCTGTTTTGAAATGAGGTTGGATAAATGTTTTGCTTTTAAAACAGTGTGTGTGTGTGTGTGTGGTTGGGGGACAGTTGTAGGTTACAGTTTGACAAGAGTTTAGAGTGTGACAAAAGCACAATGTTGTGTTTTATTGCGAGTGTACACAAATATAAGTAAACACTTTGCAGTTTGAATGATGTCCTGTATGAACAAAATGACGGAGTATGTTTTTATGTTTCCACTGTTCGATCGCGCCCGCGCCTTCACACACACACACACACACACACAGTTCGATCCGTCTCTCTCTCTCTCTCACACACACACAGTCCGATCGCGACATCGCGAAATGCTGGAGGGACTGTCCAATACCCACTAAACTACTGAAAGAAGTGTTACCTGTAGTGGAAGAGCCTCTTCTCAATATTATTAACTCGTCTTTCTCTTTAGGTCATGTTCCAAAAATATTCAAGCTGGCAGTAATAAAACCTCTCATTAAGAAACCACAATTAGATCCAAATAACCTAGCAAATTACAGACCCATTTCAAATCTTCCATTTATGTCTAAAATACTAGAAAAAGATTGTGTCCGCTCAATTGTGCTCTTTCTTGCAAGAAAATGATATCTATGAAAAATTTCAGTCAGGATTCAGACCGCATCATAGCACAGAAACTGCGCTAGTTAAAATTACAAATGATTTACTTTTAGCTTCTGACCAAGGCTGTATCTCAATACTAGTTCTACTCGATCTTAGCGCTGCGTTCGACACTATAGATCATAAAATACTCTTGGATCGACTACAAAACTACACTGGTGTTCAGGGACAGGCATTAAGCTGGTTTAGATCGTACTTATCAGACTGTTATCATTTTGTCTGTTTAAATGGGGAAAAATCGAAGATAACGTCAGTAGACTATGGAGTGCCGCAAGGATCGGTGTTAGGCCCTCTACTATTCTCAATATATATGCTGCCACTTGGTAATATTATAAGAAAACATGGAATTAATTTCCACTGTTATGCTGATGACACTCAATTATATATTTCATCACGGCCAGATGAAAACACTGACTTATCTAAATTGACAGAGTGTCTTAAAGATATAAAATGCTGGGTGACGTGTAATTTCCTGCTATTAAATTCAGATAAAACGGAGGTATTACTTATTGGTCCAAAAAACTACCCACAAAACCTCGTACAATACAACTTTAATTTAGAAGGATGTCCTGTTACTTTATCCACTACAGTAAAAGACCTGGGTGTTATACTAGACCACAACTTGTCTTTCGAAAATCATATATCATATGTTACAAGAACAGCCTTTTTCCACATTAGAAATATTGCTAAGCTATGTAACATGCTATCTGTTTCTGATGCAGAAAAGTTAGTTCATGCATTCATGACCTCAAGACTAGCTTACTGTAATGCTTTATTAGCTGGTTGTCCTGCATCCTCAATAAACAAGCTACAGTTAGTGCAAAATGCAGCTGCTAGAGTTCTTACTAGGTCAAGAAAATATGATCATATAACACCAATTTTATCATCTCTACACTGGTTACCTATTAAGTTCCGTATCAATTACAAAGTACTACTACTGACCTATAAAGCCCTAAATGGTTTAGCTCCTGTGTATTTAACGGATCTTCTATCGCCCTACAATCCATCGCGTTCTTTAAGATCACTAAATTCGAGGCTTCTGGTCATTCCTAGGATATCTAAGTCCACTAAAGGAGGGAGGGCGTTCTCGAATTTAGCTCCTAAACTCTGGAATAGCCTTCCTGATATTGTTCAAGGTTCAGACTCGCTGTACCAGTTTAAAACTAGATTAAAGACGCATCTCTTTAGCCAAGCATTCACATAATGCTTACCTTTTATACTACTGTTGAATCAGATCAGATGCATTAATTTTATGAACAGCAGCTATGCTAATTATCTCCCATCTGCTTTTCTGCTGTTATCTCGGGACGCTAGTCCCGAGGTAAATAGCGTTCGTCAGCTCCAGTTTGTATCCAGCCTCTCACGGAGACTTCAGATCCCCCAACACCTGCGATGAGATGACTAAACGCCTGTGAAGAGACGACTCAACGCCTGTGAAGAGACGACTCAACGCTGGCGATATGTTATGCCCTAAATTAATACATGATTAACTAACTGTATTTTTTCTATGTACATTTCTGAAATGCACTTTCTGTTAAGCTGCTTTGAAACAATATGTATTGTGAAAAGCGCTACAAATAAATTTGAATTGAATTGAATTTCCCGAACACACTCGAAGTGCTTGATCAATCACAAAACACTAATCCAGCCGACCAATCAGAGCACAGTGTGCTTTTCAGAAGGAGGGAAAAAGGGGATTAAAAACAATAAAATACAAGAGAATACACACATTAATAAGGGACACATTAAGTAGCTGCAGGTTGAGCTAATGTGTAAATAACCGACTAACCTGAGACAGGGTCGTGTTGCTTGATTGTTATAAGTAGAAGTGGAGTAGATTGACTGGTGCTTTTCCTCTCCTACACATAAAGACACTTCTGAATGTGGAAAATTAGGAACTAAATAGCCTGAGTCACTTCACAAAAGACAAGTGAAGTTTTCCTGTTTGCTGATGTCATTAGTGCTGTTTGGTAGAAAAAGCATTTATTGCTCATATTAAAGCCCCAAAGTATGTGATGCAAATGCTATACAAACTTGTTTTTCTGTCGTTCATCTCTAAAATGTCAGACTTGAGCCAGTAAGAAACAATTCAGAACAGCTTTGCATTGTGCCAGTGTATTCTGGGCGAGTGCCATTAGAGTTTAGTTTATTTATTGTCTATAATTGTTTTGATTACAATGTGCAATTGCACCGGAAGGCATCACTATATTATCTTAAGGAGATCTCATGTAAAACATGTCATCAGTGCCCATGCATTTAAAAAGAAAAATATTTTTTTTGAACCGTGACATGAGCGAAGCTTCCGTTTCACCGGGTGAGCATCTTTGAAGTGGTGATCATCAGTCTCTCGTCTTTGTGAGACGGTGGAGTTTGTTGCCATGGCAACGCAGGAAGAGACGGAGAGAGGGATATACGGGCATTGAAGTGCGAAGAGTACGGCAGCTGCCGCATGACGCCACAATTGTTACCACGGCAACATACTTTTCAGTATTTCCATCTGAATGAAATCAAATGGATGTTCACCTCGATGTGCATTTTCTGAATATTGATCACATTGACAGGTCTGGTGTAATTGTGCATGTAATTTCAAAGAAATATAATTGCAAAATAAATAAAAAATCTCCAGAATCTTATCAAACCGTATCAAAACATCATCAATCCCTCTTATTTTTAATACACCTGTCAAGAGACACTTTTCACCATCCAAACAATTCCTGATGGATTGTTTTGTTTTAGTTGGAAATACAAGTAAATTTGTTTGTGAATATCTTTAGATGTTGACATTAGAGATGTAAACAGTGTTGGGTGTAATGCATTATTAATAATTAATGAATTGGTGTAATTGAATTACTTTCCCCTTGAAAAACTTAAGGATTACTCTAATTAATTAGATTCTGTCATGTAATTGCAGAATTAATTTAATGTCATGTAATTGCAGTTACTTCTGATGTTATTGCATTAAATAGACTATAGAACAATATAAAGCAATAGTGGATTTAATATCAGAATTTAATCTCTAATGTTAAAATGTATGTCTAAATACTTTGGTCAGTTCAAGAATAATTTACGCAAATTTTATATTATTTATTTGAAAGAATTAAAAGTGCGGTTTAATGTCTATCCTTGAACTGTTCAACTGGTCGAGGTTGATATGGGATTTAGACAGGAATTAGTACCAGTAATAAGTAATGCAATATTTTTTAGAGAGAGTAATTCATTAGATTACTGTACTAATTACTCTCTCTAAAAAGTATTGCATTGCTTAATACTGGTACTAACTCATTTTAGAGTAACTTATCCAACACTGAATACCAATCCTGTTCAAAAGCAGCTAGTAAAAATTATTTTAAGAAATTAATACTTTTAAGTGACAGTGAAGACTTTTATTATGTAAGATTTCTGTTTTTAAATAAATTCTGTTTTTTGAAAATTCTATTCATCAAAGAATCCTGCAAAAAACAATGATACAAAAAATATGTATCACAAAAATATGAAGCAGCATAAACTGTTTTCAACACTGATAATAATCAGAAATGTTTCTTGAGCAGCAAATCAGCATATTACAATGATTTCTGAAGGATCATGTGACACTGAAGACTGGAGATTTCTGACTTTTGTTTACAGACTTCTTGGCAAATCTGAGAACAGATTGAGACGTTGTTGAGATTCTGAAACACTGAGATAGCTGATATTTTCCTCATCTGAGGAAAAGGAGACGTACAGCAAGCAAAAGTCTCCATTTGCTCTCTTAGAAAAGAAATTGAGATATTAAAGATTACAATTCATCCGTGAATAATCATTCATAATCATTAATTCACAAACTGACAAAGACGCTGGCATTCCTACTATATCTCAATGCTACATTTTTCCTTGTGAACTGCTCTTCTGTTCATGCCAATTCGTTCCCCCGCTTGATGATAAACGCAGTTATATGTGTGACGAGTGTCTTAAGTCAGCAGACAGTTATGAAACAGCCACATTAAACTACTTGAAAATAGAACTATTGTGTGTACATTAAAAAAAATCAGAAAGCAAATGTTGTGGCCTAAGAGAAATCTCTCGAGGTCACACCAATGTCAAAAGTTAATGTGTGTGAAGTCTGGAATTTCTCGATTTAAAAGCCTTTGAAATCCGAGACTTTTAACATGGCTGCACGGCCCCAGATAGCCTTAAAGCTGGTAATAACACAGAAATGACTAAAGCACCCTGATGTGACAGAAAAATTGATGTCAGAGAGGAGGAGGGTAACAGGAGATTTGTGACAACAGCTGAGAGAAGTTCACAACCTCCCCAAACCCTTCTGAGCTGAAGATCTGTGACTGACTGCTCATCTGTCTGCCTTCATACTGGAACTGAATACTCAATCCTGCCTTCTGGGTCAATCCAGGGTTAGACAGCATTAGACTTGTGCTCATTGTGTTAGAACTACAGGGGGTTTGTGAGATTGTTGCTTATGCTAAATACAAAGTTCTGTCATGAGACTCTAGATGACAGGCTGAGAAGTCCTTCACTCAATCTGCTTGCAATCAGAAACCCTCCTCCTTCCCCAGCTCCACCTGTATAGATCTGCTATGGGTAATTTATGTATGTTAGGTTCATTTATGACAATACAGGGCAAAGGGCAAAATTTGCTATATAGACCAAAACGGTGACGCTTCCTTTAACAGTATGTTAACTTACGTGTACTTACAGTGTACTTACTTACCTAAGAAAGTATTGGGTAATAATGCTTAATTTTACAGTGCGTTAACTTACGTGTACTTACTGTGTACTTACCAAAGAAAGTACTGGGTAATATAAGGTAAGTACATGGGTTAAGGGTAGGTTTAGGGGTAGGTTCAGGGTCAGTACCTAGTTATTACCCTGATATTGTAATTGCTATAATAAGTACATAGTATGTACATGGGGAACAGGACTGTAAAAGGAAGCGTTACCACCAAAACCTCTTTTTGTACCAGGTTGTAAACACATTTTTTTTCTGCTGTAAAGTTGGGCATTTTAACATGGGGGTCTATGGGATTGACACTCTTTTGCAGCCGGTCTCTAGAGGCCAGTCGATTAACTTCACAGCAGAAAAAAAAATGTTTACAGCCTGGTACAAAAAGTGGTTTTGGTCTATATAGCTAATTCTGCCCTCATGACAACTGTTTGACACGTGGGTCAAGACATGCTTTTTGGGGGTGTTAAATAATGGTACAAATACAAGTAAATTGTGCACTACAACCAATCACACACAACTCTGTTGAGCTTATGAATGCAATGGCCAATCAGAGGCGATGTTTAGTAATCGCTGAAACACAGTTTTGTTCAGTGCACGAGCTGCAATTCTGCACTCTCGCGAATACTTTCGTCAAAAACGGATAAACAAAAAAAGATTTGGTGACTGTGCTCTTGCATTAAAAACCATGCGGCAACCTTCCTGAACCAGCTCAGTTTCTAGTAATCCTGAAGACCTTGATGAGCTGGATCTAAGGCTAAACTCTGCAGGGTTGTGGCCTGAGTTTGACACCCCTGTCTTAACCCATTTTGCACTTGCATAAAATAGGCCTATATCTATCAAGACATCGGCATGATTTATAATGTGATGACTACAATGAACATACGGGATCCATTTTATTATCATCTAATTTATTATGCTCTTAACAGTCAATTGTTTATCTCTGAGTAACATTAGTATTCAAATGCATTCAGAGCCATTGGGTGACACTAAAAGATCATTCCTCTTGCTTTATTCATTTTTCATCCCATCATTAGCCTATTCTTAAACAGCTTTCCTTATCTGTCGAATGTAATGATGCATAGAAGCGTTAAGCTCGATATGAAGTGGCTCTGCGTCAGTTCATGAGCTCACGCCACAGTGGTTTAATGTGCGTTTGTTTCTGTGCAAAATGCATTGATACAGATTGACGCTTTAAATGTTTGGGAAGGGATAATATATAGAAGAGTCCTTTTTTTTGTTATCGTTTTATTAGAAATGGGGATGAGGCTAATGTAATGATATCTGAAATAAAAAGGATTGATTTTCTTGAGCATGTCGACAAAGTTTTGTGAATTAAATCATCAGCGCTTGTGCGACTCACGTGTCATGATACATGATAGATGTGATATATTATTATTTCGTCATTTGGATCCTCATGTTTTATTTTTGGAGCAGCACCTCCTACACAGCAAGTTACAATATTTGTAACACTTTACAATAAGGTCTCATTTGTTAGTGCATTATAGTATAAACTAACACGGGCAATATTTTTTTGCAGCATTTATTAACCTTTGTTAATATTTGTTAGCAAAGGTTAATAAATGTGCATTAACAGACATAAGTTTTGATCTCTACAATGTATTAGTAAATGCTGAGATTAATAAATGCTGGATTGCTAATTTTTAGTTAATGTTTACTAATAAATAATGTTAACAAGTGAAACCTTATTGTAAAGTGTTTATTTATTTGTTTGTCTATCTATTTGTTTATTTATACATTCTGTGTTCAAATACAGAATGTCCTGTTATTTTTTTTTTATAAATCCACAAATTCACTGTAAAATTAAATAAAATTAAATAAAATACACGGTCAATTTATAGATATTTATTGGATACATGCTGTAAAAAATAACTGGAAATCAATTTTGAATATAGCATGTATTCAATAAATAAATTGACAGTGGATTTTATTTTATTTTTACAGTGGACTTGTGAATAACATTTATTTAAAAAACAAACTGCAAATCCAATTTTAAATAAAGATTTAATATTCACAAATGTATCCAAAATTCATAGCACGTATCCAGTATTAGATTTTTTACAGTGGATTTGTAAATATTAAACCTTTAAAAAATAACAGGACATCCAAATTTGAATAAATGTTTAATATTCCACTGTAAAAATAAAGAAAATAATAAAATAAAATAACCCATGTTACTACCAATGTATCTGTATTGTATAAGGATGTTATTTAGCATGAGCAGTGGTTTGAGTTAAACCTGACCTCAGCTGAAAGCACAACCGCAGAGCTTTTCCCACATTGTCAGGCAGATCTGAGCATTTGATCCTGCATATGTGCATGTGCATCCCTTGTAAAAACACGGAGAAACAGGAGAAGCCCTGCTGTCCCGTCTGGGTTTCAGGCTCAGTTATTTGCCCGACCCGATGATGTGTCGCTGGTGTTTTTGTGCCATCTTATCTGACCGAGAGCGAGACCCAACCTCTCTTTGTCGAGCGCAGAGACCAGAGCTGTAACGCCAGATGTTTGCAGATATCACAGCGAGATCGTGAGAACAGTCTTGAGGGTGACATGGTGTTTTCAGCAGGAATTTAAATGGAAATGCTTGAAATGTGGCGACACGTTCATGTCTTAAACTCTCTCTTTAACTCTTAAACTCGCACAGTATTTAGTATGTACACAGTCCACAATATGTAATATACATTTTAATACATTTTAACACAATAATATACATTTTCTGTATGCATATGACATACTTTGTTTGCAACAAAATATATAGGAAAACAGCATCCCATGATGCAGTGCACTTAACTCATCCTTGCATTGCCAATGTGATGAATGAATTGGAGGTGAAATATCAACTGTTATTTTTTATTAACACTTTCTTGACTCATTATTCTGGGTTAAATTTGAACACAAAATCTGATTATAAATAATATTTATACCATATTGTACTCATTTTCAGTATGATAATTGGATGCCAATGACTAAGTTAATGATGCAATGTGATGAGGTCATCATGTGATAATTACTACGGTTTGACACACACTGCTGATTGTAAAAGCTTTCCAGTTTTGTGTTGTGTGTGAACCAGGTAGACAGTGAGCGGACTGGTGTTATTATAGTATTATTCATATATTATTATAGTATTTATTAATGTTTTCAATTAGCTTTTATTTTCAATATTCTAATTCTCAGTGTTAGTTTGTTTTAGTATTTTTGCTTCTTTTGTGCTTTTTTTGAATAATTTAAACTTATTTAATTTCAGCTAAATTAAATTGACAAGCATTTCAAGTGTTCATTTGTTTGCTTTTCATCTAATATTTATATCTTATTTTATTTCCCAAAATTTTTTTCCACAAATCCACTGTAAAATGAAATTATAAGTTTAAGTTTTTCATATATTTATATCTAAATTAGTTTAATATTAACAAATCCACTGTAAATGTAATAAAATTTCGCATAATTTATTTAAATTTAATTATTTAAATAAAAATTTTGATAATGTGCATGAAAATAAATCATAAAATATATTTTTTGTAAATAGTGTTATTTTTAGCTAACATTATCACGCCTGTTAAAGGACTGTCTGACTATTGAACTCTCTGACCTCATGTTGTGCTCCACAAAGAAAGTCTCATCTCATGATTACACAACAAAAAGCCTATGAGAAACTACACATCTGTGTTTTCTGCACCTCGCTGCATAACT
Source organism: Gila orcuttii (assembly GCA_026230005.1). NCBI lineage: Eukaryota > Metazoa > Chordata > Actinopteri > Cypriniformes > Leuciscidae > Gila > Gila orcuttii. The sequence continues at coordinate 32,451,294 of JAPDVR010000024.1, forward strand.
TAAAACACAATTACCTGAAACATCTGTTCGGTGAAATAATATAAAAAAAACATAGCACTATTGATATTGTTACAAAATGCAAATGTCTGACTTTTTATTATCATCTGAAGTAAATGTGAATTTCAAGAAGCTGCATGATAACTTTTGAATATGATTGTGATCCTAATAATCCTAACATTGGATTTAGTTAGTTGCATGATGAATGACTGTACTAAACTTTAATTCAGTAAGTGAGATCAGTAGGCGACAACCTCACCAGCATCTCTAAATAAAGATGCTCTGATGTTTGCATGACCTTCTATAATTTTTCTTGATCTAGTGGAGGTGTAATCATTTAAAGTTTTAGCAACATTTCTCTTAATCAGCGTCTGGAAAAGTTTCCTGTTATTCAAGAAGAGAAAAAGTGTGTGTTGTTCTCATGCAGGATTAGATGTTGTTTCACAGTGGATGTCATTCTTTAAGGTTATGAAATAAACATCCCTCCTTTGCTTCCCTGGATAATTGGATCAACTGTTGATCCAAACATGATGTTATCTGTGAAGAGTTGAAGGGATCAACAGGAGTTTTTCAGGCCTAATGTTCAAAAGTTCCATTCACTGTAGATACATAAAGGGTTTCTTAAAGGAGTCCATCTTTCTTTAGTGTGTAATGTTGCTGTTTGAACATGAAAAAACTCTGCAAAGTTACAAAGTTCTTCTATATATCAGTGTCAGTGTTTCTGAACTCCCTAAATATTGTAGTCTTGAGTTTCTTCCGGGAACGAACATGTCACAAAATTCCTCATTTAAATAATTAATACGCAGAATAAAGGGGCGGGGCCTGGTTGTATTAGTTAGTAGTGTGTTAAACTGGTGGTTATGGTAAGGGGCGGGATATTTCCCAAACACACTCGAAGCTCTCGACCAATCACAACACACTGATCCAGCCGACCAATCAGAGCACAGTGTGCTTTTCAGAAGGAGGAGCTTCATAGAGACAGGAACTAAACAGAGCGTTACTGACAGACTGGGAAGAGAGGAGCCGCAACAATGGAGAATGTTTTTTCAACATTCAAGCATGAAAACTTATTCTAATAGACCCCAAAAAACTAAATCAAGACTTGTGAAATTTAACATTTAACATTAACAGTATACTATGATTATGAAATGTAAATTTTTGGATGAAAATTGTAAATTCAATGGAGAATATGGGGACAATAATCAACATTTAAGCAGGAAAACCTGTTCTAAACAGAGCCCAAAAACAACATCAAGTCTTTAAAAAAGGGCACAATAGGTACCCTTTAAGGGTACGTTTACACAACAACGATATGCTTACAACAGAGAGGTTTTTCCTTTGAGTTTTCGGCGGACACCATTGTCAAAACTATCCCCATTCAAAGGGATCCAACAAAAAAAATCGCTGTATTCTGCTGCCAGGCCATTAGATGGCGATGAAACACTATAGATTGAACACGTACTGTAATACGCAATGGCATGACGTTATCGTTTTCATAGATTCACGTTTTTGTTGTTTACACTGAGACCGTTTTCGAAAACTTGCACTTTGAAACCCGTTTACAAAAGTTTGCGTTATCCCAAAACGCTGTTGTTGGGTAAATGAACGGCCAAAACGCATAAAAAGTGTCGTGTAAACAGCCCCTAAGACTAAACCAATATATTGATTTAAAAAATATCAAGAACTTTTTCAAGAAATTAGAAGGTGAAAATCATTCATCTCTTTGCTGAACTATATGGTGCTGCAAATTACTATTGAGAGTGAAGTTTCTGTTCTCCTTCTGGTGCTCTGATTCTGTGCTCTTATCTGCTCTGGTGTTTGTTGCTGGCAAGCAATTTGCTGAAATTGTGCAAGTCCTCTCTTGATGTTCCTCCCACCCGATGGAAACGGCCTAGCGATTAGATTCTGCTGCGCTCAGCGCTTGGAAACCAAGAGAGTTTGAGACTTGATAGGCTTGCAGGCCTCTGATGCTTCAATCAAACTCTTTACTGAGTTTAATTTCAGATAAGATACCAACAGAAATGTGCTTCAACAGAAATGAGGGGAAAAAACAAATCAAGGTCATTTTATTTGGGGTCATTTCTTGCATTCATGCTTTCTGCATGCATGATCACATTTGCATGCACATTGCTGTTCTCTAATGGAAATATTAGACATAATTATTATTATGCTAACATAATTTAATATGCAGTGACATGCTTGCATGCAAAAGAGTTGTTTTGGAGTCTCCTACTATAGGTTTACATGCATCCAAGGTCAAAATACATTTACTTTTCTCATAAAATACACAGCACATCACCTAATTTTTTGGCTTCAGACACGCGCTGTATAAGCGCTCAACCAATCACAACAGACTGGGCCATCTGACCAATCAGAGAAGAGTAGACCAATCACAACAGACTGGGCCATCTGACCAATCAGAGCAGAGTAGACCAATCACAACAGACTGGGCCATCTGGTCAAAATGTTTTAGATTATGTGAGTAGTTTTCGTTACCGACTCTACGAAGCTAGAGCTATCGCCCAACGAAAATTAGGTAAGTCTCAGGGGAAGATGCAGAAATTGTTTGACCGCAAGGTTAAATTTAGAGAATTTCAAGTAGGTGACCAAGTGCTGGCATTATTACCAGTTTTGACTAGTCCTTTCCAGGCTAGGTTTATGGGACCTTATACAATTTAAAAATGTTTTCCTAACAACAACTATCTGTTAAACACGCCTGACCGCCGAAAGAAACTACAGGTTTGTCACATACATTTATTAAAATCTTATACGACAACTGTGACTTCTCTGTCTGTAGATATTGTGTCAACTACTGTTGGTCAGAGCACTTCAGAAGTATCTGAGGAGATGGGGGAAAATTTAGGTCCCATAGCTGCGGATGAAATTAACGGTCCTTCTAGAGGAGTAGTGGAAGGGCGACTCCACAATTCTGAAGTTCTTGCTAATTTGAGTTCTTATTTGTCTCATTTGTCTGAATCAGAGAAGACTGACATAATTACATTGGTAAGTTCATTCCCCTCTCTTTTTTCTGATGTTCCTACCCGAACTCATGTCATTGAACATGACATTGACGTTGGTGTGGCTAAATCTGTAAAACAACATGCATATCGAGTAAACCCTGTAAAAAGGGAGTTGCTTCAGAAAGAGGTAGATTACTTACTTGCTCATAATTTAGCAGAACCCAGTTTTAGCTCTTGGAGCTCTCCTTGCATTCTTGTGAGTAAACCCGATAATACTTATCGTTTTTGCACCGACTACCGGAAGCTTAACACGCTGACAAAACCTGATTGTTACCCTTTACCTAGAATTGATGATTGCATAGATCGTGTTGGCTCTGCCCAGTTTGTCAGCAAGTTCGACCTTTTGAAAGGCTACTGGCAGGTGCCCTTGACATCTCGTGCTAAGGAATTGTCTGCTTTCGTTACACCTGATAGGTTCCTGCAGTACAACGTTATGCCTTTTGGGGTCAGAAATGCTCCCGCTACGTTTCAACGGTTGGTAAATCGAGTATTGTCTGGGTTGTCAGGGTGTGAAGCTTACCTAGACGATGTCGTTTTGTTTAGTTCTTCTTGGTCCGAACATCTTGACCAAATTAAAGAGCTTTTTGTACGTCTGGCCAAAGCCAATTTAACGATTAACCTTGCCAAATGCGAGTTTGGAAAAGCCACCGTGACCTATTTGGGTAAAGTGGTTGGTCGGGGTTGTGTGAAACCAATTAACGCTAAAGTGGATGCTATTAGCAGTTTTCCTACACCTAGTACCCGCCGTGAACTCCGCCGGTTTCTGGGAATGGTAGGATACTATCGAGGGTTTTGTCAGAATTTTTCCAGTGTATTTACTCCTTTAACTGATTTATTGAGTCCCAAGAAACCATTCCAGTGGTCAGAACATTGCCAGAGTGCCTTTGATAATGCAAAAGCCCTGTTAGCCAACGCTCCTGTACTCGCTGCACCTGATTTTAAGAAACCGTTTCTCCTTGCAGTTGATGCCAGTGCCTCTGGTGCGGGCGCAGTTCTTTTACAGGAAGATACTGATGGAATTTCACATCCGGTTAGTTATTTTTCAAAAAAATGTAATCGCCATCAGCAGGTTTATTCGACCATTGAAAAAGAGGCTTTAGCCCTTGTGCTGGCAGTTCAACATTTTGAGGTCTATCTGAGCTCAATTTGTGGTCCTATCATAGTTTTCACAGATCACAATCCTTTGACCTTTTTAGATCGAATGCGTGGTAAAAACCAAAGAATTATGAGATGGAGTCTTATTTTACAACCTTTTCATCTCTCGATCAAACATATCCGCGGCAAGGATAATTTGATTGCCGATGCTCTTTCAGGTATGTAAATTGTTTTTTTTTCTTGGTAGCGTTTGTGCGTTTCTCTTTCTCTCCCTCTCTCTGTCCCTCTTTTGATATCCTAGGGCCCAGGAGATAAAGGAGTGAAATGGAACGGGATTATGGAGATGAGTATAAATGACCCTGATGTTTTTGTGCGAAATCTCTACTCAAGAAATTTTGCTGTTGTTCATATTTTATTTTTTATTCATTTTTTCTTGTCGGTTCTTTAGGGAACCTCTTTTTGGAATGGGAGGTGTGACGACCCTGAGTGTACTCCTTACCTGATGTGACCTGATGTGGTACTCCTTACCAGTCTGTGGGAGTTTTGAGTCACTCCCCCATGTTAATTGTTAATTAGGAAGTTTAGTATTTAAGTGCTTTGAGTTTTTCATTTGGTTAGCACTCTCTGTGGGATAGTTTCTCACAGGAGTTGCTCTTTACATCTCATTGCTTTTCTTTCTTATACTTATCATTATATCATGTAGCTTTAATATTTCGTTGTAGTTATTTTGTTTATTTCTTTGTTTCTTTATTTTTCCCTAGACTTATGTTTGATATGAGTGGTTGTTGTTATATTTGTTAAAGAGAATAAAACTTTTTCTTTCATTCATTGAATATTTGAGTTGATCCCTCTTTTATGTTGCGGCTTGTAACGAGTTGGTCGTAACACCAATCAGAACAGAGTAGACCAATCACAACAGACTGGGCGGTCTGACCAATCAGAACAGAGTAGACCAATCACAACAGAGGAGGGGTTTAGAGAGACGTTTTGTTTTATTAAACCGTTTCAGACATAATAAAAATGAGGTGATGTGCTGTGTATTTTATGAGAAAATTAAATGTTTTTTTTACCTTGGATGCATGTAAACCTATAGTAGGAGACTCCAAAACAACTCTGTTATACAATAATATTGGGAAATTAGTATGCATATTAAATTATATTAGCATAATAATAATTCTGCCCTGCATTATTTCCGGCTTCAATGATATTTCAATGATTCACTTGGAAGTACAGGAAATAGTCATCATGTTATGGCAGTGAAATGCATTATAAATTCTGCTTCATGCTGTTTTTAGTAATTGCAAGTTGATGGTAAAAAACAAACACATTTAATATAAAAATATATTTTTTGTTTTTCAGACAGTTTCCACTCTCATCTGCAAGTCAAATGAACAGGATTTAATTGCATTTAAATCCCGACAAAGGTTCTTATTGGCTCTTTTTCTCTGGCAAGGCAGTTTCTCACATCAGGAAGCCGTGTGTAAAGAAGCATCATGCAGTGTGCGTGCGTGTGTGTGTGTGTGTGTGTGTGTGTGTGTGTGTGTGTGTGTGTGTGTGTGTGTGTGTGTGTGTGTGTGTGTGTGTGTGTGTGTGTGTGTGTGTGTGTGTCAGAGATGCACCTGCAGCAGCTCACAGGAAACACACAATAGAGTTTGTGTCAGCTTAAAGCATCCTTCCTGTTTCCTGTTCGGGAGGAAGTCAAGATTCCTTCGGTTTCATGCACATGCACAATTACCTTCCCTATCACTATTGACACTTAAAGGGGACATATCATGAAAATCTGACTTTTTCCATGTTTAAGTGCTATAATCGGGTCCCCGGTACCAACCCAGAAAACATGACAAGTGAAGCCCAGTAACTTTGTTTTGGTAAGCCTTTCTCTGCAAGCATGTCAAAAAATAAATCGATCAGATTTCGCTCCTCTTCTGACGTAGGAATCAGAGGGTATTTTATTAATCTGAGGGTAGGTATGTAGGGATCTTATTATAATATTACCGCCCCTTAATCTGCACGTTTCCACCCACGGTGCCGACATTTGGTATCGCAAGCAACAACAGTGTAACCAGTTCTCTTACGAGAGTATCTCTCGTACTGCGTAATATCTTACGCTATGGGGAAAACCTCTTTTCCACGAGATATTGAAGCCAAAAATTATCCTTAATTTTGAATTAATGTAAAACGCTGTGCAGCAGCATGCAGACATAGGCAGGACGGCTCGCGCGCCTATTGGCTGCCCTGCGGCAACAGCAGCAGCCTATCGAGAGAGGCGCTGCGTGACACCATATCCAATGGGGGCATTTCGCGCCCATTTCGTCACGTCCCGCCAGAAAGGGCGTGGTCTCGCCCTATAAATATAGCTCGATAAGGCTGGTACACTGATTTTCATCTCTTCAGCGAAGCATCACGCATCGCTGGATCCGGAGTGAGAAGCCATGCCGTCTGAGGAAAAGCACACAGCGGGACGAGCCTTGAGTCTGAAGTCGCTGGCATCGCCGCCTTTAGCCGCCGTACCTGCTACGCTTTCCTGCGTTATATCCTTTTCAAAGTGTGTGTGTGTCTCACCGGTTCTTCCCATCTCTGCCCGCCCTCTGCTGGACGGCGAGCGCAGACGGCTCTACCATCTAAAGCCTGCCGAGTGACGTCAGCCATGCACAGTCGCGCATACACCGCCGCCGGGCAAGCCGCGTCAGCTTTACACACGATGGCCATCTTGCAGATCTTCCAGGCCGACCTTCTCCGAAAAATGGACGAGGAAGGCGCTGAGTCGATCAGCATTGCAGATTTGCGAAGCGCTACAGACCTGGCTCTACGCGCTACAAAATCAGCTGCACAGGCCATTGGGCAGAACATGGCCTCTCTCAAGGTGGCTGAGAGACATCTGTGGTTGACCCTGTCTGAAATGACTGAAGCGGAGCGCTCTGTATTCCTCGACGCACCCATTTCGTCAGCTGGCCTCTTCGGATCTGCCGTCAAAGATTTGGCGGACAGATTCCAAGAGGTTCAAAAGACATCGCAGGGGATGAAGCACTTCCTCCCAAAGCGCTCTAGCTCCGCAGCAGGTCGCTCTAAATAGCCATCTGCCCGGAGCTCCGAGCCGCAACCTGCACCACCCGCCGCCGCTGCTTCTCAACGCCGCCAGGCCCGAGAACAGAGACCGCGCTTTCGCTCTGCTGGACGCCGCCCCCCTCAGCGCGGGCCCCGGCCAAGGATTGAAGTCAAGCCCGAGGTCTCAAAGCCTTCCTAGCCTCTCTAGGAAAGCGACGGTGTTCAAATCCCGCTGCGGCCGGATTTTCACCGAAACGTTTCGCTCGTCCAGTTCCATGCAATGTGACTGTTCCAGCGTATTTAGCAGTCAACAAGCCGGTCCATTTGCCCGCTTGCCTGCACACAAAAGCCGTTTTTACGGCTACCCAGATAAATCCAATAAAGAGTGTATTTTCTGGTGTTCCGGCCACGGCCGATGGTGTTATGAGTGTTGTAAGAATGCCCATGTCTCAGTGCCCATTCCCACACGCAGACACAGCCCGCCACAATACAGGGCTAGCACAAATAAAATCGACTCATGTCGATTGTGCAATAAATGTAGTGTACGTGCCCACGACACAGTGCCCACAAACACTACACGAAGCATGTCCCATGGTTTCTGTAAAAACGAAACCAACGCATTTTCAGTCGGCGCGAGCCGACAGTGTTCTCAGTGCATTGAGTGTGCCCGCTATCCCGCGCCCACATTCCCTCACAGACATGCCGAACCCCACGGGGCTCGTCCCGCTCGTCTTCTCTCCACAACCTGTCAGAGAGAAGCTGAGCGCGGTCGGGCTGCCCGCTGTGATCAGCGCACCCCCCGCCTCGCACACTGCAAACACAGTGTCTATTTCTCAGCACACCGGAGCTCTCCGGCCGCCGCTATGCCGCGGCCAGAGCCCAGATTTCATTCTACCTCTAGATATTCACGCAGATGCATGGGCAAAGCTTCCCGGGGTATCAGAATGGGTGCTGAACACTATAAAAAGAGGCTATTCGCTGTATTTCACTCGACGCCCCCGCCGTTGCGCGGCGCGAGTCGAAACAACGGTAAAAAATGAAGTATCTCATCTACTTTGAGCCGAGATAGCGAAACTACTGAGCAAAGGGGCTATAGAACCTTTATCTCAGGCTCAGACCGAAGGGGGTCTATACAGCAGGTATTTTCTGGTACCGAAAAAAGACGGGGGTCTCAGACCCATTCTAGATCTGCAACAGCTGAACAAAGCACTCGCGAAGCGCCAGTTCAGAATGATTACAACCAGGAAAATCCTCGCGCAAGTTCGCCAGAAGGACTGGTTTATGTCAATAGATCTGAAAGACGCCTATTTTCAAATACAAATAGCGTCACGTCACAGGCAATTCTTGAGATTCGCCTTCGAGGGCCAGGCATACCAATACAAAGTCCTGCCGTTCGGCCTGTCCCTGGCACCCCGTACATTTACGAAGTGCATGGACGCGGCTCTTGCACCCCTGAGACTTCAGGGCATGCGAATTCTGAACTACTTGGACGATTGGCTGTTTCTAGCTCGATCACAATCAGAGCTCATAGAACACAGGGCCACATTACTCGAACATCTCGAGAATCTGGGTCTCACAGTCAATTGGGCGAAGAGCTCGCTGTCTCCCAGCCAGAAAATTTATTTTCTGGGAACAGTGCTGGACTCGCTATCCATGACAGCGCGTCTGTCGCCAGAGCGCGAACTGGACATTCAGCACGCCGTGAAATCCTTCTGCCGCGGCTCGATTGTCCAGCTCAAGAGGTTTCAGAAAATGCTGGGCCTCATGGCCTCAGCAGCTTCAGTGCTCCAGCTGGGTCTGCTCCGCATGCGCCCACTGCAGCTGTGGCTGAAAGTGCGAGTTCCGCCCAGGGCATGGACCGCTGGTCGGTTTCGCCTCCGGGTCGATCTGAAATGCGTTTCAGCTTTGGAACCTTGGAAGATAACCGACTGGTATCAGTCAGGTGTGAGTCTGGGGACTCCCTCGAGTGTGAAGGTGGTGTCCACGGATGGGGAGCGCTGCTCGAGGGCAAACCGTTCTTTGGCCAGTGGTCAGAACGGGAAAAGCTCCTAAACATAAACTGTCTGGAAATGATGGCAGTCGACAACGCGCTACGGCGCTTCTGTCCCCAGATAAAGGGTCACCACGTCTTGGTCCGGTCGGACAACATGTCAGTGGTGGCATACATAAATCGCCAGGGCGGCATCAAGTCCCGAAACCTTTACAGGCTAATGGAACGCCTCCTGGTCTGGGCTCAGCACAACCTGCTTTCACTAAAAGCGGCGCATGTGCCTGGTCACCTGAATCTGGGACCAGACAGACTGTCCAGAAACAATGTCCCAGCAGGGGAATGGTCGCTGCACCCGCAGACGATCCAACTGCTGTGGGAGATATTCGGCAGAGCGCAGGTGGACCTGTTCGCGTCCCACGAGAACGCTCACTGCCCGAAATATTTCTCCAAGAGTAAGGACGCGCTGGCCCACGTCTGGCCCCGCTGTCCCCTCTATGCTTTTCCCCCGTCTCGCTCCTGCCTCAAGTGCTGGAACGAATCAGGGAAAACGGATGCCCAGTGCTGCTTGTGGCTCCACTCTGGACAAACCAGACTTGGTTCCCAGTCCTGATGCGGCTGACCAGCACTGCCCCGTGGCCAATACCGTTGAGGAAAGACCTCCTCTCTCAGGCCAAGGGCTCGATTTGGCATCCTCGTCCGCAACTACGGTCCCTACATGCATGGGCCATCAACGGGTACCCGCTAACCTCCCGGAGGGAGTGTTAAACACGATCACGCAGGCGAGGGCCCCGTCTACTAGACGGCTCTACTCCTCGAAATGGTCTGTGTTCTCTGCCTGGTGTCAAGCTCAGGGCTTTTCACCCGTAGACTGCGGGGTCACGGAAGTACTCTCCTTCCTTCAAGAGCTGCTGGATAAGGGTAGGACCCCATCCACGCTCAAAGTGTACGTGGCGGCCATAGCAACGTTTACAAAACCTGTGTCTGGCCAGTCACTGGGGAAAAACAACCTAGTCGTGCGATTCCTCAAGGGAGCTCGGAGGCTGAACCCTCCCAGACCTCCTTCAGTCCCGTGTGGGACCTTTCTACGGTTTTGGAAGCCATGAAAGGTGCCCCGTTCGAGCCAATCCATTTGTCAGACATGAAGCATCTGTCTTTCAAAACGGTGTTTCTTTTGGCTCTCGCTTCAGTGAAGCGCATAGGGGACTTACAAGCGCTTTCAGTAAGCGCGTCATGTATGGAGTTTGGGCCTAATGACTCAAAAGTCATACTCAAACCAAGGCACGGGTACGTGCCCAAATCCCTCAACACACCGTTCAGGGCCCAGGTTATTTCCCTGTGCGCTCTCTCGGTTCATGATGAGGAGGAGGATGCGAGTCTCCTTTGCCCTGTCAGGGCACTGAGAGCTTATGTGTCCCGCTCGTCTGTCTTCAGACAGACCGAGCAGCTCTTCGTTTTGTTTGGCGGACGCTCCAAGGGACTGGCCGCATCAAAACAGAGCCTATCCAGATGGATAGTCGACGCCATAGCACTGGCTTACACTTCTAAGGGCCTGCAGTGTCCTTTGGGTGTCAGAGCGCACTCCACGAGAGGCGTGGTATCGTTGTGGGCGTGGTATAGTGGGGTTACCTTGCAAGATATCTGTACGGCCGCGGGCTGGGCCTCGCCGTCTACATTTATAAGGTTTTATAACCTAGAGGTTCCCGCCTTACAAGCCAAGCTTCTGTCGGTATAGAATTCAGTGCTATCTGCCCCGCTGTGCCGGCCCAGTTGCTGAGTATACATCCAAGATGGCGCCGCAGACGGCTGCCTCTGTGTGGGGCTCTCCAGCTTTTGTGTTGTTTTTGTTTGTTTGTTCTGCGTTTAGTCATTCTTTTCCTATCAGTTTCACCAAAGACGAACTACTGGACATTAGGAAACACACAACAGATAACTTTTCTACAGTTTTTGATTATTCGGACGTCTTGCAGGACATTCTCGTCGGAGGGGCAGCGTTGTTGTTCAAACGCCCGGTCAGACGCAAACGCGGGAAGCGAGCCGGCGTGCTGGTTAAACTCCGCGAGCGCGGCCTGCGCACTGCACTCCCCAGTATTCATCTCGCAAATCTCCGATCCCTTCCTAACAAAACGGACAAACTTCTTCTCCTCACCCGCACTAACAAGGATTTTTTAAACTCTGCTGCTCTGTGCTTCACTGAAACCTGGCTGAGTGAAGCCATACCGGACAACGCAATACATCTGCCGGGCTTCCAGTTGTTCCGAGCGGATCGCATCGTGGAGCTAACGGGGAAAACAAGAGGTGGTGGATTGTGTTTCTACATTAACGAAAGTTGGTGTTCAGATGTAACAACACTGAAGAAGATGTGCTCTCCTAATTTAGAGGCACATTTTAATAAACTGTAAACCTTTCTACTCGCCTCGGGAGTTTTCCTCTTTCATTCTCGTGAATGTTTACATCCCTCCAGACGCGTGCGTGAGCGCGGCGCTACAACAGCTGGCTGAACAAATAGCTGAAACAGAACAAAGGTATCCTGACTCTATTTGAATCATTCTTGGGGATTTTAACAAAGCAAATCTTTCCCGTGAACTACCAAAATACAGACAGCACGTTACATGTCCCACCAGAGACAGTAATATACTGAACCACTGTTACACCACAATAAAAGATGCGTATCAATCCGTTTCACGAGCAGCTTTGGGGCTCTCTGATCACTGTTTGGTTCATCTCATACCGACCTACAGGCAGAAACTGAAATCAGCTAAACCTGTAATAAGGACTGTAAAAAGATGGACTAATGAAGCAGAGCAGAATCTACAGGCCTGCTTTGATTGCACTGATTGGACTGTTTTTGAAGCTGCTACCAACGATCTGGATGAGCTCACAGATACTGTAACATCATATATAAGTTTCTGTGAGGATACATGCATTCCTACCTGGACATTCTTATCATTTACTAATGATAAACCATGGTTTACTGGGAAACTCAAACACCTTCGTCATGCCAAAGAGGATGCCTACAGAAGGGGGATAAAATCTTGTATAACCAGGCCAGAAACAGACTGACAAAGGAGATCAGAGTTGCTAAAAGAAGCTACTCTGATAAACTGAAAAAACAGTTTTCATCCGACGACCCATCATCAGTCTGGAATGGCCCCAGGAACATCACCAACTACAAGTCACCATCCCCCCGATCTGTGGACAATCAACACCTGGCTGATGATTTAAACTCATTTTATTGCAGGTTTGAAAAGCCCTCATTCACACCACACACCGGCTCTGACCTGCACTTCACACATTCACCATCACCTCCTGCACTCCCATTACTCCCTCCTCCTGCCATCCAACCTGAGCTTAAGGTCTGTGTGGAGGACGTGAGCCGAGTCTTCAAAAAACAGAAGACTAGGAAAGCCTCAGGCCCAGACAGCATCTCATCTGCTTGTTTAAAAGCCTGCGCTGACCAACTGGCCCCGGTCTTCACGCAGATCTTCACTAGATCATTGGAGCAGTGTGAAGTTCCCTGCTGCTTCAAACGCTCCACTATCATTCCTGTCCCCAAAAAAACCAAAATCACTGGACTTAATGACTACAGACCTGTCGCTCTCACGTCTGTGGTCATGAAGTCGTTTGAAAGACTGGTGCTGGCCCACCTGAAGGACATCACTGGACCCCTGCTGGATCCCTTTCAGTTTGCTTACAGAGCAAACAGGTCTGTGGATGATGCAGTCAACATGGGACTGCATTATATCCTGCAACATCTCGACAGACCAGGGACTTATGCAAGGATCCTCTTTGTGGACTTCAGTTCGGCCTTCAATACTATCATGCCTGGTCTTCTCACAGCCAAACTGACCCAGCTCTCCATACCATCCTCGATCTGTCAGTGGATCACCAGCTTCCTGACGGACCGGCAGCAGCGAGTGAGACTGGGGAAACTCACATCCAGGACTCTCACCACCAGCACTGGCGCCCCTCAAGGGTGCGTTCTCTCCCCACTGCTCTTCTCCCTGTACACTAATGACTGCACTTCTAAAGACCCCACTGTCAAGCTCCTGAAATTTGCCGACGACACCACTGTCATCGGTCTCATCCGAAACGGTGACGAGTCTGCTTACAGACTGGAGGTTGAACAGCTGGCTGTCTGGTGCAGTTATAACAACCTTGAGCTGAACACGCTCAAAACAGTGGAGATGATCGTGAACTTCAGGAGGAACAGCCTAGCACTCCCCCCACTCACCATCATGAACAGCACTGTGGAAGCAGTGGAGTCATTCAGGTTCCTGGGCACTTCCATCTCTCAGGACCTGAAGTGGGACAATCACATTGACTTCATTGTGAAAAAGGCCCAGCAGAGACTGTACTTCCTTCGCCAGCTGAGGAAGTTCAACTTGCCACAGGAGCTGCTGATTCAGTTCTACTCAGCCGTCATTGAGTCTGTCTTATGCACTTCCATCACTGTCTGGTTTGGTTCAGCTACCAAATCAGACATCAGGAGACTACAACGGACAGTCCGGACTGCGGAGAGGATCATCGGTGCCCCCCTGCCAGCCCTCTATGACCTGTACTCTTCCAGAGTGAGGAAGAGAGCAGGTAAAATCATGACAGACTCCACTCACCCTGGACACCTCCTGTTTGAACTGTTACCGTCAAGACGGCGACTCGGATCACTTGTCACAAGAACATCTCGGCACAGGAACAGTTTCTTCCCACAGGCCATTTCCCTCCTGAATAGTTAACACTCCTCCCAAGGCATATGCCTTAAGTGCAATACTCCCACTGTTTAGTGCAATACCCTACAACTCAGGTGATACTTATATGTAGATTTATTTATTTATAATATTCAAAACACTGTAAATATGTTCATAATCTGTAAATCTGAAAATGTCTATTCTGACTAAACCCAACTGTGATACTTTTCTTCTCATATATTTATATTTTAATTTTTTATTCTTATAATTTGTAGTATTATGTTTCTTGTTGTATTTGTATTTGTATATGTCCACTGGAAGCCTCAGTACCAAAAACAAATTCCTTGTGTGTGCAAGCACACTTGGCAATAAAGCTCTTTCTGAGTTTTGCTTGTGCATCGCTCACTGAGCGATAAAACAGCTCCATGGGTGTTGAATAACCCATACTATTACCCAGTTCAGGCTGAACACGTTCACCCTGTCTGTGTGAAACACTGTTAACATAACTAGCTCCTGTAGGATGCTATTTCATGGGGAATGATGCTTGCAGCCTCTCTTCTCCGACTCTTTGTGAGTCTATGGTGATTATGCACTACATGAGCCCCGGGCTACTGCCCTTGGGACTTTGGTGTCGGATCCCAGTACGCATGGCGTTTTGCATTGTGTTCCCCATAGCGTAATATATTACGCAGTACGAGAGATACTCTCGTAAGAGAATGTACTCGGTTACTAACGTAACCTCGGTTCTCTCTAGAGAGGGAACGAGTACTGCGTATCTTGCCGTGCATACACAGCTCTGGTTCGCTTCGGCGATGAAAACCAGTGTACCAGCCTTATCGAGCTATATTTATAGGGCGAGGCCACGCCCTTTCTGGCGGGACGTTACGAAATGGGTGCGAAATGCCCCCATTGGATATGGTGTCACACAGCGCCTCTCTCGATAGGCTGCTGCTGTTGCCGCAGGGCAGCCAATAGGCGCGCGAGCCGTCCTGCCTATGTCTGCATGCTGCTGCACAGCGTTTTACATTAATTCAAAATTAAGGATAATTTTTGGCTTCAATATCTCGTGGAAAAGAGGTTTTCCCCATAGTGTAAGATATTACGCAGTACTCGTTCCCTCTCTAGAGAGAACCGAGGTTACGTTAGTAACCGAGTACGTTCTAACGCAACGGCAAAATTTCAAGCAAAGCATGCAAACTGTTCTGAACACTATTTAGAGTCCCAGCCTCAGATGAGGTGGATTAACTTTATTTTCAACGAGAATCCCCCAGATACAGATTAATCAATGTAACTCCACAACAACTACATACAGTGGCGTCATGCCCATTCAAAGTGAGGGGGCACGTGCCCCCTCAGATTTTTCTTCCCTGATAATTTTTTGGTCACAACTTTATTCCTTTTATGCTCCATAATAACCAGAGCCTATACGACTCAAATGTATTCTTCTGGATGTGTAATAAATCGGTCAGCATCAGCCCGCCCCTTTTTCCTAATATGGTGTCTGTGTATATCAAATCTTTGCTGTGTATGTTCAAGCAACTCACTCGTCTTGCACGTTGAGCTGGCAATGTTTTACAGATGGTCTTGAAGTGGTAAATGGGCAAAGCAACAAATCGGCATTGAATTAGTTATCGGATGATATTAAAAGGTAGTGGGATTATTTGTGGTTGACCTGGAAATTTTAACTTGATCAAAAAGTTATGGATTTGATATTAGCTGCGAATTCAGAGCATTAACTTAAGTTGTGTCAGTGTAACGTTATCGATAGCTAGCCTAGTCTAACCGTAAACTAGTTGGCTAACGTTACTGCCTGCCATACAATTTGTACTCTTTACAAGTTCCTTATTTAAAATATAATAATGAGCAGTGTAACTACATTATTTCAATGATTTTACTAAAGTAATGTTACATGTTACATTTGATTTGATTGCTTTTTTACATTTCTGTCAAATATTAATAAACGGGGTAGTGTTAACCTTATTCAGCACTGAAATCTGTCAAACTTCTTTCAAAGTCCTTCATCACATATTAATACTAAAATAACTTAATTTCAGAGCACCACAAAGTCAGACCTCAGCACCTTTATGTACCTTTAATGTAAGATCGTTCTTAGGTCACATACCAATTTAAAATCATAACATAAAAACTGCTATGGTACTGTTTTTAAAATCATGTGTAGTAGGCCTAAGTGTACAGTAAGTGTGTGTGTAAACATGCTTTAATGAAGTAGACTTCAAAAGCTTTTGAATTTGAGCTTACAGTTCTTTCATCAACCTGTCTTTTACATAAACTTACAAAATAGATACTTTAACTTAGTCCTCAGATAGAGGAGGGTTGCTGCTAGCTCCGTTAAGGTATTTCTGTCCCTCCCAAACTACATTGAAATGGTATGTTTAGCAGCCAGAATTTAAAAATTTTCAGGGGGAGAAACCCCCTGACCCCTCCTAACATGATCCATATCACCCGTCAGAAAACAATTGCTACGTCTCAGATTGTGCCCCCCCAGAATTTTGGCTTGCATGACGCCCCTGACTACATAAATGTATCCACTAACCATTCAGAAACGTCCAGGTGCAAAAAAGTTGATCCTGTTCCTGAGTGTCTCTGTAAGGCTGCACTAGCTACTGGTTATTTCTGAGATTTTGGATGAGTGAGATTGGCGTGTTTTGTTATTGCTAGAGTATCTGAAGCTTGTGTAAAGGATCGTCTTCTGAACGGGGCGGAGCAGCAGCTCATTTGCATTTAAAGGGACACACACAAAAACGACACGTTTTTGCTCACACACAAAAAGGGGCAAATTTGATAAGCTAAAATAAATGATCTGGGGGTATTTTGACCTGAAATTTCACAGACACATTAAGGGGACACCAAAGATTTATAATACATCTTGTGAAAAGTGGCATAATAACTCACCTTTAAGCATAACGTCACATTTGACTTTCTTAGATGCACAATTCTGGTTATATTGAGATTGATTTATCAGTGCATGCTTCTCTTTTTTCCTTCAATATGTAATAACTTGCTCCGCCTCTGAAATGACTTTTCTTTTCAGCTGATGTCATCAGTCCTCCAGCTGATGTCATCGGTCATATAGAAACACTTTCCAATCAATTCCTCATGGATAAAATCAAGTCTCGTCCTACATTTTTGTCATTGAATAACCTTTAATGCAAGTAAAACAGTTTGCGAATGCTGTGTCGTGTGGGAACCTACAAAATAACAGCATCATAACTAACCAGTGATTTTAAATGCTCTTCATATTTAAAACAAATCTGGCACAAATCAATTTGAGTTCCAGTGGGACGTGCAGTTTCCAGTCAATGAGCAGTTATTGATTTTTGTCTGGCCTTTAAACTCCATAGCATAGTTCGATAGCAGGCCGTATGACGTTGTTGAATGGCTTTCATATTTTGTAATTTCCTATTTGTAGCAGCTCACACAATCCAAATGTGTCCGCAAAGCTAGGAAGGGAACTTCCAGTGCTGGAAGAGACAACAGCACTCATGAGCGATCATGCTGTGCGAGAGAAGGTCTGTGTCAATATTTTTAGTAATTATATTGCCCTGTTGATTTAATGCAGAGCCAATGCCTTGAATGAGATGCACAATATGCAATTTCATATTTTGATTAAGGGCATGAACCGCTGATAACTCGCTGTCATCAGTGAAACGCAGTTATAAAACATTCTGGAACAGGATCAGTCGGATGTTCCCGTGATGTAACAGGCTTTAGTTTGTCACCTTCAGAAATCACCTGAAAGCCTTTAATTTCGTGTTAATTTGATGCTTCACACAGGTGATGTAACTCTATTGTGCTCATTTGGATGCTCAGGTCCATGTGATGTGAATATAATATAGAATTTGTCATATATGTACAATTATAAATTACTACAATTGATTATGCTGTAGTGAATGTGAGCTTTATGGAATAGCATGAATTTTTCGGCTGAAATTTCCCTCTTCCGTAAACCGTTTCAAGTCTTCATCACATTCTGTTTCAATCTGAACCTCTTTATGGATGAGTCGTTGAGTCCAGACTGGCTGATCATTTTCAATACCTTGTGTTTTTAGTAACTCATATTCTGATCAAACCTGGACCTAATGAAGATATCTCACTTTTCTGTCAAATTCATGCCCTCATTAATGCACTCTAATGAGACGTGAGACGTATGATCTAATACAGCAGAACACTGTGATATCTTGGCAGTATCTAAGATAAGCTTTTGTTCTGAGAGTTTCATTACTGGATTCAATGAAACATTCATAATAGGGTCGTTTGTCTTTTCGGTGGGCTGTCAAGTGTGATTTTTGATCCCAGCCCAAAGACATGTTATCACCGTCCCCGTGTGCCAGAGCAGAACTCTATTTGTAGAGCGTCCCAATAATGAAACTATTCTCCAGTCTGAAAATGAAGTGTTGAATATCTGCAGTGTGAGGTCTGCCTCCAAGCTCTGTTAAAATAAGATGAAATTCATCAGTAATATATCATAAATTATGTGGCAGAGGCAAAAAACGACAAATATTTCATGCAAAGCAAAGAACAGAAGGATGTTCTCTATTTATTTTTATTTCATCCATCCATGCATCCGTCCGTCCGTTGTACCATCCATCCATCCGTTGTTCCATCCATCCATCCATCCGTTGTTCCATCCATCCATCCATCCATCCGTTGTTCCATCCATCCATCCGTTGTTCCATCCATCCATCCGTTGTTCCACTCATCCATCCATCCGTTGTTCCATCCATCCATTCCATCCATCCATCCATCCATCCGTTGTTCCATCCATCCGTTGTTCCATCCATCCATCCATCCATCCGTTGTTCCATCCATCCATCCGTTGTTCCATCCATCCATCCATCCATCCGTTGTTCCACCCATCCATCCATCCGTTGTTCCATCCATCCATCCATCCGTTGTTCCATCCAACCATCCGTTGTTCCACCCATCCATCCATCCATTGTTCCATCCATCCATCCATCCGTTGTGCCATCCATCCATCCGTTGTGCCATCCATCCATCCATCCATCCGTTGTTCCATCCATCCATCCGTTGTTCCATCCATCCATCCGTTGTTGCATCCATCCATCCATCCATCCATCCGTTGTGCCATCCATCCATCCATTGTTCCATCCATCCATCCGTTGTTCCATCCATCCATCCGTTGTTCCATCCATCCATCCGTTGTTCTATCCGTCCGTTGTGCCATCCATCTATCCGTCCATCTGTTGTGCCATCCATCCATCTGTTGTTCCATCCATCCGTTTGTTGTTCCATCCTCCATCCATCCGTTGTTCCATCCATCCATCCATCCGTTGTTCCACCCATCCATCCATCCGTTGTTCCATCCATCCATCCATCCGTTGTTCCATCCATCCATCCATCCGTTGTTCCATCCATCCATCTATCCGTTGTTCCACCCATCCATCCATCCGTTGTTCCATCCATCCATCCATCCGTTGTTCCACCCATCCATCCATCCGTTGTTCCATCCATCCATCCATCCATCCGTTGTTCCATCCAACCATCCGTTGTTCCACCCATCCATCCATCCATTGTTCCATCCATCCATCCATCCATCCGTTGTGCCATCCATCCATCCGTTGTGCCATCCATCCATCCGTTGTGCCATCCATCCATCCGTTGTTCCATCCATCCATCCATCCATCCGTTATTCCATCCATCCATCCGTTGTTCCACCCATCCATCCATCCGTTGTTGCATCCATCCATCCATCCATCCATCCGTTGTGCCATCCATCCATCCATTGTTCCATCCATCCATCCATCCATCCATCCGTTGTTCCACCCATCCATCCATCCGTTGTTCCATCCATCCATCCGTTGTTCTATCCGTCCGTTGTGCCATCCATCTATCCGTCCATCTGTTGTGCCATCCATCCATCTGTTGTTCCATCCATCCGTCTGTTGTTCCATCCTCCATCCATCCGTTGTTCCATCATCCATCCGTTGTTCTATCCGTCCGTTGTGCCATCCATCTATCCGTCCATCTGTTGTGCCATCCATCCATCTGTTGTTCCATCCATCCGTCTGTTGTTCCATCCTTCATCCATCCTTGTTCCATCCATCCATCCGTTGTTCCATCCATCCACCCATTGTTCCATCCATCCATCCACCCATTGTTCCATCCATCATCCGTCGATCATCCATCCATCCTTCCATCCATCACCACCCATCCATCTGTCCATTGTTCCATCCATCCATTGTCCCATCCATCCGTCCGTTGTGCCATCCATCCAATCATCCATCCATCCGTCCATTGTTCCATCCATCTCTCCATCCATCCATCCGTTGTGCCATCCATCCGTCCATTGTGCCATCCATCCATCTATCCATCCATTTATCCGTCCGTTGTGCCATCCATCCATCCATCCGTCCGTTGTGCCATCCATCCATCTATCCATCTTTCATTCATCCATCTGTCCGTTGTGCCATCCATCCATCCATCCGTCCGTTGTGCCATCCATCCATCCATCTGTCCATCCATCTATCTGTCCATCCATCACATCTGTCCATCGTTCCCTCCGTCCGTCCGTTGTTCCATCCATCCATCCATCTTCCAACATTATTCTTTTGTTAGTGTTGCATGCAGTTATTCCTCATACTTGGTTAAAGAAACAACATTTCTGTCATCACTCATTTTTCATCTGTGGAAAAGAGAAGTTCTGTGATGCGAATAGTGATGCGAAAAGTGATGCGAACCAAATGCTTTTAAGCTTCAAAAAGGACAACATGAAAGTATCAGAAGAAAGTCAAATGGGTTAGAAATAACATGAGGGTAAATAAATGATGATCCCACCTAAAACACCCCTGCAACCAGTGTTAAATCTAGTACTTTTGCTTTTTTACTTTTGCATCCATCCATCCATCCGTTGTTCCATCCATCCATCCATCCGTTGTTCCACCCATCCATCCATCCGTTGTTCCATCCATCCATCCATCCGTTGTTCCATCCATCCATCCATCCGTTGTTCCACCCATCCATCCATCCGTTGTTCCATCCATCCATCCATCCGTTGTTCCATCCAACCATCCGTTGTTCCACCCATCCATCCATCCATTGTTCCATCCATCCATCCGTTGTGCCATCCATCCATCCGTTGTGCCATCCATCCATCCGTTGTTCCATCCATCCATCCATCCGTTGTTCCATCCATCCATCCGTTGTTCCACCCATCCATCCATCCGTTGTTGCATCCATCCATCCATCCGTTGTGCCATCCATCCATCCATTGTTCCATCCATCCATCCGTTGTTCCACCCATCCATCCATCCGTTGTTCCATCCATCCATCCGTTGTTCTATCCGTCCGTTGTGCCATCCATCTATCCGTCCATCTGTTGTGCCATCCATCCATCTGTTGTTCCATCCATCCGTCTGTTGTTCCATCCTCCATCCATCCGTTGTTCCATCCATCCATCCGTTGTTCTATCCGTCCGTTGTGCCATCCATCTATCTGTCCATCTGTTGTGCCATCCATCCATCTGTTGTTCCATCCATCCGTCTGTTGTTCCATCCTTCATCCATCCTTGTTCCATCCATCCATCCGTTGTTCCATCCATCCACCCATTGTTCCATCCATCCATCCACCCATTGTTCCATCCATCATCCGTTGATCATCCATCCATCCTTCCATCCATCACCACCCATCCATCTGTCCATTGTTCCATCCATCCATTGTCCCATCCATCCGTCCGTTGTGCCATCCATCCAATCATCCATCCATCCGTCCATTGTTCCATCCATCTCTCCATTCATCCACCCATTGTTCCATCCATCCATCCACCCATTGTTCCATCCGTCGATCATCCATCCATCCTTCCATCCATCACCACCCATCCATCTGTCCATTGTTCCATCCATCCATTGTCCCATCCATCCGTCCGTTGTGCCATTCATCCAATCATCCATCCATCCGTCCATTGTTCCATCCATCTCTCCATCCATCCATCCGTTGTGCCATCCATCCGTCCATTGTGCCATCCATCCATCTATCCATCCATTTATCCGTCCGTTGTGCCATCCATCCATCCATCCGTCCGTTGTGCCATCCATCCATCTATCCATCTTTCATTCATCCATCTGTCCGTTGTGCCATCCATCCATCCATCCATCCGTCCGTTGTGCCATCCATCCATCCATCTGTCCATCCATCTATCTGTCCATCCATCCATCCATCTGTCCATCGTTCCCTCCGTCCGTCCGTTGTTCCATCCATCCATCCATCTTCCAACATTATTCTTTTGTTAGTGTTGCATGCAGTTATTCCTCATACTTGGTTAAAGAAACAACATTTCTGTCGTCACTCATTTTTCATCTGTGGAAAAGAGAAGTTCTGTCATGCGAATAGTGATGCGAAAAGTGATGCGAACCAAATGCTTTTAAGCTTCAAAAAGGACAACATGAAAGTATCAGAAGAAAGTCAAATGGGTTAGAAATAACATGAGGGTAAATAAATGATGATCCCACCTAAAACACCCCTGCAACCAGTGTTAAATCTAGTACTTTTGCTTTTTTAAATGTTTTTTTTATACAAAAAATTCAGCTATATACTGTACACTGCTGTCTTGTCTCATTGTCTTTGACACTTTAATTTTGCCGTTAAAGTTTATGTGGATATTTTTATAGCCTTCTGTTCACCTCACAGGAGCACTGAGAATTATTTATGAGAGAAAAATTATAAACAAATATTAAACCAAAGACCTTGATAATGCAACACTGGATGATTATGTGAAAACATCACTTGTGAATCATGTGAATCAGCTCTTTGAATGTGTCTTTGCTGCAGTGTGATGGTTCTAGCCGTGAGATTGTTGTTGTTGTTGGTTTATGGCTGCTCTTGTCTGGGCATGTTAGTGAAGGTGTTTTCCTCTTTTGTTCTGACTCAACCCTCGACCCGGTGTCCTTTGATTTATCACAGGCGGTTATTGTTGCGACCTGTGTGTTTCAGTGCCAGAGGTTTCCCAGCGCTCGCCTCAGTTTCGGTGGAGTTTCAGGTGTTTGGAATGTGATTCCAGAGGCGTGTCGAGACGAACCTTCACACAGTGATCCCTAACTCAACAACTGACACTGAACCTGCTCTGATGTTTACATCACATCTATCTATCCATCCATCCATCTATCTATCTATCTATCTGTAACCCCTCTTCACCCGGGTCCGAGCGGGCCTCGAACCCGGGTCTCCGGCATGAGAGTCAGGCGCTCTAACAAGGAGGCTAAAGACCGCAGCCTCTAGCATCTGTCGCTAGAGCGCCTATTGAGATCAGAGGAGTGAGGTTTACTTGCACAGCAACTACTAGCTGGCCTCCGTTACACATCTATCCATCTATCCATCTATCCATCTATCTATCTATCTATCCATCTACCCATCCATCCATCCATCCATCTGTCCGTCTGTCCGTCTGTTGTTCTATGCATCCATCGTTCTATCTATCCGTCTGTCCATCCGTCCACATTTTTTAAATGTTTTCATATCAATAGAAATATGATGCATCATTTGAAATATTTTTTTTAAATATTAACATTAATTATTTTGTATGACTCTTTTCTATGAATTTTTTTAATAATTACAGGAACTTTTACCTCTTTTAATCCCGAACAGCAAATCTTTTTCATGTCATGATCTGGAAAAATACCTTATTTACTGAAAACGTATGAATAATCTTGATTATGGCAGGTGCTTTAGAGTTATCAGTAAATCGTGATTATATAACTCATAATCTGCCACATACTGTGATGAACAGTTTATCCATCTTGATTGATTAATTGTGCCTGTGTATTTGTAGAAATCCTGCTCACAATGATGCTCACTGACCAGAAACAGGCCTTTTATTTTTGTCACACATGATGTGAAATCCTCCATGTTCAACTGGAATGATGAGGATCTGAACTTCTATCAAACCCTTCCAGTTCGGGAATTCATTTCTGTTGAGGAATGTGACAGTATTTTCTTCCGCTGTAATGTCTTTTGCATCATTGCAGAAACTGTACACCTGTGATGATGAAGGCTTCATAGGAATTACCCACCCACATCGTAATACCTCAGGAAGGCCTGAGGAAGTTTATACCAGTAAAACATGCAGGAGTCTTGCCTCAGCACAGAGATGCAGGATGTGTTGACAAGAGAATACATTCTTTATGGACTTTATGAACTATAAATCTGAGCCAAATCTGCAGCAGAGATGCTACTAAAGCACTTCCTTCTGTGCTTAGTTATCTGGTAAACAGTACTATAATGTTTTTTATCAGGCGGGGAGAAACAAGAAATAAATCGTATTTATTGTGCACGGTGAATTGTGTGTGAGTGTATAACTGAATTCAATCACTGAGTCACATTTCAGAAGCAAAAGAAAGAAATGAGAAAATATATACTGCATGACACAAATTTCATTGTGACATTAATTTTTTATGACCATTAAGCCCCCAGATATCGTAACTGTAACACGATAAATAGTTTTTATGTGGCAATACTTCACATTTTAAATAATTGTTTTTCTGCAATTATATTATTCACTTAATTGTCATTAAAATAACACAGTGTTATTTTAGTATAATTCGTTTTTATAATTAGATGTTTATATTTTCTATTTTAATTTCAGTTAAAGTTTTTGTAATTTTGTTGTGTTTTGTCATTTTTACAAGTTTTTTTTAAACTATGTCTATAGTATTTTTAATTGTAATTTAATAATTATTAATTTTGTTTTTTGTATATATTTTCAAGTAATGAAAACATTAATCATGGTTTGAGTTTCAGTTACAATGTTAACCTTGAAATAAACTGCAAAAATGAGCAATGCATTTATTTTGCAAATCAAGACATTTTATTTATTTTGTCTGATTTTGGGGCAAATGTAACCTTGACATGTTTTTATGATATTCAACCATATATCCATATCTTCCAACATCGACCTCAAAAGTACGCAGTGTCAAATTCACTTTATTTCTAACCTCTGTTATGTTTTCTCGGGTCTGAGTTGATCTGGGTTAAATTACGGTCTCTGAGCTGAAGTGAAATCAAACAGTCAAACTTGTTTCCTCACCAATTACAGCCACTTCCAGGAATTTTCTACTGTGACTTTTCCACAGAAGGAACGCAACAACTCTGAACAATCTAACAAACCTAACAACCTAACAAAAACATCAACACACTGTGGCATGTGCAGTCAAATGAGGCCTTGCATTGTCTATGCAGTCAATAGAATCAGTCAAGTTTTATTATGTTTTGTTTTGTTCAAGCTGAGACTATATCAGACGTTTCTGCCAAGTGGAGCTGCCCTAAAATGCAACAAAAGCCCAGTTATTTTCTTGTTTAATATACTGCAGTAAGAATACCTCTAAAAGGATTTATACCTACTCTTGTGAAAAAGAAGTACACTTTAGCATATACTTATTACGGAAATTATCCGTGAATGGAATGGAATGGAATGTTTTCGGACATATAATTGCTAGGGATGCACTGATATGAAAATTTTGCCCGATACAGATAACCGATAATTATTTGTATTTGAAAGCCGCTAAGCCATGTCCCTAGCACACAATTAGGATGTTCACATTATAATTTTATAACTGATATGACAGTCTTGCGCTGCACATGTTGCACTGAACTTTATTTTTCTTTTTTGAAGTGATTCCAATCATATTTCAAGCAATTTAAAATCATCATGTTGAACAGTGCGCATCTGAAGTGTCTCAGCTGAAGGAAATAATACATTATTTATCAGCTTTAATGTATCAGCCAAATTTTCTTATCGGGCCGATAACGATAACATAAATAATGATCATATATCGGCCGATATGGTGGCTGATATGTCGTGCATCCCTATTGCATATTAACTGCGATTAAATGAAAATCTGATTTATTTTAAATGTATATTTAGTGCATTTAGTTGAACTTTTGAATGCTTACATCTTTATTTGTAATTTCATAATTACTTCTATTATCTTTGAGATATGGATAAAGTGTGCTATCGAACATAGTGACAAGCATTTATCCCAAACTTAAATATACCTTAATGTAAACTCTATTCAAACTCTTGTCATGTATTAAATATTTGAAATTATAAAGTATATTTAAAAAACATGAACTTTAAATGTAATATTGAACAACACACTACAGCTATAATCAAGTACAGTATTTTACATGTGCTTAAGTATATTAGTCGACACATCAAAATAAGACAATATTTAAACATTTAAAACTTACAAAGTGCACTTTTTAAAAGTGTGTTAAGAAACGGTAATGAAATAGTACTCTCTTTAATTATGCTTAAGTGGCCTTTTGTTTCTTTAAAATTATATTATCTGCAAAAAAAAAATACAGTTTTTAAAAATATACTTTTTAAGATTTGAAGTACACTACGAGTGCAATACATTTAAGTGCACTTTTCACAAGGGTAATGCAGTCTGAATGTCACTGCATTAGAAAATTTGTTTAAAAAGAATGTAAGAAAAACATATCACTAAATGAATGTCTGGAATGATAAATCAATAAATATAGTGTTAAAAGACAATCTGACATTGTGACATTAAGTGTTCAAATACTTTAAGCCACTGTGTCTTGCTAGACAGTTCCATGTAGGTTGGGTTAATGGTTAATTAACACCTGTCATTCTAGTTTGCATGTGGTTTAAGTGGATACTGATGGCCTTGAGTTATTCAATAAACATTGCTTACAGTTACGCCACTTAGAACATTCCAAAGGTAATAGTTTAATCAGTTTGCATGTAATTACAGTAGACAACATACTCCGAACATTCCTGCTGTCTGGGAGGCCGGCCATTCCCGATCCCTGGAAATTCCCTGAGGTTTATGGTCAATACTGGCTCTAGCCTGTAAAGATTCAATGGCACATTAAATGGGAGTGATTAGAAAAGATCAGGTGAAATAAATCTCATGAGTTAACTGTATTGTTGCTTGTAATGATCTACGTTTACATGCACAACTTTTGTTTCAATCGGACTGAATTCTGATGGGTGAATCTGAATGTAGTGTTTAGTTTACATGAGCGCTAAACAAGTGATCGGGTTTAGTCACAAGCTTCAAAATGGAATAGATTTTTTGACATGCGCACACTACACGAATAGGCTATACAGAGTTCCCTTTCGAAGAGAACTCAACAATACGTCAACGACGTTATGGGGAACGCCTCAGGCGTGACAGGTGTCTGAAATCACTATCAAATCACGTCAATCATATTGACCGGCGACAGCCCGTGAATCATTAGCGTGAATGATTAACGTGCGACCTGGAAGTATAAAAGGGCGCCTTGGAAACATGACAAATCATCTCATCGTCTTCAGGGACTGTCTGTTTGAAAACGCTACTCAATGAAACGGTAAGAAAATTAAATGTACAGCACACGAGTGTGCTTTTCCTGCCTGGGAGAAGAGCACGCACGGGAGGTTCTCGAGGGAATCCTCTGTGTGAACTGTGAACGTTTTTCTCTTAAAACGCTCCGCTCTCGTCTGGCCCTCTTCTCGAATGAAGGGGGTTCAACGTCTGGTCCTCGTGGTCCCGCTCGTGCCGAGGCAGAGCGGCGACTTGCATCATGGGCTTCCAGATAGAGCTCGTCGATCATCTTGAGAGTGCTGTAAACCTCTCAGATGATTCGACGGCTGACGAGGGCGAACTGCAGGTTGATGTTGAGGATTTTTCACCGACAGTTTCCTGCAGTTGCTGCTCTTCAGGACGAGCAGGAGATGGCTGAGGAGGTTTATAATCAGGTAGACCCAGAACCCTCTCAGCCACCCTGCCCCGTGTATGCAGGTCTGGTGGATGTTGTGGAGCGCGCCGCCAACAGGCTGTAGCTGCCATGGCAACGCGCTAGAGGAGAGACCGCTCGCGGTAGGCTCGGCGATCGGTTTCTCCCCGGCCATACACCACCAGCTCAGGTGAGCCTTCCATTCCTTCCTGATCTTCACACAGAGATCTAGAGGGCATGGAAGAGCCCATACTCTGCCAGTATTCACTGACATCAGCGGGTTAATTTCGCTGATGTTGAGGGGATCGCAGAGCATGGGTATGTGTCGATGCTGCCCATTTGACGAGTCGTTTGCGAACTATCTCGTGTCTGGGCAGGCGTCGACACTGAGAGCTCCATTTCTGCCATCCAAACCGCTAAAGACAAAAGCGCGTTTGAATGGCAGAGCATACACGGCAGCAGTTCAGGCTGGTGCTTCCCTGCACACCATGGCGGTGCTGCAGGCATACCAGGCCGACCTGCTGCAGGATCTCGACCAGGGGGCAGGGATGTCCCCTGAGGCGGTTACTGAGCCGCGCCGAACCACGGTTCTTGCGCTCCGGACCACCAAACAGACTGCTGTCACGATCAGTCGGTCGATGGCGGCGATGGTGGCCACGGAGAGACAGCTTTGGTTAAACCTGGCCGACGTTGAGGAGAAAGAGAAGGCCTTTCTCCTCGATTCGTCGGTTTCGCCCTCTGAACTCTTTGGCCCCTCCGTGGAGGCGGTGCTTGGGAAGTTCAGGGAGGCGAAGGCGCGCTCAGCTGCTTTTAGGACCTGCATACCGCTGAGATCCGGTTCCACGCCCAGGCAGGCGGGAGGGCCTGGCCCTTCACGGTCTGAGGACCGTAGACAGGGCCAGAGAGCCAGTGTCGCCTCTCGTGCGCCCCCTCCGTGGAGGAACAGGGCGCAGAAAAGGCGTGACTCCCACAAGAAGAGGGATCTGAGGGAGGTTATCTGGCACAAGCGCATACAGCGTCGCTGATGGATAATCTCCCCGGAGGGCTTCATTAAAAAGAAATCCAGCCCTCTCCTCTCTTCTGACTCCCCAGACGTTCATTACATCAGGCCTGGGGCTGGGCCTGTGATAAGAACGATGTTTCCATGGCCCGCCTAGGCTTGGTTAGTAGAAACGCCTCTTTCAGGCATGTAAAGTGGGGACCCCAGGTTCATAAAGAACTATCTGGCGAGTCTTCACTCCGCATGCTGCAGGTGAGCTGACTGGTCTTTTCAAGAGTAAATTTTTGTGAATTAAAATTCCGAAATGTATCTCTCTACAGACCTCGTTCCCTGTATAGAGCTATGGGGTCATGTCATTTGCCATGTCATCAGGTAATAAGGTAAGAGAGTTTCCTGGATTATTAGGGCCCTGAAGTTCCCCATTAGGTGGCCAGAACGATAACTATGTTAGCCTTCGGGCTGTTAGCCACCTCAGGGTAGAGTAGTTGGTCTCTCTCTTAGAATTTGTTACTTAGAGTGTTGACTGACGCTAGAGCTTCAGATAGATCTTATGTCCCTCACCAGGGCCGCCTCTGTAGCTGGCCTAGGCTGTGCCAGGGATAATAAAGGTGCTCTGCTAAAAATTTAGCATTGCTTCCTCTGAACCTTCACTTTGTGAATGTAGGTTTCTAGCATCCCTGTATAAACAGCCACCTCCCATGGGAGTCATTAGGCCAAGGCCCGCCCCCTTCTCTGCATTCTGGGGTGACTAGAGTAATGCAGCGTGGTGCAAAGGATGGTTTGTAAGGACATGGTAGGCCTCAAACAGGCCTCCGTGGTATTTATGTCTTTATTGAGCAGGGTTAGGCCGTCTTTCGCTTCACGAAGAAGACTGGGTTTCCTGCCCGACCCTGCCATGCAGAACTGGCCTACGGATTTAGGCCGCCAGTTTAAGCTTCACTCACCTCGCTGAGCTACTGCTCGAGCACTAGGTTGTAGGTGGTTGGCTTTCATTCAATCCCCACTCCCCTAGGTTGGGCACAGATAAATTTCTGTCACCCCTAGAGCCGCTGGCAGGCCCGCACCGTGGTAACCTCAGGGTGAGGTGTGAGTATCCCCCTGTGATACAGGGTAGGTCTGAGCACTTCACTCCCAGTTCTGTTTTATCCTACCTCGCACCACTATGGCTCGGGTCGAGTATGAAGTGAGCTTCACTTCTTCTTTGGTCGAAGTACGCTCCCCTGAAGCCAGAGCATTGCCCTGAGCTGACGCCCATGCATTGATGGTAGGCCCCTGACTAACTGGGGCCTCCGTTGAGGCAGAGTGGCGTATGTTGTACTCCCCTTGTTTTGAGGGTGCTAGCTTTTTGCGGAGTACACTGCCATGGGCAATGTGATTAGGCACCAGGATGCTGTAGGCGCTGTGTAAACAGCTTTTCTGCCAACGAAGGCTGCGCCATTAGGTAGTAGGCCTCAGCAGGCCTCCTTGATTGGACAGCCCCCTAGAGGGCACTGTAGGCCAGCTCACTTTACGTGGTTGGCCTTGGTGGTTCGGGCAGTTGACTCACTGATGGGTAGTAGGCCTTTAAACAGGCCACCTCGGAGGTGAGTCCCAACATTGTGGGACATACCTTATAGCGCTACTGGAAGCCCATTAGTAAATTATGCTTGTGTGGTATGGTTCCCAACAGTGTACTTTATGGCAGAATATGACTTGCTATTAGCTAGTAGGCCCGACCAGGCCTCCCTGATAGGCGAGTCCCCAGCTGGCTGGCCTTAGCAGGCCACCTTATACTATCACCCGGACTCAGGGCTCGAAGCTACCAGTGGTTTTCAGGTAGTAGGCCACTCAGGCCTCCCTGAAGGTGAATTCCCACTTAAGATGGTTATCAGGTAGTAGGCCTCACCCGGCCGCCCTGAAGGCGAATTCCCACTTACGTTGGCTATCAGGTAGTAGGCCTCTCTGGGCCTCCCTGAATGTGAGCTCCCAAATATTGTGGCTGTCAGGTAGTAGGCCGCTCTGGGCCTCCCTGAATGTGAGCTCCCAAATATTTTGTCTGTCAGGTAGTAGGCCTCACCAGGCCTCCCTGGAGGTGAGTTCCCACATGCTGTGATTATCAGGTAGTAGGCTCCTCCAGGCCTCCTTGAATGAGAACGGTCAGGTGGTAGGCCTCACCAGGCCTCCCTGAAGGTGAGTTCCCACATGCTGTGATTATCAGGTAGTAGGCTCCTCCAGGCCTCCTTGGATGAGTACGGTTGGGTAGTAGGCCTCACCAGGCCTCCCTGAAGGTGAGCTCCCCACATACTGTGGTTGTAAGGTAGCAGGCCTCACCGGGCCTCCCTGAAGGTGAGTTCCCACGTACTGTGGTTATCAGGTAGTAGGCCTCTCTTGGCCTCTCTGAAGGTGAGCACCCCACATACTGTGGTTTTCAGGTAGTAGGCCTCTCTGGGCCTCCCTGAAGGTGAGCACCCCACTTACTGTGGTTATCAGGTAGTAGGCCTCACGGGCCTCCCTGAAGGTGAATTCCCACTTACGTTGGCTATCAGGTAGTAGGCCTCTCCGGGCCTCCCTGTAACGTTCCCTAGTGGTGCTGGGTTTATGAAGTTAGTGGTCTCTTGCTATCAGTTTCAGCTAGCCTTCATAGGCAGCTTCTGAAGGCGAGCTTGCGCCCTGGCTCGCTAAAGTGTTCATTCTCTGCTATTGGTTCCCTCTCGGAACTTTTTCTGCCTACAGCCTGGTTCGCCTACCAGGCAGACCTGTGCTCCCCTCACCGAGGGTCTCTATGAGCATGCGGCTTCCTGAGTCTGGTCAGACGGCCGTAGGCCTCTCGTGAGGCCTCCCAGTTAGATCAGCCCTTACGCCTTCACAGGCCTCCTCAGTGGTTTGAAACTCAGACACTGGGCTGATCCGTGGATCGAGTAGAGAAACTCCCCTCGCTAGCAAGGGTTGGAAAGCACTATGCTGAGTCATACTCTCCGGGATATCCCGTCTCCGAGATCCGGGCCGAGGGTTCACTGCCAGCTTCGCAGTCCCTCGGGTTGGATGCCTTACTTAAGGCTTTGTTGTCCAGAGGCTCTGTCTTCAGACAGACAGGATTTGGCCAGACTAAGTGTCTATGTACTGACGCCAGGTCAGGCCGTCATGGTGGCATTTCGGGGTGAGTACGTTCCCCTGAATAGTGACTGGCTGGGGTTCCTTCGGGTTCCCTAGCCACATTCCCTAGAAGGGACCCCTTCTAATTGGAAGCTGTGGTTCCAGGCCCGGAGCCGGCCCAGGTAGACCTTTCATTTAACCATTTTATGAAGGTTTTTCTGTGAGGCTGTAGCTTGGGCTATGACCGTAGGGAATGCTGTCACTGACAGCCCAGTGTGACCTGAGGGTGAGTGGTTCTAGCGTTTCATTTGAAGTTGCTGGTTCTGACAGTTGTCACTGCCACTTGGCATGCACTCCCCTTAGCATGGCGGAGTTGGTATATCGTTCCCCATAACGTCGTTGACGTATTGTTGAGTTCCCTTCGAAAGGGAACGTCTCAGGTTACGACTGTAACCTATGTTCCCTGAGAACAGGGAACGAGACAATACGTCTCCCTGCCATGCCTCTGGGCTTGCCTACCGTACAGTCCCTTCAGACGATAAGGTGATTTGTCATGTTTGCAAGGCGCCCTTTTATACTTCCAGGTCGCACGTTAATCATTCACGCTAATGATTCACGGGCTGTCGCCGGTCAATTTGATTGACGTGATTTGATAGTGATTTCAGACACCTGTCACGCCTGAGGCGTTCCCCATAACGTCGTTGACGTATTGTCTCGTTCCCTGTTCTCAGGGAACATAGGTTACAGTCGTAACCTGAGACGTTTCCCGTTGTTTGCGCACACTAACCATTCTCCTACATTTGTTCTTGAGAGATGAGAGTGGATGAGAGTCTGAAACAAGGACTGGTGGGCCGTTGTCCTGCTCCACTTCACAGACCCAGTGAAAGGAGGATTTTAAAATGATGGGACACTCATTTATATGCAGAGGCGGACAGAGTACACAGCTTCGTTACTTGAGTAAAAGTACAGATACCCCTTGCTAAATTTTACTCAAGTACAAGTAAAAGTACTACAGTCAGATGTCTACTTAAGTAAAGTACTGAAGTACTTGTTTTTAAAAGTACTTGAGTATCAGGAGTACAAGAGTAAATTTTCTAAATATTGCATTACTACTGCTACAGTGTCAAGTCAAGTCATCTTCATTTATATAGCGCTTTTAACAATGTAGATTGTTTCAAAGCGGCTTTTCAGAGATAAACATATAATTTAAGGTAACAGAGATTGGTTTGGTTTTATAGCGGTTCTTGAATAATGTTATTTTCCAGCTAAAGTTAGTTTTGATTCACTTCCGTCGAAATTATCATTTGTTATTAAATTAGGGGCCGCTAAGACGACACCGTTCTCTCTAAACAGACTTTAAACTGAACCTGTGATAAACGCTGATGGCGTTCACATGCGCATTAAGAATTGATTCTATAGTTATGTGTGTTCGAATATATGTGTGCAGGTTTGTAATTCCCTACAAACCATGCCTAAACAAACTACTTGTCTTTGCCTATAAATTTGATACAGAATTTTATTTTATCACTTCGGGGTAGGTACGTGCTTACATTTATGTACAGAAACGTCATACATGGAGTTATGAAAAATGTTAATGTTAATACCTTTGATAATCTAAAAGGTTGAAAGTTTATTCAAGTAATTTTCATCTTTTTACCATGTTGCTTTATTTAACATTTCTCACTTGCCCACAAGGCAATGCACAATGGCAATGCTCTGACAAACCTCTGCTAGAGTTTTAATGGATTTTTTGCACCCACATTTGAACCCACATAAATCTGACCATGGAGTTTACTTTGGCGTCAGTTCAGAGCTGAAGGTGAAGGTGATTTGCTGATAGGCTGTCCCAATCAGTGGCGCCTGCACAATCCAATCACGTTTGAGAGGGAAAAAACAAATTGAGGGTTTCCGAGATTTTTCTTTTTTCCTTTTTTTTTTTTTAGAAGTAACGGGTACCTACGGTTATGGATAAAAATGTAGTCGAGTAAAGAGTACAATATTTGCCTCTCAAATGTACTTGAGTAAAGTCATGAGTAATCCCCAAAAATGATACTCGAGTAAAGTACAGATCCCTCAAAATTGTACTCAAGTACTGTACTCAAGTAAATGTACTCCGTTACTGTCCGGCTCTGTTTATATGACACTTTGGGTGCGTCCCAATTCGCATACTATCCGTCCTAAATAGTATCCGTCGAAAATTGAATTAGTACGTCCCAAATCGTAGTGTTGAAATGAGTGTTCCAAAGATACCCGGATGGTCTACTATTTCCGGTCAGAATCCGAAGTGCAGATCGATGCGCACGCTAACGGCTAATATTGCCCACAACCCATCGCGCGTTTGACGAGGATTCGGTTAGAATTACAAACATGGAGGACGCGCGAGTCCGCCGGTTAGAGAGGTTTAGATAAAAGGGGTTTGAGTGAATAATTATCAGTATCTTACCTGACGAAAATGTATTTATTCAATGTTGTATACATTATATTGCATCTGCAGAACTGCATTGTGAACTTTTGTAAAGATACGTTTAGCCATTAAAGCGGCACTATGCAGGATTTCTGTTTTTGTCAAACAGCGATCCCTAGAGTCACTGTAGAGTACTTGTATTTAACGTTACTGTCGTAAATACAAAATCACGCAGAGCATATCTGCACTCACGGCCTCTGCACTTCATAATAATAAAGTAGCCTACCGCGTTACGCTTACCTGAGCCTAAATGCCAGATGACACCAATATGTCATATGTCAATAAGTGTATCATGTCCGTCGCATTATTTCTTAACAATGTCCGTTATGATGTTGTTAGACATGATTATTGCAATTTATCATAATAGTTTGCAAATTGTGCTCATTTACACTATTTACAACGTGTAGGCTTATTTATGTCCTGATAATTATGTGAGATATTGACAACTGTTCTCATGATAATCGCAGGAATCAACTTTAACAGTGAATGCCTGAGCGAGTGGGACTCTTGTCCGGTTCCTCGCGCTGTCAGATTCTCGTTACCTTTTTCTAGACTCTTCCGACCGCGCTTTCTTCGTTTTTTTTCGCCATTCTGAAAACGCAGGTCCGATGTTTACTCGTGTTTGACTCCTCGCTCGGTCAGTCTGCCGTTTTCACGACCACCATTCAACCCGAAAAGAGTCATGTAACCATTCCAATAACTCCGAACCTGTTCAGTTCAGCTAAAAAAACGTCTCGGTTATGTATGTAACCCTCGTTCCCTGAGTAGGGAACGGAGACGTTACGTCGGATGACGGAGAATGGGGGTTTCGCCTAGAAAGCCAATCATCTTCGTGTATTATAAAACGAGCCAATGGCGATGAAATGCCATGGGTCTGCGGAATTTGCAGAGTGTATCTCCGCCCCACCGCGTGGGTATAAAAGGAGAGACGCCGGCAAAGGCAGATCATGTCTTCGCTGAGGAGCCGAGACTGAACTCAGGCGTCTACCCAGCGGTACAGCGGAAGTGGCAGGGAGACGTAACGTCTCCGTTCCCTACTCAGGGAACGAGGGTTACATACGTAACCGAGACGTTCCCTTTCGTAGTCACTCGAGTTACGTCGGATGACGGAGAATGGGGGTCCCCGTGTAATCACGCCACCTTCACAGCTGTCTTCCAGTGCCCTGCGAAAGTCTGAACCCCCTGTCGTGATACTGGCACGGACGAAGGAGTCCTACTAAACACAGGAATACCAAGGTACACTGGGGAGCATATCTCAGAGGAAATATGCCGCAGCACGCCTACCCGTAGGGAGGACTTAAGAATACACATATGGCCGGAGGGGCTTCATATGGAGAAACACTGGAGTGACCAGCCCGTGGGGTGGCAACTTTCAACTCCAGGGGTGGCAAGGTGGCTTGCCGAGGGAAAGACACATGCTCAAGGAGGCTTACAGTGGACATACACATGTGGGGATTACTCAGAGGAGGAACCATGCACACGGAGGCACCTAGCCGACGCACAGGCAATAGACACTGGCGCCAGCGTCAACAGTGCTGGAGGAACTCAGGGCTTCAGAGAGGAAGGCTCACCTGAGAAAAAATCGCACGTATCCAGTCCGTGGAGTGGAATGGCGAGCAAGCGAAGACACCTGAGCGGGTCCGGTACTAGTTGGTCGAAGCGAGTACATGAGAGGACACTGGCTCCACTCGGAGATTATAGAATCTGGCGAATGTGTTCGGTGTCGCCCAGCCTGCAGCTCTACAGATGTCTGCCAGCGAGGCGCCATGCGCTAGAGCCCAAGAGGAAGCCACACTCCGGGTGGAGTGGGCTGTCACACCAAGGGGGCACGGTCGGCCTTGCTGTTGGTAAGCCAAAGCAATGGCGTCCACTATCCAGTGAGACAACCTCTGCTTTGAGAGAGCCTTTCCCTTCAGTCTCCCACCATAACAGACAAAGAGCTGGTCTGAGGTCCTGAAACACTGCGTCCTGTCTACGTAGGCACGGAGAGCGCGTACTGGACAGAGCAATGCCAAGGCTGGGTCTGCCTCCTCCGGGGGCAGCGCTGGCAGGTTCACCACCTGGTCCCGAAAGGGAGTGGTGGGAACCTTGGGCACATATCCAGGCCGGGGTCTCAGGATCACGTGAGAGTAAGCCGGCCCGAATTCCAGGCACGCTTCGTCAACGGAGAATGCGTGCAGGTCCCCTACCCTCTTGATGGAGGCCAATGCAACCAGGAGCGCTGTCTTCATTGACAGGAACTTAAGCTCTACTGATTGCAGAGGCTCAAAGGGAGCCCTCTGCAGGGCATTTAACACCACTGAGAGGTCCCAAAAGGGAACGAGAGGAGGGCGAGGAGGATTCAGTCTCCTCGCTCCTCTCAGGAACCTGACGATCAGGTCGTGCTTCCCCAGAGACTTACCTTCAACTGCTTCGTGATATGCGGCGATAGCGGCCACATACACCTTCAGGGTGGAGGGAGACAGCCTTCGCTCCAACCCATCTTGCAGGAAGGAAAGCACGACACTGATCGAGCATCTCCTGGGGTCTTCTCAGCGAGAAGAGCACCAGTTGACGAAGAGGTTCCACTTCAACGCATAGACATGTCTCGTGGACGATGCTCTAGCGGAAGTGATGGTAGCCGCCACCGCAGGTGGCAGGGTACTCAAACCTGCCTCGTCCCGTCCAGGAGCCACACGTGGAGTCTCCAAAGATCGGGTCGAGGGTGCCAGAGGGTGCCCCGTCTCTGAGAAAGGAGATCCTTCCTCAGAGGAATTGGCCAAGGAGGTGCTGTCGCGAGGAGTATCAGTTCGGAGAACCAGGTCCGGGTGGGCCAGTACGGCGCAACCACAATGACCTGCTCCTCGTCCTCCTTGATCTTGCACAGGGTCCGTGCGAGAAGGCTCACTGGGGGAAACGCATATTTGCGTAGGCCCCGCGGCCAGCTGTGCGCCTGTGCATCCGTGCCGAGCGTACCCTCGGTCAGGGAGTAATACAGGGCGCAATGGGACGAGTCGTGGGAGGCAAACAGGTCTATCTGTGCATCCCCGAACTGGTCCCAAATCAGCTGGACCGACTGGGGATGGAGTCGCCATTCGCCGGAGATGGGCCGAAACCGTGACAGCTCGTCGGCTGCAAAGTTCCGATCTCCCGGAATGTAGATAGCACGAAGGGACCTCAGGTGCTTCTGACTCCATAAGAGGAGGTGGCGTGCGAGTTGCTACATACTGCGGGAGCGTAGACCACCCTGACGGTTGATGTACGCTACAGTCGCGGTATTGTCTGAACGGACTAGTACGTGTTGACCCTCGAGCAACGTGCGAAAACGGTGCAGGGCAAGGCGTACTCCCAGCAACTCGAGGCAATTGACATGCAGACGGCGCTGGGGTCCTGTCCAGGAGCCCGCGGCTGCATGTCCATTGCACATGGCACCCCAGCCCGTGGAAGAGGCATCTGTGGAGACAACAACATGCCTGGAAACTCATTCTAGGGGAACTCCGGCCCGTAGAAAACTGAGGTTCCTCCACGGGGTGAAGGTCTGACGGCAGGTCGGAGTCACTGGGACTCGGAGCGTGCCATGATGCCATGCCCACCTCGGGACTTGATCGCGGAGCCACAGCTGAAACAGTCTCATATGAAGCAATCCGAGCTGCGTTGCCGCGGCTGCAGATGCCATATGCCCCAGGAGCCTCTGAAACAATTTCAGTGGGACCGCACTCTTGCCATCGAACTGTCAAAGACAAGCCAGCAGTGAGTGTGCGCGCTCGCTTGTAAGCTGCGCGGACATGGCGACCGAGTCGATCTCCATACCGAGAAAAGAGATCCTCTGTACGGGGCAGAGTTTGCTCTTCTCCCAGTTGACCCGAAGGCCCAGACAGGCTAGGTGCCGGAGCACTAGGTCTCTGTGCTCGCAAACCTGATCCCGAGAGTGTGCTAATATTAGCCAGTCGTCAAGATAATTCAGGATGCAAACCCCGTGTTCGCGTAGGGGAACAAGGGCTGCCTCGACGACCTTCGTAAAGACGCGAGGAGACAGAGCCAACCCGAATGGGAGAACCGCGTACTGGTATGCCTGCCCCTCAAAAGCAAACCGGAGAAACGGTCTGTGTCGAGGTAAAATGGAGACATGAAAGTAGGCGTCCTTCAGGTCTATCGCTGCAAACCAATCCTGTGGCCGTACGCATTCGAAAATGCATTTGGCTGTGAGCATCTTGAACGGCAGCCTGTGAAGGAAGCGGTTCAAGACGCGCAGGTCCAGGATCGGCCGTAACCCACCGGTCTTCTTGGGGACAATGAAGTACGGGCTGTAAAACCCTGACTTCATCTCGGCTGGAGGGACAGTCTCGATTGCACCCTTCGCCAGCAGGGTAGCAACCTCCGCTCTCATGATAGGGGCATTGCCACCGACCATAGTGAAGCAAACTCCCCTGAAGCGGGGAGGAGACCGTGCGAACTGAATCGCATAGCCGAGCCTGATAGTTCGGGCGACCCAGCGGGACAGGCTGGGGAGCTCTAACCAAGCTGCCAGAAACTGAACCAGCGGGGTCATGCGAACCACAGGCATCCCCCCGGAGGGGCAGCGAAGCGGAGTGACCGGCCCAGGCGTGGGTGGCATAGCGGCCCAGGGAGGGGCGCGGTCGAGCTCCGCGTCCTGACAGAGGAGACCAGGGAAGGACCAGCGTTCCACGGGGGTCTGCTCTGCCAGGGGTCTGGCGACAGAGGGGGACGAGAGTGGTGAGGTCCGAAGACGGCACACACTGACATCCGCACCCTCTGGAACAGAGGGGGACGGGGGTGGCGAGGCCCGGAGGCGGCGCACACTGCGGTCCGAGAACTCTGTGACAGAGAGGGATGAGAGCGGCAAGGCCCGGGGGCGTTGCGCACTGTCATCTGGCTCTGTGTGCTCAGTGATAGGTGTATCGGTTCTTTCTTTGACCATGAAAGGGTACTGCCCACCCGTGGGTGAGCAGCGGGAGAACAAAAGATTCTCCCCCGGCCCTCCGCCGGGGGAAGGAGGGTGCCTGCAACCACTTCCTGGGGAAAAAACGACACCATCACTGAGCAGCCCGTCTCAGGAGCGCCGCTTAGCCTGGCGTTTAGCGGGGCGCGGGGCTGGAGAGGGCTGAGGCGCCTTCCTGCGGCCTCCTCCACGACGCGGCCCGGGTGAAGGCTGCTGCTGGGGCCGTGCGGGAGGGGAGGGAGCTACAGGAGGGCGCCCTCGGCGGTGAGCAGGCTGAGACTTCTGTACCGACGGCAGGGTGGAGGCAGCAGCAGGCCGTCGGGGCAGAATATGTTTAATAGCCTCAGACTGCTTCTGTGCGGTTGAGAACTGCTGGGCAAAGTCCTCAACCGCTCCGCCGAAGAGGCCGGCCTGGGATATGGGGGCGTCGAGCAGACGAGTGCGCTCAGCGTCCCGCATATCAGCCAGGTTCAGCCACAAGTGACGCTCCTGGACCACAGAGGTGGCCATCACCTGACCCAGGGAGCGTGAGGCCACTTTTGTCGCTCGGAGAGCGAGGTCAGTGGCGGCACGCAGCTCATCAAAGAGCCCCGGGTCAGTCCCCGCCTCGTGCATATCTCTGAGCAGCTGGGCCTGGTAGACCTGCAAGGTGCTCATCGCATGCAGAGCGGCAGCCGCCTGTCCTGCAGCTCTCTGAGATCTCGCCACGAGGGTGGACGAGAATCTACAGGCCTTGGACGGGTGCTTAGGAGTACCACGAGATGAAGCACTCTGAGGACATAGTTGCATGGCAACAGAGCGTTCAACCGGTGGAATCCCAGTGTACCCATGGGCAGCCGCCCCATCGAGGGGGGGAAAGGCGGAGAAAGCTGACGAACGTACACGGGAGGTCAAGGGAGCCTTCCATGACTTCGCCAGCTCCTCATGCACTTCCGGGAAGAATGGCATTGGGGTTGGCTGTGGCCGTGAGGCGGCAGCCGCACCCAAAAACCAATCATCCAACCGCGAGCGCTCAAGGTAGGGCGGAGGGTTCCACTCAAGCCCGATGCTCGCGGCGGCCCGGGAGAGCATGGACGTCATCTCGGGATCTGATACAGGCAACGCTGGTACTCCAGAGGGAGGCAACGCAGCCGCATCGTCACTTCCCGATGACTCTTGCCCGCCTTGTGATGCCGTGATCGACATCGAGTCCTCCTCTGGAGCGCCGAATGAAATACGCGGGGCATCAGAAGATGAACCCGGTAAATTCACCGCAGCACTCGCGGGTTGCAACACTGAAGAGGGGGGCGTGGTCCGAGGACGCATCGTCGGATTGTTCCACACCGTAACCCTCACGTCACCCTGTCCACCAGCCGAAGTACCACCTCTCGTGGAGGGTGTAGATCGGGGTGTGGATGAGGGGACTCTCTCTCGAATGAGATCATTGAGTCTCGACCTAAGTGTTGCAATGGTCATGTTCCCACAGAAGGAACATGAGTCATCCACAAGCGCTGCTTTAGCGTGCTCTAAGCCCAAACACGCAAAGCAGCGATTGTGCCCATCAAAGGAAGACAGGAATCGACCGCACCCAGAAGAACACGGGCGAGACATCTTTAAAAAGACGTGCCACGTGCAGCTCTTTTAGAGAGAAAAACTCAGCGATGCTGAGGCGACCAGGGAGAGACACACCAGCTGGCAGATCACTGCTCAGATCGCAGGCAATGTGAAACTCGCTGGGTACCGCCGTCACACCAACACCGAAGAGTTCGCTCGTCTCGAAGAAGATGATGTCACTGACACTCAGGATTTGGCTTGTGAAGTGAAGAGAAGTTTCTTGGCTCCGAAGCGAAAACATGATCTGCCTTTGCCGGCGTCTCTCCTTTTATACCTACGCGGTGGGGCGGAGATACGCTATGCAAATTCCGCAGACCCATGGCATTTCATCACCATTGGCTCGTTTTATAATACACGAAGATGATTGGCTTTCTAGGCGAAACCCCCATTCTCCGTCATCCGACGTAACTCGGAGTGACTACGAAAGGGAACTGCATAGTGCTGCTTTAACTTTTAAATGCATAATTATATTCAAATTGCAAACACATGAGGAGAGTCTCCGCATGAAAGACCCACGACTGCAGATGAACGTGCTTCAACATTTCTCTCCGAAGCGGTAGGAAATTACAATAGATTGAATGGAGGATTTTAACTGTGACTAGATGATTGACAGGGCAGTTTACGGTGACAGGATGCACACGACAGATCTGTCCGTTAAAGATGACGAAGTAGTGTGTCCCAAAGCTTGCCTACTCTTTTGCTACACACTCAAAAGTATGTACTTTTCTTCACAAAAAGAGTACATACTTTTAGGGCGTAGTATAAGTAGGCGAATTGGGACGCAGCATTTATTCAACAGGAAGAACAGCTTGTTCGTGTGTCATACATCATTACGCTATTTCCACATCATTGCACATGCGCAGTCCTTTAAGTTTCGGTTTTCAATCCGTTCAAGTGTTTAAATGTTCAACTTCTCTGGATCGGATTAGAAAAGTAATAAACCACCCCTTTCAATCCGATCGAAATTTCATTCGGGTCGAGCTCAATCGGATCTATTAAGGTGTTTATGAAGGCTTTTCAGTTCGATCCGATTAATAACGGATTATTTGGTTGCATGTAAACGTAATTGTTAAGTGTTTCTGATGAGC
Organism: Gila orcuttii; assembly: GCA_026230005.1. Taxonomy (NCBI): domain Eukaryota; kingdom Metazoa; phylum Chordata; class Actinopteri; order Cypriniformes; family Leuciscidae; genus Gila; species Gila orcuttii. The sequence goes on from JAPDVR010000024.1 coordinate 32,492,995, forward strand.
GATAGAAGTTTCCATGTTCTGCCATCTTTCTCTCTTTCTTTTCAGAGTGTTTTTAGAGCTCTCCGCCCATCCGTGTTCACAGATAATGCCAGTCTGTATGCCAGCGGCTCGTCTGCCCAACGGGAATATCACAAATGACGTACCATGATTAACAAGGTCCATCAGCCTGAGCCGGGCTGGCAAACAAGCCTGTGTGCATGTTGGAGAGGTATTGATGTGTGTTTCTGATGTTGTGAATCAGTGTCTCGCTCACAAAAGAGCTGCAGTGGACAGTGGAGCTGACATGGATAGACGGGTATCATAATAACATGATAAATCTATCCCAGAGGTTTATTTTTCAGAGCTCTGGATATTGATGCTGAAAACAGCATGCCACAGTTGCATCCATGCATGCCTATATGGGCAAATACAGTAGCCGACATTAGAAGTGGATCAAAACCTTTCATCAAAGTTATACATGAATTTTGAACAATACCCGTTATTGTCTTAGGAAAACTTTGATGAACTTTTTTGACTTTAAATGTTGATTACTGTATATGACCTATGCAACACCTTGCACTGCAGAACAGGAGTTTTTGACAGTGTACTTCTAAAAGAAAATCGCCTCTTTTAAGTAGATTGTGCTCTTAAATGTCAGGTGCATAAAGCTTTTGTGTGCTTCGAATGACGTGCAATATGTGTTTCATCTAGACTTCAAGCTGTCAGTGTTTACTTTGTTTGAAGAGTTTACACTGCAGCAGTTCGTTGAATTAACACAAAACATTTATGAAAAGGGCCGATGTACAGCAATGACAACAGTTTGATGTTCTTTTGAGCTGTTTGGTGTTTTAAAATAAGGGATTTGTCTTTAGAGATGGCCAGTGTCAGCTGGCACCCTAGATAGTGTTTGCTTATGAGGCTTTGCACCTGGTGTTTGTGACTAGCTGCTGTTTGAAATGTATTTAAACATCCTCCATATTAAACTGAGTATGTGTGGTGGTGAGAGATGGTTCCTCTGTGTTTTATGTAGAGGGGCCTTGTTATTATTTTTCTACAACTTTTGTGCACCAAATTTTGTTGACCCGGCAGTCTTTGACCTTTAGAAATAAACAGCCTGTTCTTGCTATTTTCCCCTAATATTATTTGTTAATTATCTCTATCTTCATTGGTTCACCTCTTAAAGGGATAGTTCACCCAAAAATGAAAATCCTGTCAGTAATTCCTCGCCCTCATGTTGTTCCAACCCCGTAAGACCTTCGTTCATCTTCGGAACACGAATTAAGATATTTTTTGATGAAATCTGAGAGCTGGATCACTCCTCCTTAGGCTTCTAAGGGATTGAAACTTTCCAGCCCCGAAAAGTTATTAAAGACATCGTTAAAATAGTCCAAGTGACTACAGTGGCTCAATCTTAAGTTTATCAAGCGACGAGAATACTTTTTGTGCGCAAAAACAAACAAAAATAACGACTTTATTTCAAAAGTATCTTTATTGACTTTGATAAAGTTGTGCAATATGCTGTAGTTGTTAAAGGGATAGTTCACCCAAAAATTAAAATTCTGTCAATATTTACTCACCCTCATGTTGTTCCAACCCCGTAAGGTCATATATACACTCACCTAAAGGATTATTAGGAACACAATACTAATACTGTGTTTGACCCCCTTTCGCCTTCAGAACTGCCTTAATTCTACGTGGCATTGATTCAACAAGGTGCTGAAAGCATTCTTTAGAAATATTGGCCCATATTGATAGGATAGCATCTTGCAGTTGATGGAGATTTGTGGGATGCACATCCAGGGCACGAAGCTCCCGTTCCACCACATCCCAAAGATGCTCTATTGGGTTGAGATCTGGTGAGTGTGGGGGCCATTTTAGTACAGTGAACTCATTGTCATGTTCAAGAAACCAATTTGAAATGATTCAAGCTTTGTGACATGGTGCATTATCCTGCTGGAAGTAGCCATCAGAGGATGGGTACATGGTGGCCATAAAGGGATGGACATGGTCAGAAACAATGCTCAGGTAGGCCGTGGCATTTAAACGATGCCCAATTGCCACTAAGGGGCCTAAAGTGTGCCAAGAAAACATCCCCCACACCATTACACCACCACCACCAGCCTGCACAGTGGTAACAAGGCATGATGGATCCATGTTCTCATTCTGTTTACGCCAAATTCTGACTCTACCATCTGAATGTCTCAACAGAAATCGAGACTCATCAGACCAGGCAACATTTTTCCAGTCTTCAACTGTCCAATTTTGGTGAGCTCTTGCAAATTGTAGCCTCTTTTTCCTATTTGTAGTGGAGATGAGTGGTACCCGGTGGGGTCTTCTGCTGTTGTAGCCCATCCCCCTCAAGGTTGTGCGTGTTGTGGCTTCACAAATGCTTTGCTGCATACCTCGGTTGTAACGAGTGGTTATTTCAGTCAAAGTTGCTCTTCTATCAGCTTGAATCAGTCGGCCCATTCTCCTCTGACCTCTAGTATCAACAAGGCATTTTCGCCCAAAGGTCTGCCGCATACTGGATGTTTTTCCCTTTCCACACCATTCTTTTTAAACCCTAGAAATGGTTGTGCGTGAAAATCCCAGTAACTGAGCAGATTGTGAAATACTCAGACCGGCCCGTCTGGCACCAACAACCATGATTTGTTTGTTAATTATTTGTACCATGAACTCAAAATTGCTTAAATCACCTTTCTTTCCCATTCTGACATTCAGTTTGGAGTTCAGGAGATTGTCTTGACCAGGACCACACCCCTAAATGCATTGAAGCAACTGCCATGTGATTGGTTGATTAGATAATTGCATTAATGAGAAATCGAACTGGTGTTCCTAACAATCCTTTAGGTGAGTGTATAATGTTATTATATTATTGTACAAAATACTCTATACAATACAATGAATGATTTTTAAATGTAAAAGGCATGTTCAATAAATACTACAACAACATATGAATAAAACTAATATAATGATAGATAGATAGATAGATAGATAGATAGATAGATAGATAGATAGATAGATAGATAGATAGATAGATAGATAGATAGATAGATGGATAGATAGATAGATAGATAGATAGATAGATAGATAGATAGATAGATAGATAGATAGATAGATAGATAGATAGATAGATAGATAGATAGATAGATAGATAGATTATTATAATAATAAGAATTTTTTCTATCTGGGATCTGTCCGTCTGTCTGTCTATCTATCTATCTATCTATCTATCTATCTATCTATCCGTCTATCTGTCTGTTAATTGGTTGCAAATGATAGATCAGTTTTACAAATCTTCTTCTATCATTTTCTTCTTCTATTTTCTCATTAGGTTTTTGGACGAAACCCGACCAGTTCTTGACAAGTCTGTGAGATTCACCAGTTTCTAAATGAGTTCTTGCAGTTTAATAGTAGTGGATGGAAGAGTTGTGCATGTTACAGTTTGCACAGTCAAGACTCTTTTACTTGAAAAGAGCAAGAAAAATCCTGTTTTCTTGATGCAAAAATATGACATGTTCAGTGTAAAGGGCATTAAAATAGTAATATTGCACAAAACCACCGTCCAGTGCGTCAGTCCTCACAAGTCTCTGTCTTTGTGCGTTTTCCTTGGGCAGTCGGTGTGTCATTTTCACTCTAAACGCATGTGACACTCTCTGTTGCTATGCTGAGAGGACAGTGAATGTTTTTTGTTATTTTGTATGCCGTCTGAATGCTCTCTCTGTCACCTCATTCATTTCCGGTGGCATCTCTGACCTTAATGTGTAAGGCAAACAAACCAGGATCCCCTTCACATTTGCCCAGAGTGTGTCATTGACAAAGCTAAACGCGTCTGATCAGTGTGCATTTGACTGATGACTCACTCATTCAAAGCCACACAGGCGTGTTTAATGATTAATGTGCAAAAATTGAGCCGCATCCACGATCTTTATTGAAATGTAGTGGATTCATTTTAATATTATGGTTTAAAGGCATTTTGCATTCACAGGGTCTGCTTTAGGTAAAATTAAGAATAATTTTTAGTATGATGAAATAATGCCGCCAGGTTCAAGATTCACCTCCGAGTGAGTGAGATTAACAGCGTTTACAGGAAGTACAGACAATCCCTGTGCAAATGTTACAGGCTCAGTTCTGCTGGTGTCACATGTGGAGAGAGAGAAATAAACATATTTACTGTCGAAACTAGTCATTCAATCATTTCATTACAGTGTGGAATGGATGTGGTTTGGGATCTGATGCACATAATCAAAGCTTGAACTTTCTGTGCTTTGAGATCAATACTTGAAGGCAAACAATCCTGAGTAAAATTTACTAGTTTGAGCTTTATATATATATATATATATATATATATATATATATATATATACAGGTCCTTCTCAAAAAATTAGCATATTGTGATAAAGTTCATTATTTTCCATAATGTAATGATAAAAATTAAACTTTCATATATTTTAGATTCATTGCACACCAACTGAAATATTTCGATGCTTCGATAGCGGCCTTAAGCTCATCCAGAGTGTTGGGTCTTGCGTCTCTCAACTTTCTCTTCACAATATCCCACAGATTCTCTATGGGGTTCAGGTCAGGAGAGTTGGCAGGCCAATTGAGCACAGTAATACCATGGTCAGTAAACCATTTACCAGTGGTTTTGGCACTGTGAGCAGGTGCCAGGTCGTGCTGAAAAATGAAATCAGATGGAAGCATGAAGTGCTCCAAAATCTCCTGATAGCTAGCTGCATTGACCCTGCCCTTGATAAAACACAGTGGACCAACACCAGCAGCTGACATGGCACCCCAGACCATCACTGACTGTGGGTACTTGACACTGGACTTCAGGCATTTTGGCATTTCCTTCTCCCCAGTCTTCCTCCAGACTCTGGCACCTTGATTTCCGAATGACATGCAAAATTTGCTTTCATCCGAAAAAAGTACTTTGGACCACTGAGCAACAGTCCAGTGCTGCTTCTCTGTAGCCCAGGTCAGGCGCTTCTGCCGCTGTTTCTGGTTCAAAAGTGGCTTGACCTGGGGAATGCGGCACCTGTAGCCCATTTCCTGCACACGCCTGTGCACGGTGGCTCTGGATGTTTCTACTCCAGACTCAGTCCACTGCTTCCGCAGGTCCCCCAAGGTCTGGAATCGGTCCTTCTCCACAATCTTCCTCAGGGTCCGGTCACCTCTTCTCTATGTGCAGCGTTTTTTGCCACACTTTTTCCTTCCCACAGACTTCCCACTGAGGTGCCTTGATACAGCACTCTGGGAACAGCCTATTTGTTCAGAAATTTCTTTCTGTGTCTTACCCTCTTGCTTGAGGGTGTCAATGATGGCCTTCTGGACAGCAGTCAGGTCGGCAGTCTTACCCATGATTGCGGTTTTGAGTAATGAAACAGGCTGGGAGTTTTTAAAAGCCTCAGGAATCTTTTGCAGGTGTTTAGAGTTAATTAGTTGATTCAGATGATTAGAATAATAGCTCGTTTAGAGAGCTTTTTCATGATATGCTAATTTTTTGAGACAGGAATTTTGGGTTTTCATGAGCTGTATGCCAAAATCATCAGCATTAAAACAATAAAAGACCTGAAATATTTCAGCTGGTGTGCAATGAATCGTCTCAGGTTACGACTGTAACCTATGTTCCCTGAGAACAGGGAACGAGACAATACGTCAACGACGTTATGGGGGAACGCCTCAGGCGTGACAGGTGTCTGAAATCACTATCAAATCACGTCAATCATATTGACCGGCGACAGCCCGTGAATCATTAGCGTGAATGATTAACGTGCGACCTGGAAGTATAAAGGGGCGCCTTGCACACATGACAAATCACCTTATCGTCTGAAGGGACTGTATGGTAGGCAAGCCCCGAGGCATGGCAGGGAGACGTATTGTCTCGTTCCCTGTTCTCAGGGAACATAGGTTACAGTCGTAACCTGAGACGTTCCCTTTCGAAGGGAACTCAACAATACGTCAACGACGTTATGGGGAACGATATACCAACTCCGCCATGCTAAGGGGAGTGCATGCCAAGTGGCAGTGACAACTGTCAGAACCAGCAACTTCAAATGAAACGCTAGAACCACTCACCCTCAGGTCACACTGGGCTGTCAGTGACAGCATTCCCTACGGTCATAGCCCAAGCTACAGCCTCACAGAAAAACCTTCATAAACATGGTTAAATAAAAAGGTCTACCTGGGCCGGCTCCGGGCCTGGAACCACAGCTTCCGATTAGAAGGGGTCCCTTCTAGGGAATGTGGCTAGGGAACCCGAAGGAACCCCAGCCAGTCACTATTCAGGGGAACGTACTCACCCCGAAATGCCACCAGGACGGCCTGACCTGGCGTCAGTACATAGACACTAGTCTGGCCAAATCCTGTCTGTCTGAAGACAGAGCCTCTGGACAACAAAGCCTTAAGAAAGGCATCCAACCCGAGGGACTGCGAAGCTGGCAGTGAACCACTCGGCCCGGATCTCAGAGACGGGATATCCCGGAGAGTATGACTCAGCATAGTGCTTTCCAACCCTTGCTAGCGAGGGGAGTTTCTCTACTCGATCCACGGATCAACCCAGTGTCTGTGTTTCAAAACACTGAGGAGGCCTGTGAAGGCCTAAGGGCTGATCTAACTGGGAGGCCTCACGAGAGGCCTACGACCGTCTGACCAGACTCAGGAAGCCGCATGCTCATAGAGACCCTCGGTGAGGGGAGCACAGGTCTGCCTGGTAGGCAAACCAGGCTGTTGGCAGAAAAAGTTCCGGGAGGGAACCAATAGCAGAGAATGAACACTTTAGCGAGCCAGGGCGCAAGCTCACCTTCAGCAGCTGCCTATTAAGGCTAGCTGAAACTGATAGCAAGAGACCACTAGCTTCATAAACCCAGCACCACTAGGGAACGTTACAGGGAGGCCCGGAGAGGCCTACTACCTGATAGCCAACGTAAGTGGGAATTCACCTTCAGAGAGGCCCGTGAGGCCTACTACCTGATAACCACAGTAAGTGGGGTGCTCACCTTCAGGGAGGCCCAGAGAGGCCTACTACCTGATAACCACAGTATGTGGGGTGCTCACCTTCAGAGAGGCCAAGAGAGGCCTACTACCTGATAACCACAGTACGTGGGAACTCACCTTCAGGGAGGCCCGGTGAGGCCTGCTACCTTACAACCACAGTATGTGGGGAGCTCACCTTCAGGGAGGCCTGGTGAGGCCTACTACCTGACCGTACTCATTCAAGGAGGCCTGGAGGAGCCTACTACCTGATAATCACAGCATGTGGGAACTCACCTTCAGGGAGGCCTGGTGAGGCCTACTACCTGACACCCAAAATATTTGGGCGCTCACATTCAGGGAGGCCCAGAGCGGCCTACTACCTGACAGCCACAATATTTGGGAGCTCACCTTCAGGGAGGCCCAGAGAGGCCTACTACCTGATAGCCAACTTAAGTGGGAATTCGCCTTCAGGGCGGCCGGCTGAGGCCTACTACCTGATAACCATCTTAAGTGGGAATTCACCTTCAGGGAGGCCTGAGTGGCCTACTACCTGATAACCACTGTTAGCTTTGAGCCCTGAGTCCGGGTGATAGTATAAGGTGGCCTGCTAAGGCCAGCCAGCTGGGGACTCGCCTATCAGGGAGGCCTGGTCGGGCCTACTAGCTAATAGCAAGTCATATTCTGCTATAAAGTACACTGTTGGGAACCATACTACACAAGCATAATTTACTAATGGGCTTCCAGTAGCGCTATAAGGTATGTCCCACAATGTTGGGACTCACCTCCGAGGAGGCCTGTTTAAGGCCTACTACCCATCAGTGAGTCACCTGCCCGAACCACCAAGGCCAACCACGTGAGCTGGCCTACAGTGCCCTCTAGGGGGCTGTCCAATCAAGGAGGCCTGCTGAGGCCTACTACCTAATGGCGCAGCCTTCGTTGGCAGCAAAGCTGTTTACGCAGCGCCTACAGCATCCTGGTGCCTAATCACATTGCCCATGGCAGTGTACTCCGCAAAAAAGCTAGCACCCTTAAAACAAGGGGAGTACAACATACGCCACTCTGCCTCAACGGAGGCCCCATTAGTCAGGGGCCTACCATCTATGCATGGGCGTCAGCTCAGGGCAATGCTCTGGCTTCAGGGGAGCGTACTTCGACCAAAGAAGAAGTGAAGCTTACTTCATACTCGACCCGAGCCATAGTGGTGCGAGGTAGGATAAACAGAACTGGGAGTGAAGTGCTCAGACCTACCCTGTATCACAGGGGGATACTCACACCTCACCCTGAGGTTACCAGGGTCCGGGCCTGCCAGCGGCTCTAGGGGTGACAGAAATTTATCTGTGCCCAACCTAGGGGAGTGGGGCTTGAATGAAAGCCATCCACCTACAACCTAGCGCTCGAGCAGTAGCTCAGCGAGGTGAGTGAAGCCTAAACTGGCGGCCTAAATCCGTAGGCCAGTTCTGCATGGCAGGGTCGGGCAGGAAACCCAGTCTTCTTCGTGAAGCGAAAGACGGCCTAACCCTGCTCAATAAAGACATATATACCACGGAGGCCTGTTTGAGGCCTACCATGTCCTTACAAACCATCCTCTGCACCATGCTGCATTACTCTAGTCACCCCAGAATGCAGAGAAGGGGGCGGGCCTTGGCCTAACGACTCCCATGGGAGGAGGCTGTTTATACAGGGATGCTAGAAACCTACATTCACAAAGTGAAGGTTCAGAGGAAGCAATGCTAAATTTTAGCAGAGCACTTCTATTATCCCTGGCACAGCCTAGGCCAGCTACAGAGGCGGCCCTGGTGAGGGCCAGCCTGCAGGCATAGATCTATCTGAGGGCTCGGAGGAGCCACAGCCTTACTAAAGAATATAGTCTGTATTATTCCATACAAAGGGCTGCATGATCGCTCAGCCTAATGAAAACCCAAACAGAGCTCAAGGGGCGAAATACTCAGGAAGAAGTCAAACGGACCCGTGGGCCGGACATAAGATCTATCTGAAGCTCTAGCGTCAGTCAACACTCTAAGTAAAAAATTCTAAGAGAGAGACCAACTACTCTACCCTGAGGTGGCTAACAGCCCGAAGGCTAACATAGTTATCGTTCTGGCCACCTAATGGGGAACTTCAGGGCCCTAATAATCCAGGAAACTTCTCTTACCTTATTACCTGATGACATAGCAAATGACATGACCCCATAGCTCTATACAGGGAACGAGGTCTGTAGAGAGATACATTTCGGAATTTTAATTCACAAAATTGACTCTTGAAAAGACCAGACAGCTCACCTGCGGCGTGCAGAGTGAAGACTCGCCAGATAGTTCTTTATGAACCTGGGGTCCACCACTTTACATGCCTGAAAGAGGCGTTTCTACTAACCAAGCCTAGGCGGGCCATCGGAACATCGTTCTTATCATAGGCCCAGCGCCAGGCCTGATGTAATGCACGTCTGGGGAGTCAGAAGAGAGGAGAGGGCTGGATTTCTCTTTTTAATGAAGCCCTCCGGGGAGATTATCCATCAGCGACGCTGTATGCGCTTGTGCTGGATAACCTCCCTCAGATCCCTCTTCTAGCGGGAGTCACGCCTTTCCTGCGCCCTGTTCCTCCACAGAGGGGGCGCACGAGAGGCGACACTGGCTCTCTGGCCCTGTCTATGGTCCTCAGACCGTGAAGGGCCAGGCCCTCCCGCCTGCCTGGGCGTGGAACCGGATCTCAGCGGTATGCAGGTTTTTTCCTAAAAGCAGCTGAGCGCGCCTTCGCCTCCCTGAACTTCCCAAGCCCCGCCTCCACGGAGGGGCCAAAGAGTTCAGAGGGCGAAACCGACGAATCGAGGAGAAAGGCCTTCTCTTTCTCCTCAACGTCGGCCAGGTTTAACCAAAGCTGTCTCTCCGTGGCCACCATCGCCGCCATCGACCGACTGATCATGGCAGCAGTCTGTTTGGTGGCCCGGAGCGCAAAAACCGTGGTTCGGCGCGGCTCAGTAACCGCCTCAGGGGACATCCCTGCCCCCTGGTCGAGATCCTGCAGCAGGTCGGCCTGGTATGCCTGCAGCACCGCCATGGTGTGCAGGGAAGCACCAGCCTGAACTGCTGCCGTGTATGCTCTGCCATTCAAATGCGCTGTTGTCTCTAGCGGTTTGGATGGCAGAAATGGAGCTCTCAGTGTCGACGCCTGCCCAGACATGAGATAGTTCGCAAACGACTCGTCAAATGGGGGGCATCGACACATACCCATGCTCTGCGATCCCCTCAACATCAGCGAAATTAACCCGCTGATGTCAGTGAATACTGGCAGAGAATGGGCTCTTCCATGCCCTCTAGATCTCTGTGTGAAGATCAGGAAGGAATGGATTAGGCTCACCTGAGCTGGTGGTGTATGGCCGGGGAGAAACCGATCGCCGAGCCTACCGCGAGCGGTCTCTCCTCTAGTGCGTTGCCATGGCAGCTACAGCCTGTTGGCGGCGCGCTCCACAACATCCACCAGACCTGCATACACGGGGCAGGGTGGCTGAGAGGGTTCAGGATCTACCTGATTATAAACCTCCTCAGCCATCTTCTGCTCGTCCTGAAGAGCAGCAAGAGCACCTGCTTCGCCCTCGTCAGCCGTCGAATCATCTGAGAGGTTTACAGCACTCTCAAGATGATCGACGAGCTCTATCTGGAAGCCCATAATGCAAGTCGCCGCTCTGCCTCGGCACGAGCGGGACCACGAGAACCAGACGTTGAACCCCCTTCACTCGAGAAGAGGGCCAGACGAGAGCGAGCGTTTTAAAAGAAAAACGCTCACAGTTCACACAGAGGATTCCCTCGAGAATCTCCCGTGCGCGCTCTTCTCCCAGGCAGGAAAAGCACACTCGTGTGCTGTACATTTAATTTTCTTACCGTTTCATTGAGTAGCGTTTTCAAACAGACAGTCCCTGAAGACGATGAGATGATTTGTCATGTGTGCAAGGCGCCCCTTTATACTTCCAGGTCGCACGTTAATCATTCACGCTAATGATTCACGGGCTGTCGCCGGTCAATATGATTGACGTGATTTGATAGTGATTTCAGACACCTGTCACGCCTGAGGCGTTCCCCCATAACGTCGTTGACGTATTGTTGAGTTCCCTTCGAATTTTTATCATTACATTATGGAAAATAATGAACTTTATCACAATATGCTAATTTTTTGAGAAGGACGTGTATATATATATATATATATATATATATATATATATATATATATATATATATATATATATATATAATTTTTAATGTACTCTTCTATATATATTGTATATAACAGTACAGTAAAATTTGAGCTTTTTTCAACATGCACAAATTATATGCATGAATTATCTATTATATATATATATATATATATATATATATATATATATATATATATATATTAACAAGCACAATATTGTGTGGTGTATTGTTTATGCCCCTTGTAAAAAGAATTATACATTTTATTAAAATTACTTATTCATGAGTTTAATTATTTTATTATATTATTTAATAATTATTTAATATAAAAAGGTATGGTCACACCACACTGAAAACAATCATTTATTAATGATATAACTAAAAAAACATTCAAACATATTTGATTTATTTAATAGTTTACTTGATTACATTTATTATTATTCATTTATTTATTAAGCAAGCTTTTTATATCAAATTATTTGTTTGTATACAGCATGAAATCAGTTTTAGAAGTTGTCTGTAATGGTAGATAAAAACCTCAGTTTCTTTCATTATTCAACACTTATTTCTGTTGGGATGTGTTTTTCCAGTCTCCATTTTTTACATGCATCGTTTTGGATGACACAAGAGAAAACTGTAATGTGAGATGGGAACGATGTAGGGCTTTACACGAATTTGACAATAAATAGAAAAATAAATCATTATTTCTAAAATTGCCTTTTACTCCCTTCATCCCAGAGCTTATTTATTGAGCAGGTTGTGTCCCATGGGTGTGTTTGGAAACCCTATCCAGGAGTAAATACATCTCTGGAAGAAAATCAATGTTTTAATACTCTCTCTTCACAGATTCGATTACATGAACAGCTCACTTGCAGCACATAAAAGATGCCTTTGGGTGACTTGAGCTTGAGTTCTAGACAACAAGCCAACTTGATTGAATGTTTGCATTCATAAACTCTCAGCCTATATTGTGACGCTCTCATTAAAGTAATCTTTTCTCAGGAGGGTCGTGTCATTCAATCCCAGCAGCATCAGACAGATCCCATCCTATAATGTAAAGGCATGTTTTTATATAGTATGAAATTTCACCTCGCAGTCCTCTCTTGTGCCCGTCTCTTTAAACCCGCTCCAGCTGCACAAACATCTCTCCCCGTCTGACCCGCCGCCATTAAAAACCCATCTGTTCAATTAGGCTGGCAAACCTACAGCGAAGCCGACTGTGATTCTGTGGAGGGCTGTGATCCTGTGAATAACAGGTATGTTGAGAAGTTTCACAGGGAAACTGAGTGCTCATGAATTTAACCAGAACATTGTGTGCAGAGCTGAACCGCCCTGTACAGAACAAAGTGTGAATCAACCCAGAGGGATGTTTCTTTGCTCGTATAGTTTTCTTGTGCATCGTTTCACTGGGAAAAAAGTAACATTGAATTAAACAATGAAGTAGAATGACTGAAAGAGTATTTTTCACTTAAACAATGCTGGGTTGTTTCAACAAAATTTAAACCCAACGGTTTGGTTTTGTCCATATTTGACCCAAACATGGGTTGAAACAACCCAGCATTGTTTAAGTGAAACATTTAGAAAAGAGAAATTGACTCAAATGCACAGTCTAGCATTTTGGTGGGGTATGGTAAATATATAAAAGAAACAAGGGGAATTCACTCAATATAAGATTCTCCACAGATACTACAACACTCCAGTAAGACTTTTCAGGATGAAACTGATGAAATACAATTTTTGTTGGAAATGCCAGCCGGAAACGGGTACCTTTTTACACTGTATTTGGGAATGTAGTCTTGTTAAACCATTCTGGAAACAAGTTATGGATGTTTTAAGTTGCAGGTATGGCTCCAAAATATCTTTAACTCCTAAACTGTGTCTATTAGGTGACAAGTCTCAAATACCTAATGTTATTATTATGGTATGTATTACAATGGCTAGTAGGATTATTTTGAGACACTGAAGACAATGAAAGCCCCTGAATTGAAAGAGTGGGCCAGTGCAATGATAGAAATTGCATCTTATGAATCGATGCTTAACCGAGTAAACAATGTTAGAGAGGAGGGGTTGTCTCCTTGGGAAGAGTTCTGGACACATATTACAGTAAGGTCTCAAAATGAATAGTTAACCACTTTGTGTTTTGTCTTGTACTGTATTTTATTTCATGGTCCTGATTTCTTTCTTTTTAATTGAAGTTTTTTTTATTGCTTCTTTTGGAAAGTTGATAGGTGACAGCAGTACAACATTACGATAAAAACAGGGTTACATGTTACAGGCACATTTTGACCATGAAATAAAATACAGTACAAGACAAAACTCAAAGTGGTTAACTATTCAGAGTAAACAATGTTAGAGAGGAGGGGTTGTCTCCTTGGGAAGAGTTCTGGACACATATTACAGTAAGGTCTCAAAATGAATAGTTAACCACTTTGTGTTTTGTCTTGTACTGTATTTTATTTCATGGTCAAAATGTGCCTGTAACATGTAACCCTGTTTTTATCGTAATGTTGTACTGCTGTCACCTATCAACTTTCCAAAAGAAGCAATAAAAAAAACTTCAATTAAAAAGAAAGAAATCAGGAATGGTGAGAGAACATTGTGCTTGGTACATTTTTCATCGTCAAACCAAACTTGGGTCTTCAGCCGACAGTTTAAATCCCGTCTTGTCTAGAGCTCTTCTCATAATATTTGAGCATTAGGTCAGTAGGTGGAGAGTGGACGTTTGAACACACTCGAGCGTCTACACTATGAAAGCAATCCGGTCGAATGTGTTTTAAACTATCTCTGGAAGTGGTGGAAAGTGGACAAGCTCAAAACCTTTTAGACCCCGTTTACACCTGTATTTAGCGGCGTCCACTCGTGATCTGATCGACTAAAACACGTCTTGATACCAGGTGTAAACAGGGCCTAAAATGAACATGGATTGCAGCTCAAATGATTTCATCTTGGATCATTAGATGAAACATTTTAGATGCATATTGTGATCTCTGACTTATAGTGGGTTATAGTATGATTCTCGAGACACCAGGCACTGTTTTATGCGGATGAGCGGGCCGGAGCGCGTTAAGGGTTTTTCTGTTAATAACTGTTTTAATTAGTTAATAACTAATGATCTTCTCAACAGAAATGAATCAATCAAAACTAACTTTAGCTGGACAATAACTTTATCCTAGAGCTGTGATAAAGCCTAAACAATCTGTTATGGTAATTTCTATTATCACTGTAAAGCTGCTTTGAAACAATCCATACTGTTAAAAGCGCTATATAAATGAAGGTGACTTGACTTGATTATGAAATTTAGTATCTTTGCAAACTTGAGCACAGTTTAAGACATTGTTGAGATCTCTACTGAAACCCTTGAGGAGAAATTTGTGAAATTACAGGGATCTTGTTTCAGGAGTAAGTTAACATCTAAGAGGCTTAAACTTAAAGGGATAGTTCACCCAAAAATCAAAATTCTGTCATCATTTCCTCACCCTCAAGTTGTTCCAAACCTGTATGAGTTTCTTTGTTCTGCTGAACACAAAAGAAGATATTTTGAAGAATATGGATAACTAAACAGTTGACAAGCCCCATTGACTTCCATAGTATGATGGAAATCAATGGGGTAAAGAAGCAAGAAACTGCATTCACCCAAACCCTTTTTTTACTTTCGCAATGTGGCATATTTCCAAGTGAAACTGGAAATCTGGAAATCAGATTTCCAGGGAAATCTGCATTGAGAAAATCAATTTTGATTTCATGTTGAGGTTATGCAAAGGTGTCCGTTAATTTTACATTTAATTTCGGAACAATTTAGGTATTGAGATCCACTGTTATTTTTTCTTCTTCTTATATGACAAACCAGCAACGGAACTTTATTTTTGTATTTTCTCAGCACTGATTTGTTCAGAAGCATCTATTAAGATATTGTCAGGGATATTCAGTCATTTGCTTGTTTAGTTTCATTATCGTGGACTTTTAGTTTGCTTCTCATTATTTCCTGTTGTCTTTGTTCATGTTTCCCGTCATCATTAGTTACTATGGGAACTCATTTGATCATCACACCTGTTAGTCTTTTAGTTCGTTATCAGTGTGTATTTAATTTCCTCGTTTCTTGCCTTGATTGTCGGTTATTGTTTGTGTGTCACACGCTGTTACGTTACCTGTGGATTATCTGAGTTTGTTTGATTAAATGCTTTTATTTTTTAATTAATCTTCATCTGATCTTCTTCTGTGGACCTTTTTCACTGCGATCATGACAGATACTTTATTTTTGCTGTTTTTCATTATTCATATAAGATTGAATTGAGATCTTAGTCTGCCATCGATTCCTTCTTGTTCAGCTCCCCGATGCAATGTTAGGTCAACTGTAAAG
Source organism: Gila orcuttii (assembly GCA_026230005.1). Taxonomy (NCBI): domain Eukaryota; kingdom Metazoa; phylum Chordata; class Actinopteri; order Cypriniformes; family Leuciscidae; genus Gila; species Gila orcuttii. The sequence goes on from JAPDVR010000024.1 coordinate 32,508,487, forward strand.
ATATTATATTTTCATAACATCGTGCAATGAGTAAGAAAATGTTCAAATGCTTCTCTGAAAGCTCTTTTGTGTTTGTGAAATCTTCACTCCTCCTCAACTCATAGCCCACTATTCTGCTGTCGCCAGCAGATTCATAAGCCCCATTGTGTGGCAATGTACATTGCATACAGTAGCAGTTGTGTTGCAACAATCGTCTGCATTGTGTTTGCTTGTCTTAGACAGAGAACAGTGTAGGCAACACTGAGCATACTGTACATACGGTCTGCATTTGCAGAGATTACCTCAGAAATAAAGGCATGCGATTTACCTCGTCTGATTCATAGAAAACATATACAAGTTTTTATTCTGTTTTAATTTACTTGCCGGCTTCTGACTTCCCACTGATCTTAAATGAACAAGTCAAAGTCAACGTGAACTCAAACTAAACCAGGTTTAGTTTCTTATTGTGAGTGATTTTTTTAAAGAATGGTCTTTATAGTCTTTCATGAAATGAAATCTCATCTGAAACTGTCTCTTTCTCAGGGGAAACATCTGCGAAACCTCTCGTTTTGATCTTTTACTGAAACAGTTGAGATTCTCATCGATTATTTGTGACTTTTATTTCCTCTTGGAACTCAGAGCAGTTATTTGCAGTAAATCTTGTTGTATGTGGGTAAAAGGTGGAATATTGTACAGGGAATGTGTGAGAAAAAGCCGTCAGGTGTGTTGAGGAATGTCAGGTGTGGTCGTGTTGAGGAAACCGGGCGGCACAAAGATATGTGTTCATTTCCCACTGTGCCAAACGGCATGAATGAACTCGCTGCAAAGCCACAAATATGCAGTAAATAGCTCTTCTCTTAAGGTTTCTTATGTTCATTCACTCTCTGAACGGCAAAAGATGATACATTTTGAACATGGGTGAATCTCACAAAGAAATGTCCATGGCCTATTTTCATATTTATTATTATTATTATTATTTGCAATGTGACATTATTTATGATGATTAAGAATTCAGTTGTCACTGATTACATTATTATTGTGATGTGTAAAAAAATTACATTTATAAAGCCATTATTAAGTATGCATCATATTTGACATACTACAGTGTGAATCTAATTTATGCTGATTAAAAATAAATGATGTCTGAATGTCTGCTCTACATTACAGTAATGCAAATTGGGGTGAAAACGTGCTGAAACCTATGAAAATTATGTCTCACTGTAAAAAATTTCAATCCTAACACAAATATGCTCTATGAGGAGTTATGAAAACATTATTTCTGAATGTTCTCTGAAACATCCAGATTTTAAAATGTTTTTAAAACGTTTTTCCTTGGTCACGCGAACGCTAGGAAACATTCCATTTTACTTCGAATGTGAATGTTACTTTTGAATGTTCTCTGAACATTCCGAAATAAAATTTTTGTGCTAACATTTTAAAAACTTTAAAGACCAGATCGTTTTGAACAAACATTCTATGAATGTTACAGGAAGTAAGTTTGTTCAGAACATTCCCTGTTAGCTGGGATGGTCCAAAAATAGGCTTTTTTTAATGCAAAATATAAATTCTTTTGATTTTTGTGTTGAAATGTGACATAAAACTTCATTGCAAAACAGATGACTGTCATTGTAACATTTTTATGTGATTGACCATGTGATTGAGGTAATGTGATTGTTCATGTGATATGAGATCTCATGATGAAACCCTCTGACTCCTTTCATTATAGTTGTTTTCTATACTATATCAGATTTCTCTGAAATAAAACCTGTGGGTTAGACACGTCCATGACTCAAGGCATGTAGACCTGAAAGCTTCTCAGATTGCTCTGCATGGGGTTTCATTCAAGACGGATAAATCGGGATTCGTGTCGTCAATAGATTCAGACAAGGACAATCATAATACATGGAAACTGGGGCAAAAGTGTGTCCATGTAATGTAAGGCAGTTGGACACACGACTATGAAGGAGGTTGGAGTTGCCAGGAGATGGATGTTAAGTAATCGGGCGTGATTCATTATCTTCACATGTTGTTTGCCATCTTTTGAGAAATATCATGGAAAAGCTGTATCCTCATTTACAACACAATTCACATATTTAGATCAGGATGTGTTTCCTGTGACATGCATTATGAACTGGTTTAGCTGAATGGATTATTATGTTTATGCATACACATGTTAATGTATTTCATGTTTACAATGTACAGTTGTGGCTTAGTGAAATATGTGTCATGATGAAATGAAAGTCATGAACCACACGAACACTATAATATGTCTGGAGGTATTTAAGGTCTGTAATGACATTGTGGGAAATATCGTCTTAATCGTTAATTGTAATCTATCACTTGTGCTTCCTTTGTCCACACCTAAGGATGTAATTCTGCAAACAATTCCAGAGAAGATTAGATCTAATTATATCAGCGGCACTTAAGAGGAGCTTCATTAAGATAATTAGAACCTTTTCATTATAAGAATGCTGTCTAATACTTTGCCAGCTAAACTCACAGTTTTGAGGCCAACACATTTACCCAGTTTTGGTCATTTGTTTGTGTTTAGTAAGACTGAGGAAGATCATTGCTCATTCATTTTTGCAAACTCAAGTAGTTTGCGGGATATGTATTTTTTCTAGTACATTATAGGCTAGTAATATAGCTAGTCATATATTATATTATATTATATTATAATACTGTATATTATATTAACAATAATTGTTATTATTCAAATAATGTATAAACATTATTATTGTTATTTTTAAATTATATTTTAAAATATTTATTTTATTTATTTATGTATTTAATATTATACTATGGCTTTACTTTTATTTTATTACTTCAGTCCAGTCATTTGATCATGTGCACTGAAGGCCGGTGTAAAAGCTAAAAAAAAAAAGAAATTGTTATAGTCAGTATCAGTGGCTATGTACGTGTTATGTAACTGTAAAAGTGTTATTTTGTGAATTCAGCCTATTAAGTAACCTGGCATTGACTCAGAGAAGACAAAATGGCCTACATTTCACAGAAGTGACAGATGATGCTAGAAAGAGACTTCACTCCAGGCGGCCAACTGTGCCAGGCCTATACTGATCTTGGACACCAAAAACGCATTTCTGTTCCTAGAATCTTTCCTCGTCAAGGCCAAGAGAGAGACAAACCAGCTGGCTCAATACAAAGATGAAAAAAAGTGAAAACTGAATCTTGACATGGAAATGTCTCATTCCAAGATATATATATTTAAAGTCCCCCTGTGGGGAAAATCCAGCTTTTAATGTTGTTTATTTGTCTATGGTGTTTTTAATATGCTTTAAGACAAACCATGTGTAAATTCGTAAGTCGACAGCATTGCTGAGTATTTTCTCCTTAAAACTGCAGTGAACCAAAGACAGTCTCAAAAACACGGTTTGAAATCGCTGGTGTTTCTGACGTCACAAACTACCTTGTAACCAATCAGATCAACGTGTGATCGTCAACGAGTGGATCTCTGAGTGAGTGAGTGGAGGCGGGGCTCATTTGCATGTTCATAGAACTGTGTATACTAATGAGGCAAGGGTGTAGAGTTACATTCAAGCTATTTTAAGGCATGAAGTTTTTTTTTCAAGGAAAAAACTTAAATATGTCATTTTGGTGATCAAAGATGAGTTTAAAAGGGATAACATTATTGAGTACAGGGGGACGTTAACTTTGAAAAAGCCATATTTGTATACTGTATCAAGCATACTGATTACCATGTTCAGTATTCAAAGAGATATTCATCCAAAAATGATTACATTATTATTTACTAGCCTCAAATTGTTTCAAAACCAATGACATGCACTGAAGCAAAAGCAGTTTCTCAGAATGACAGCTTCAGTCACCATTTAGTTTTGCTGTGCAGTGAAAAGATGAATGGGAAAATCTTTTCATTGAAAAGATCAATGAAAGGGAAATGGCGACTGATGCTGATGACCCCTAAAATGATGCGAAGAATGAGAATTAGGACGCAACAATGGTTTTCCATCGTACTATTTCTAGGGAATGGATTTAGTGCAACTCATGGCCTATTAAAGAACAAAAGTATATAAAAAGCTGTGACAGGAGGCAGACGTGCATGGCCTAATGGTTAGAGAGTCAGACTGGTAACCCAAAGGTTGTAGATTCGAATCTCAATATCGGTTGGAAACACCTGAATACTGAGGAAAGCACCTAAACCCCAATAACTCCCCGGGCACCACAGCAAAGATGGCTCCCCACTTCTCCGGGTGTGTGTGTTCACTGCTCCTAATGTGTGTGCACTAACTTGAATGGGTTAAATGCAGAAGACTGAGTATGGGTTACCATACTTGGCCTTCACATACATAGCACTTTCATATTTCATTTCATTAACTGTGTCTACGCTGCAGGTATGCAGATGCATTTGGTTTGATTAATTCTGGAAACATTATACGAGCTATTTATTCATGCACCCTAGTTGTCTTTAAATTATGACTAATTATAACAACTGAGTTAATTAGTGCATGATGAAAAGTGTTGGCATTTGTCACAGTAAAGGTGTAAAGCTTAAATATTTCTTTGGGTTGTGACCCATAAATGGGTCACAGGTCTGTTCTGGTTGCAGAAAAGCAGAAAGAAAACTAATGCAAATAATAAAGTTAAGCAATCTATCGATGAGATCAAGTAGTTTTAAGCATTGCATTATAAATACAGTATAATCAAGTACTGTTATTACTATAGTGCATGAAGTGCTTGACTACATCGCGTAGGGAATTTGTACTGGGCTGAAAGTATGTGGTGAAAACCACTCTTTTCATGTTTTCTTCCTTTTTATAGGCATAATGTGTGTTTTTGAAGTGGCTTCATCGGGCCCCTGGAGATTTACATAATAGACTGCTTTAGCACTCAGACGCAGGGACAATGGGGGTAATTACGCTTCAAAAAGAAACAAAATACAACACCTCCACAATATTATTCATCTTTAATCTTTATACAAACATCAAGACAAGACAAACGCCGATTGCGGTTTTGCCACCGGCCTTGCATAATGAGTTTGTCTCAATTCCCATGATGCACTGGGAGATTGACGCAAAAGGACAAAGCGCTAGACACGATTATTGTACTGAACAATTAAATAACGTGTTCTTGAAACATCAATCATCTTTATTAAATAAATAAATAGTGGGTTCTGTCTGATAATAAGTTATGTCCATGGCATTGCAGAGCGTGCGCACAGTGAAATGTTGAACTACAGCATTGGATCATTTCACTCTGGAGCCCGTGTCCTTAAGCAGGAATGTTTTCACAGTTAAACGAAATCTGCTCTCAAGAGAGCTACATCCAACCACCCTGCCTTACAATGTACCCTGCTAGTGGCCTTCTTTCCTCAACTTTAACTCTTTCCCCGCAATTGACAAGTTTTTCCCGGGAATCTGGGTTTGGTAGGGAACTTCTGAAATAGCACAGCATCTCCAAATCCAAAAACAAGCGAAGAATATGATCTTTGTAAACCAGAACGAGCGGATAGAAGCATTAAGTCATTTACTAGATCATCAAACATAAACAAAATATAAATCAAAACTGAATATTGTTAAGTGTCGAACCCATGAAGAGGAAACGACTGAAGCTTTGGGGATGCTGATGGATTCGATCTACTATCGTTTTGATTATCGATCCCGACAAAAACAAGATTTTCTCTGCTTTTTGTTTCTTATCCACATTCAAGTGTGGATATATTTTCGTTAGTTTAAAAGCAGAGGCTCTGTTCTTTCTTTCAATATATTGAATGTTTATTCGTACAGCAAAATATTCTGGAGGCCGTGAAAGTTTTGTGAATGTGATCAAAAATTCTGGCAAGTTTTGTAGTCAACGCTGGCGGGGAAAGAGTTGATATATCCGTTTGGCTTCAACAAAGCAAGATTTCTGCATTTAAAATATCTAAATGGGATATTATCATCTTGATTTCATCATCGTCTCTGGTTCCAGCCCAGCTCAGTTCTCAGTCCTTCTGTAAAACTCATAATCCATTTCATCTCCTCCCATCTTCAACACTCTCCCTTCCAGTCGTAAGTAGTCCACATTCTCGTCTTTTCGAAGTATCCCAGTCTTTGTGCGCTTGTATGGTTCAGTTGCATCTCTGCAACAGCATGTCAAGTGCGTAGTCCATGCGGGTGCGAAGGTCCGGTGAGCATCCCGACACGAGAAGCGTGCTGAGACGCAGCGTGGTGGAAACGCGGTCCTCGTTGATGTACGTCAGGAGGTATTCTCCACTCTGACTGCACAGGATGATCTTGGTGTGATCGTGGTAGAAGTTCACCTGGGGGAATATAGCATGCGTTTAGCAATCAAGTCAAAATTAGAATATCGTGCAAAAGTTATAATTTTGATGAAAATCTTATGAAAATCCCAAATTCAAAATCTCATAAAATTAGAATATTACATGAAATCAATAAAAAAAAGGATTTTAAATACAGAAATGTTGACCCTCTGATAAGTATAATCATGCATATGTATATAGTTATGTATACTAAATATATTAGTTTCACTTTTCCATTTGATTTATTGAAATACATACATTTCGAGTTTCACCTGTATGTCTTGGAGTATCGCAATAATATCGTATCTTGATATGTATCGAATCGTGATATGAGGGTATCGTGACACCCCTAATATGTAGATGTTCTTTGATTCTAGCAGAGCAAATATGAAGTTTTACCTGGAAAGTGCCATCGTTGAAGAGCATCATGAGTGCTCGATCAGATTTGAGCCACTGAAGAAGGTACAGTCTGGGTTTGCCTGCATCAGTTACGTTGGGTAAATCACCTCCCTGTTGAAGAGCAGCAAGTTATAATCAGAAAATCAGTGAATTATTGATAGACTTCCATTGCAACACGTTTCCACCAAGCGAGGACACTTACATCCATCAAATTCTCCTCCATGTAGTGGGCGAAGTATTTTAAGATGGTGACCTGACCGACAAACTGCTCTGGGGCTTCAGTCGTGGGGAAGACCGAACATTGTCCCAGCTCCGCATAGTAATGCACCGTCCTAAAGGTTTAAAGACACGTTAGTCTTCATGATCTTTATCAGCAAAAGAGCTACAAAGACACTTGAGATGGTCAACGTACTTTTTGTCCGACAGAAGGCTCATGTGAGTGCCGTTGTTGAAGAGAACGCCAACTGTGTGATCCGACAACTGGTAGCCGAAGCCGTACTTGTTGGAATAGTCCACCCACTTCGTCACCCACTGGAAGCTGCCGTTCATGCTTTCTTTGGGAATGTTATTAGCTGTAAACAAGAGATTAAAAATGCATTATTAAAAGTGAGAGGTATAACTTTGACATGGAATATATAAAATAAAAAAACGATTTTAATTTAATATTATTATTTTTTCAGATTTTAAACTTTTTAAAATGTTCAAAAAATTCTTTTAATGCTTTTTATTTTTATTTATACTTATAACAAAACCCTCTTTATTTTTCAATGTTCTATAAATGTTTCATTTTCAGATTTTTTTAATGCATTTTGTTTAGTTTATTATATAAAAAAGTTATTTTAAAGTGAAACGACATGTATAACTGATGTACAAAAAAAACTAAAACAAAAATGTAATTATTATTATTTTATTTTCAGAATTTAAACTAATCATTTTAATGCTTTTTATTTTTATTTATTTATATCTTACAATATGTTTTATAAATATGTTTTATTTTCAGATTTTTACTTTATTAATTATGAATAAATATTATTAATATTATTATTAATGTGCCTAATATTATTATTAACTTTAACATGGAATAAAAAAAATTCTAAACAAAACTGATTTTAATTAATATATATATTATTGTTATTTAAAAAAAAAATATATATATATATATATATATATATATATATAAAAAAGTTTTTAAAACCTTTTTGATGCTTTTTTAATCTTACAATACTTTTTATTTTTAAATGCATTTTACTTTATTTTTAAGAATAGGTTATTAAAAGAGACTGCATTTGTAATTCAGATCATGTCAGATACACACCTTCCGGCATGTTCTCCAGACAGCCTCGCAATACTCGTGCAACAGTGTCCACAACGCTTCCCATTGTGCTGTCCTCAAGACCTGTCAACACAAAAAGCACCAAAAACCCATTAGATATCGCACTGAAACATCCATTAACATCCTCACGTTGATAAAAATGTGCAAGTCTCTTACATTCGCTGCTGCTACTGCAGCTCCCCAGCGTTCCCCGCACTATCATCCGAATGCTGTCTCTAATGTGCTGTTTGCTGCTAGTGTCCTTCACTGCGGGAACAGCTGCTTTAGCAGTTGTGATAGTGGGCTTAGTGTCCTGTGGGAAATATAGGAAAGAATGTGCATGAGGTTAGGTTACAATCTTAAACTTTCTGCACAACTAAGAGAAGGACGAGGACGAAGGAGCTCACCTCAAGGGTTTTTCTGCAGGGTTGAGGGCTGATTGAAGTTTTCCGGAGGTCAAGGCATAGTTTGTTTATGTCATCTTCTTCCTTGGTTGGTTTATCTACAAGAAGCAAGATGTGTATCAGTCTAATGATGCAATTTGGATAATACACAAATGTGACCCTGGACCACAAAACCAGTCACAAGGGTAAATTTTTTTTAAACTGAGTTGAATGAGCTGAATAAATAAGCTTTCCATTGATGTATGGTTTGCTTGGATAGGAGAATATTTGGCCGAGATACAACTAAATTTGAAAACATTAGAAAATCTGGAATCTGAGGGTGCAAAAAAAATCTAAACATTGAGAAAATTGCCTTTATGTTCGCGATTGTGCTGCATTCACTCACAAAAATATTTTCTATATACATTTACGGTAGGAAATTTTCTAAATATCTTCATGGAATATGTTCTTTACTTCATATCCTAATGATTTTTGGCATAAAAGAAAAATCGATAATTTTGACCCATACAATGTATCGTTGGCTATTGCCACAAATATACACTTGTGACTGGTTTTGTGGTCCAGGGTCACATATGGTTTACTGTACACAAGCGCTTACTGTGAGTCTCCAAGTACTTGGCTTTGTCCTTCTTCCCACCGAACAGGGCGGCAGCAGCTTTCTTGAAGAAGCTCTTGGCAGGACTGGTGTGGTGAAGATCTGGGGCCGCGTGGCAGCAGTTCGAAGACAGCCTGTCTGGTGTGAAACCCTGATATAAGAGGGGAAAAAACAAGCTCAAACCACTGAATACTGAACACTGCTGACATGTTTCGTTTGCACAAACGGACACACACCTGGCAGAAAAAGTCGTGGCGTAGAATATCATCGAGTTGTGGCCTTTCCACAGGGTTTTTGGCCAGCATACTGCTGATGAGATGCTTGGCTTGAGGCGACAAAGACGACGGCATGGAGTATCGCGCTTCACGAATGCACCGGTATGTTTCTTTAAGGTTTGTGGTTTCAAAAGGAGGTCTTCCCAAAAGCATGGTATACCTGTTGGGACACAAATGATCCATCATAAATAAACATCTCCATGACATTTACGAGAGTAACATCAGCACCCAGTGCATCACGATTTTTGCACACACACAAAAAAAGCCAGATAAAAACATTTTATGCAATGCGACTGCAATTACAGTACTTTATTTTCTTTGTAGGTGGCAGCAAATTGTCTTAATGAGTGAGTCATTGAATCAAATCATTCAGTCAAATGATTAATTTAAAACAGCTGGATGAGGTGAGTGAATGTCTTTATTAGTGAGTCATTGAATCATTAATCCGAATCACTCATTAAACGCAGATTCATTCAGTAACGAAACGTCACTGTGTTGCAGTGGAGCTACTGTGGATTTATGTAGTCTAAAATGTAATTCACATAATATTAATTGCATGTTTTTGAACTGTTGTATGAAATCAAGATCACATTAACAATTGTGCTGGTATTCGGGAAAACAGCACTTTTGCTCATTCAGTATTGCTTAACTATATCCTATTAGAAATATTAAAAAACAAGAACCCAATATCCCCATATCTTGAATTTTGGGGGCAGTTTTATTAATTTTGGTGGCATTTTTGGTGGCTATTATAAATATTAAAACAAGAACTCATACAGTGACTTTTTTTGCTCCATATCTTGAGTTTTGGGGGCATTTTTATTAATTTTGGTGGCATTTTTGCCCCCCAACAGAGGCCCCTTCAGTTGCGAGGCCCGTTTAAAGTGAAACATAGCAATGTTTTAGTACTTACATCACACAGCCAAGAGCCCAGACGTCAGATTCACAGCCGTGCCCTTGCTTGTTGAGGACTTCAGGCGACAGGTAGTTTGGCGTCCCGCATATTGTTCTCCTACGGTTCTCAACCGGCTCGAGCTTCGCAGCCAGACCAAAGTCTCCAACCTTGAGCTCCATTGATTCATTGATGAAAAAGTTACCTGGGAAAAGCAACAGAATCAGGTTACGAATGGGATTTCTGTGTTATTTGGGAATGAATGAATGCTCTAGGTGCTTACCTAGTTTAAGGTCTCTGTGCAGAATTTCTTGCTCGTGGAGATACTTTAACCCCGAGACGATCTGTCTCAGGTAGTACCGAACCTCTGGTTCTGTAAGCACCTTTCGGGCCTTGAGAATATGTGCTAGAGACTGAAGAACAACAAAATACGTCAGTGCAACAATATTTCCTACAAGACCTATTATTAAAAAAAGACGTCAATAGCACTCACGCGTCTACTGCAGTATTCAAGCAGAATGTAGATGTTATCTTTGTCCTCGAAGTGCTGGTAGAAGTGAACGATGTGTTTGTGATGCAGGGCTCTGTGCAATTCGATTTCTCGGTCGATCTGTCAATCAAACGGTTGCAAAAACTTAATTTGCGATTTAAGCAATGCAGCCAGCAGCAAATACGTGAAGACATTACAGCAAGTTACCTTTTCCCTTTGGTGAGGTTTGGAGACGCGCGTGTGTGGAATGATTTTGGCTGCATACATTTTCCCAGTGCTTAGATCTGTAAATTCATAGCATTTGGCAAAACCGCCCTGAAACAGAGAGAGAGAGAGAGAGAGAGAGAGAGAGAGAGAGAGAGAGAGAGAGAGGATGCATTATAACTAAGAGCATTACATATCAGTATATTCAATTGTATATTTAAATCTCTTATTTACCTCCATGCATTATTAATTTATAAAAAAAATGAAACAAACCCAAAATAAAACAGCTGATACACTTTTAAATACTTAATATATATCATGGTACTGATTCCATGTTTTTTTAACTATGGTATTTACATGTTGCTCCATTGTATTACTTTTACATAAGTCAAATGTAAAATATTTACCTTCCCCAAAACTTTTCCTCTACAGTAACATTTCCCAGTGGTTGAATCCGTGATGATGCGTGACATTTCTTGCGTGGCATGAGCATTATTATTCTCCTCTGCTTTCCCTCTTCTGCTCTCGGTGGGTCTGTGGTGTGTGTGTTCACACATCTTGCCGTTTTTCACAGGCTGATGATGGTGATGATGATGATGGTGGTGTGTTATAGTCCTGAGTATGTCCATGCTCGAGTCCGACTGGGAGAAATCATCACAGAGCTTCAGTCTTATACACGCGCGCGCGGAGGCTCCGCCCATTTTATTTTCACTGGCGCGTCACGCGCGTTCACTGAGCGCTGGAATGAAGACGCGCGTCTCAAAGACGGAATATTTTATTCCTGAGATTAGATAGATCTGTAAATCACGATATTGACTTTTATTTTATTTAAATTAAATGTAGCCTATAACTTTGAATTGAAATAAAATCTAAAATCTAATTAAACTAAATCTAAAATTTTAATTTATTATTGTTATTATTATTATTATTATTATTATCTTGTTAAAAAATTTAAGTAGTCAAAACACGCCTTTTATTTTTCTATTTTCTATGTATCCTACAATATGATTTATTTTCTTATTTTTATGTATTTAATTTACTTCATTATTACAATATTCAATCTGTTCATATATTCTGTAGGCTATGTTATAATATTTTGTTTGAGCAGGACATGCATGGACATGTTTTAGAGACTATGGGTTAGAGTAAAGATCTCTAGCGCCACCATGTGATGCTTTACACTAGTTTTACTATGGATTTAGATGTGTGGTGCATGTATGACTCATACTGACACACACACACACACACACACACACACACACACACACACACACACACACACACACACACACACACACACACACACACACACACACACACACACACACACACTATGTCAAGCTGTTTTGACTTATGCATTGCAGGATATGAATTCTTGATATCAGCAACTCAATTTTCACTAGTTAAGATGCAAATTCTTGATATCAATAATGACGTCATCACTCGCAGAAATAAGAATTCTTGATCAATTTCAACTAGTAAAAACTATAATTCTTGATATCCGTAACTGTATTTTCACTATTTTTTTAGTAAAAATCATAATTTTTTATATCAACAATTACGTGGTTACTAAAAATATAAACTCAATTGTCACTAGCTGAAATATTAGGCCTAATTCTTGATATGTGTAAATGTATTTCAAGGTTACATTGTAATTTCTGACATCTGTGAAAATGTAGGCTATTTATGATATCAATAATTAGGAGAGTAATTTCAGATAGCTATCTAAAATGGCTTTCTTACAAAAAAATCACATTCATGATATCAGAAATTAACATTGTCACTAGTGGCAAGTTATTGATTTCTAAAATGAACATTTTATCTTATAGCAATTCAATAGTTGATATCAAGAACAGACATTTGCACTAGTAACCACACAATTACTGATATAAAAAAATTATGATTTTTACTATTAAGAATTTAATTGATATGTGAATTCAACTAGTGAGAAATAAATTCTTGATATCAAGAATTTTATTTGAATGGCAGCCTATGGTGACTACCTAGTGGAAATTCAATTACGGATATCAAGAATTATAGTTTTTACTATTTGATATTGATATCAAGAATTTGCATTTTTACTATTGGAAATGTGATTCCTGATATAAAAAAATGCCATTGCTACTAAATCTAATTCCTGATATCAAGAATTAGCATTTTAACTAGTGAAAATTAAATAGTTGATATAAAGAATTCATTTAATACCACAAATATCCTGGGAATTAATAAAAATCATAACAGCCTGACATGGACAACAGATTTATCATAAATGTATGGGTGCAGATAAAAAAGCATTTATGTAATAGGGTATAAGCATAAGGTGATGATATTAAAATTCTCAGTTATACCAATAAATTATGGGTTTATATCATAGGCCTACTCATATTTTTTATTTTTATTTTGTATCTGGCACCGCTAATGCAAACAAGTATGTGTTGTGTATTCGTCTTTATAACAAGTCATCTTCTAGTGAGATGAAGTGATCACTGCTCTACTATTCAAGATCTCAGTTCTCAGGGTAACATTTCATACACATTGCTTCAGAGAGAGTGGGAGTGTGTTGATGCTGTTATGTGAAGAATGGGTTTCAATATAAAGTGTTTACATGCTGAACTCAGTTATTTATACTTAAATTCAACAGGTAATCATTTATATTTATTGCATGCAAACAACGAATATTCACAGCGCAGACTACTTTATGTAACACAAAAGAGTATAAAATTGAAAGCATTGTAAACAATAGACACTTCCTTTTGTGACCACTTGTTTCACTCATCAGTGGTCAATCAAGGTTGATTTACATTCGAGCTATTTTAAGGCATGATCAAATTTTTTTCATATTTAAATATGTGATTTTGGTGATCAAAGATGATTTTAAGGGATACAATGATTGACAGGGGGACTTTAAACTTTGTACTTTACCACCACCAGCATTAACATTGCTCAATTGACATTTACATTTATGCATTTGGCAGACGCTTTTTTCCAAAGCGACTTACATTGCATTTCAAGTTACACATTTACATTCTTATCAGTTCTTGCTTTCCCTGGGAATTGAGGGTAATATAGTGATAACAACATGTAATCCTGACAGACCGTACAGCTGATGAAAGTGTCCGGGGCGACTGTGAGAGAGATGACCTAACACATGAAGATATGATGTTTATGTATGTATTATGTAATGATATAATAACCAAAAACCATCAATAATAACCATCTGAAGGCAAGATAACATTTGCAAAACATGATCCTTTCCTGAATTTTAATGCGACGGACAGATGCAAAAGTCAGAGACAATTTTGGGATTGTTTTTCATTTAAACCTGGAAACAAACAAAGCTTTTGGATTTGAATGACACAATTTAAAGTTAAACTAAATGAAAATGAGAAATGTTGAAATAGATAAATAAAATTGGGTTTTGTCATTTTTATTATTTTTATTTATTTTTATTTCAGTTTAGCCATTTTCACGTTAAACTAAATGAAAATGATAAAGTGTGAAATAGCTGAAATAAAATGTTGTCCTTTTAATTTTTTTATTGTCTGAAAAAAATAATACATTTTTATTTCAGATTTATTTATTTAAGTTAAACTAAATGAAAATGAGCAATTTTGAAATAGCTAAATAAAATTGTTTTGCCATTTTTAGTCTGTATATTTTTTTATTAGTTTTTATTTAAGTTTTAGTTATTTTCAAGGTAAACTAAATGAAAATGGTTAAGTTTGAAATAGCTGAAATAAAATGTTGTGATTTTTATTAGGATTTTTTGATATGTCTGTATATATTTTATATTTATTTATTTCAGTTTATATTTATTTTCAAGGTAAAATAACTTAATAAATGCAGAAATGTATATATATAGTGAGAAGTATATATATATATATATATATATATATATATATATATATATATATATATATATATACATATTACTTCTCACTCAAATTTTTAAGCTGATAATATCGGTTATTAGAAAAAAATTAAAAAATATAAGTATTTTCACAAGTGACCTCAGACTTTTAGACAGTGTATGTCCAATAAAAGGCAAGAAATGACTGAAAACATTGAAACAATTTATTCAACATCAAACATCCAATACTTTAGCTTGGCTTGGGAATGACTTGTTTTGCTGTCACACAGGATCATTGATCATAAGACGGGGATTACTCGTCATGATCATATGTTCTGGAGGATTCTCTAGCAGTGTGTACATCACAGCCCAGATCCAGACGTGCAGACGTGAGGCCGTGAGGGAACGGGAAACCACACACAATGACTCTGTATCCTCAGGAAACTCCTTTAACAGCTTCTCTTCCAGAAACCCCTTCTGACACATTAACAGACATAAATCAACATTAAACATCTTAAACCCTCATTTTATTCTTCATGGAAGGTTGTGCTAAGATGTTTTGGTAACACTTTACTTTACAACATTAACATTAATGCAATAGTTTGAGCATTTATTAATTTTGGTTAATTTCAGTTTTTGTTTTCATACGTTAACATAATTAATGCATCATGAACTAAGAATGAACATTAACCTAAAATTAAATTAAATGCATTAACTAATGTTAACATAGTTGCATATTTAATCATAGTTCTCATTTGTAAGTCGCTTTGGATAAAAGCGTCTGCTAAATGAATAATTGTAAATGTAATCATCAGCAAAGATACAAAATATTTCAGTAAAACTAAAAATATTTTAACTTCATGAGATGCATGAGGATTGGCCAAAAGTGACGTCCGGCCAAGCAAAATTTACATCTTGACACTTTATTCAAATATTATTAATAATTTGTTAAAGTATTTGTAAGCATATTGCATACAGTAGTTGTGCTTGGAGTCGATGGTTTTATTTGTGATAATAACTCAATGAAACATGACAAATTGTGCCGACATAATTTTGGCCATAAAAAAAATTATGAACACATCTAAAAACATGAGAAACAACGAAATATTAATAATGTTTTATATTGTCGTCAATGTGAGCTTTTTGTTTTTCAATGCATTTTTTTTATCTTATTTTCTTGCATAGTAAAATAAAACCTGTAGCTGTAGTTTATAAAATATAAAATATGGTTTCATCAAACTTGTAGGGTAAATAAAAACTTATTTCCCTTCCGGCCACTACTAATAGACAGAAAATGCATGACATGATCCTATAGCGCCCCCACATGGCAATCCAGCAACACGCTCATGTTCTGGAACATAAAAGAGCTACAGTAAGGAAACCTAGACATATAACATAATGCAAAATACTTGAAATATTTATGCATACACTTTACCTTCCAGAAGTCCTGTTTGATCAAATTAATATCACTGTGTGGTTAGTCACGCCACCATGCTTTACTCCTCGAATAGCCCAACGACAAGGAGTTTATTTCAAATCCTGCATTGAAATCCCACAGTCGAGGCTGCAAAAACCTGCACAGGACAGTTAATAAATAAGTTGATAGCATGAGCTGACATTTTATCCTCATTTAAAGGTCAGCAAAACTTACCAAGTGTCCATTGCCTGATCCCAGGTCAGCCAGACGGCCTTTGCGTCCATCCAGAAGCTTGATAACATGTGCAGTTTGTTCTTGTGTTGAAGGTAAAAACGGCACCTGGGAGAACATCACACCAGAACCAGAGCTTCTCAGCTTCTCTCCTTTAGAGAGAGGGAAATATGTGGGAAGTCAAAGCACCTTCAGTCTGAAAGTGACCTTCAGTCCGGCATGCAGAACAACACGGCCCGAGTCCGGCGACTCCAGCGAAGGACAGCAGCGATGAATCCTCCATACTGATGCTGGAACAGACTCCAGGATCTGTCAAATATCAGCATAGTGAAGCATATCAGGGCAAACATGCTTTATTATACATTCTGTTGGTTTTATGATGGAAATTATAATTATAATTAAGCTAACAGCATTATTCTGAAACTTACTTCCGGGTATCACAGTCAAACAGCTACATTTAAAATTGAGACCATTATTACTATTTACATTAGATTCTATTTACATGAGATACTATTTACAAAAAATGCATCTAATGTTTATGTTTTATTGCATTTTATTATATAAACACACACATAATATCTATCCATTTATCTATCTATCTATCTATCTATCTATCTATCTATCTATCTATCTATCTATCTATCTATCTATCTATCTATCTATCTATCTATCTATCTATCTATCTATCTATCTATCTATCTATCTATACTGAACAAAATTATAAACGCAACACTTTTGTTTTCGCCCCCATTTTTCATGAGCTGATCTCAAAGATCAAAGACTTTTTCTATGTACACAAAAGGCCTATTTCTCTCAAATATTGTTCACAAATCTGTCTAAATCTGTGTTAGAGAGCACTTCTCCTTTGCCGAGATAATCCATCTACCTCACAGGTGTGGCATATCAAGATGCTGATTAGACAGCATGATTATTGCACAGGTGTGCCTTAGGCTAGCCACAATAAAAAGTCTATCTATCTATCTATCTATCTTTTTTTACATCATTACATTGTTTAGAGTGTAAGAATCAAATGGTGAAAAATAATTATTGTTATATTTTTTATAAATATTTTATGATATTTCCTATGTAGAGGACACATGATTCAGATATATTCAATGCATCTATTCATACAATTATACCATTATATAAAATGTATCTATTCATTGTCTCTAATTTGCATATTGATGTGTTTTTGGGCAACATGCAATGTAATATAATATAAATATAATCTATAATTACAGCAATATATATATATTATAGTGATAATTTAATTTCAGCAACATTATGTAGGCTACATTTTATAAATAGAAAATCAAAAAATAAAGAAGAAAGGCCATATAAAAAATACAATTTAATATAATATATAATTACAGCAATTAATATGTACATAAAATTGCTGAATATATAGATATATTTTAATTGATATCATTGCAGTGTTGTAATTGTTAATTATAATCAAAACTAAAACAATTAAAAAATGTTTTCGTTAATCGAAATATAGCTTAAATATAAAGTAAATAAATAAAATGAAAAAAGGTTCAACTAACTAGTCTGAAATAATATAATTGTAAGCTAATGTAGCCGACTAAAATTACTAAAGCTAATGCAAATACAATTAAAAAACAACAAAAAATAAAAAAAATAAAAAAGCTCATTTAGAATATTAATAAATGCTATAATAGTACATAATACAAAAACAACAGTGTAATTAGTGTAATTATTGGGATGATATTTAACACTCACAACAGCGGCCGGTAGAGGTCGCGCTGCTGCAACAATCCGAGGCTCGTGCACTGCAAATGACTGAACCAACCAAGGACACGTGACATGTGTTCGTTTCCAATCTATGCGTTTTAAACGGGTTTAAACCTACAGTCTATTGTTTAAACGCCTGTAAATACCACAGTGAAGATTGAAAACAAACTGAAACATCATGTCCTGTCAGCATTATACACGCCTCAGTTTTAATCGCTACGATTGACAGATTCTGAAAGCCACTACATCTAAATATCAATCTGTCTAAAACACTCAAATAGGCCATTTTATCTTAAAAGTCTGTTTAAATCTTTTTAATACGAGTACTGTCTTACCAACTTCCTACTGTGGTTTTTATGGCTTCCGAGATTAAAATGATTGACAGGAGCCAAGCCAATGAGATTTCGATCTGCGTCTTATAGACTTCTGCAAATATCTGGTAAATATTTCTTCATATGGAATATTATCATACAAACCTGTTAAAATGTTTGGTTTTATTATTTTAAGACGGTAGGATTTATATAGGCCTAAGTGTAAATGTGTAATGAAACCTTTTACACTATAATTTGTACAAAACACTAAACATTAAATGAAAACCTACTTAACTGAAATGCAGTTTTATTTTCCATCCAGCGGGATGATATTATTAGATTTTAATGTAAGGGAGAAAGTATAAAAACCTTCGTGTGGACTGAATTTTATCAAATATTTTTTTCCTTCAAATATTTTATTTCCCAACACTCACGTTAAATATGATTTAAGTTGTTCTCTATAAATAAGTGATTACATATAAATAATTGTTGATTTATTATTTGATTCAAACGTTTTGGAATGAGTCAAGCCAGGTCCGGAAGTTTGTTGTTATTCTACAACATCAGTTACCACAAACGTAGGCCTAGCCTATATTTAGAAAATTTTATGGAGGAAAAAAAATGCTAACATGCTGCTATAAACGGATATTATTTTACTGATACACCGAAACACATTAGAAACGTGAGAGATAATCATAGACTGTAAAAAATAAGAGATAATCTAGTCTCTTCCGGGATTTAGGACTACAAACTATTCTTTGGAGAAAACTCCAACTCCCAGCAGTGAGCGGGGTTGAGTGACGTTGGAACGGCCGGGAGCGCGCACAGCAGAGAGTCAGCGCGCGTTCTCTCTCTGGCAGCTGATGCTGATGCTCAGAGGACACGGAGTGATTCGAGCATCACCGGGAACCGACTGAATTATCGTGCCAAATCTTCGGTAGGATGCGTCAGGACGGATCCATGCAGGTTTGTGCTTGCGTTTATAAGCTTTTATTGTCATACGTGGCTTTATAATATTAAGTTATTTCATTATAATTACAGTTCTGCTGATCATTTCCGAATTGTATAAATGAGGTTAAGTCGAAATATGTCACAATTGATTTTTGTAATGTATTAGCCTTATTCTCAATATGATTAAATCAGTCGTTATGAACATAAGGGTGAATAAAATGGATATGGTTATTGATGGAAACACACCCTAACCCTCTGTAATGTGGGGGTTGGGGGAATATTCATGTACTAAAGCGTTTTATTGCTCTTCCTCTCTGTACATTCATCATTATCATAATTAAATGATTGTCAGCTTGACTGTATTTATTTTTGAGATGGTGTTTGAGGATTGGTTTAAATGGATGTCTTTCCAGGGTTCTTTCGGCCAATGACAAGCTCCAAATTTGATAAATGACAACTTATAACATGTGATATTCATTATGTTTTACTGTGTTTATTGTCAAAACATGCAGTTTGCTTTGCATGCATAATTTAGAGAAATAATCTCACTAGGCCTATACTTTTCTAAGCCATTTCCTCTTTACTGATTTTTAAACCATACATCAAATCTGTCTTTTAGAATATTCCATTTAGACTTTTTTTTTTTTTAAATGGGGGGAAAATAAATCATTTATACCGTAATATGGAAATTACATTTTCAAGAATATTTCCAAACACTAAAATGTTCACAGGGAAACTAACTTGCTTATTTATGTACTGTTCGCGTAATTATATAACATCCATTTATTTACGTGAAAAATGCTTAGCATTTTAAGATAAACTATTAATTTTCGATTGCAAAGAAACAAAAATACTTATTGTATATTGTTATTATTCATGTTTATATTGTTGTAGTCTAATGAATATTATTGTGGTAAAAACATAATGCAAACAAAAAGTAATAAAAAAATAACCATATTAGTTTTATCAAACAACTAATTTTATTGTTAATAAATATTAATAAATTTGTAAGTTATAAGTTTTTAATAAATTAATAAATTTGTAAGTTAAATTTGTAAGTTATAAATATTAATAAGTTTGAAAATCTGCCTTTATTTTTTATATATTTTTTTAAATTTGTGTCCACTAACCATTATAAAATATAGCTATATAAATAAACTGATATATTTACTGTTTTATTTAAATTTTTGTATGCATTCTGTTTTTACCACAATAATATTCATTAGACTACAACAATATAAACATGAATAATAATACATGCATTTTGAAGATTTATTAGTGCAGATAAAATGCACGTTTGTGTTGCTGCAGCTGTTTGTTCAGTGTGTTTTCTCGTTCCAGATGGCTGCGGCACAGAAAGAAGGATCTGACCAGAACTTCGATTACATGTTCAAACTGCTGATCATCGGCAACAGCAGTGTAGGAAAGACGTCGTTTCTCTTCCGGTACGCTGACGACTCCTTCACGTCAGCGTTTGTGAGTACGGTGGGCATCGATTTCAAAGTCAAAACCGTCTACAAGAACGACAAGAGAATCAAACTGCAGATATGGGTGAGTTGGCCTACATTAGACCGCAGGTTTCATTAGACTAGCCGTGTAGTTTGAAACGAGGCCGGTTAAATTGATGCCTGGCTTCAGCTAGCCTCAGGTCTGCGCTTCCCAACTGGTGTGTTGCAATCCACCAACATGCTGTTCGATACACGCTCCTCCTTAAATAAGCGAATAAGCGGACCGAGACCCACCTTTCCAAACTTACTCTGGTGCGGTTTGACTGAAATATGACCCAAAGACATCTAAATAAACCACAAACAGGACGTGATGTCACAGGATGCACAGCGAGCGCATTTAGTCCAGCACACAACATTGTTTTGGATGTTTGGATGTCATGGTTCACTTAGCGTTTACTCTAGCTATGTTTCTATCCAAAGTTGCGAATTTAAAATTATATAAAACTTTGGATTTAGATTTATCCGCCAATATATCGGTTATCGGCTTTCAAAAATAAAGAATTATCAGTTATCGGGCAAAATTTTCATATCAGTTCATCCCTAGTCATTTTTGATGCACATCGAGGAATTTATTCGGGAAATGTGTTTCCATCGTGGTTTATCCGACTCAAATGAGCACATACGTTTTTTACAGTATGTACATTTTTAGAGCTTATGCGCATTTTGGCCTTTCTATCCAGCGCTTTTCTATACGATATCCCAAAATGCGCATAAAAATAGGTGGATGATTGGAAACGTAGCTACTGTCATTTTTAACACCGAACCTAAATATCCAAAACAATGCTGTGTGCTGGACTACATGCGCTCGCTGTATGTGCACAGTCTACAAATGATGGGATTTTGGTCAGATGAGAACTAATGAGGAGCAAATGAAATGTGTAAAGGAGTCAAAACAGCGACAGGAATCCGTCCGTTGCACACAAACGAAGATCAGCTGCAACGTTTCCGACGCCTGTACCGAGTAATGGCCATCGTAGCTCTTATGACGAGATAAAACAGGTTTGCTGGAGCATTCTGTGCTTTTGTAGGGTCGCATCTTGTGACATCACGTCCTGTTTGTGGTTTGTTTAGATGTCTTTGGTTCATATTTCAGTCAAATCGCACCAGGGTTTGTTTGGAAAGGTGGGTCTCAGTCCACATGTTTGGGTTCGGATAACAGCGTTCACACTTATTCAAATAAAACACACTAACAGAGCAATCGCACCAGGGTTTGTTTTAATTGAACCAAACATGCCAAGTGTGAACAAACCGTATCATTTTGTGTTTGGGTCCGGACCAAAAGAACCATGAGAATCAAACTGCACGTGTGAATCAAAGCCACTTTGTTGCGTCATAGTTCTAGATTGATTATTTATTTAGATTGGCACAAACATATGAGTCAGTTTGACTCAAAATGGATGAAATGTTCAAAGCAGGTGGTGAACAAGCATAAAAATGGCTTAGTGGATATGAATGATTTCAGAAACGGATGCAGGAATGTTTTTATGTTTTTAAACTAAACACATTTCATTCATGCAGAATGAGGGATTTGGTTTTGTGAATCAACCCTTGGACAATCATCTTTTCATGACACTAAATATAATTGTGCTTAGTATGTTGCCTTGATTTTGTCTTCAATACAGATTTAATACATATACTGGACCATTTTATCTAGATGATACACAACCCGCATGGAAATTAGCCTAAAGCAAATGCCTGTGTTTAAAATTGTGCATGTGTTTTCCGAACTGATTCACATTCACGTCATTGATTGGAAGAGGTGGCTGATAACGTCATTACTTTAACGTCGTGTGGAGAGCAAACGCTGATTGATCGCACATTCAGAGAGTTTTGCATCAACCTGCAATCCATAGTCATTGACTTTATGATGAATCACTCATTTTTACACAAGCAGAGCTTTTATTATCTGCTCATTTAATGCTCAAATATATTCTCTGTTAATAATCCTTTTAGTTGTGGTTTGTGTTATTGGAACTGGCACTCTTATGGTACTCTGACATAATGATTTCTGGGAGATCTACGGCATTACAAAAAAGTGTTTTTTATTGGTCGCCTCGAGCTGAAGAAAGTTAAACTTTGGGTAAAACGCAGCGCTCGTCACTGTCACTTTTTACCCAGCCGTCCAATCACAGTGGAGGAGGGGCGGGACAAATACCACTACGACCAACCGCCACATTCTGCTTGTACAACGTCAACAGACGACAACAACAAGCATAATAACGTAACAAAATAATTTAAAACAAGAGCCAGAGAAAATACTTTACATTGCATCGACATTTTTATATGGAAACAATACGGACCCTTTGGTGGACATAAGTTGCACAACTACTGATTTCTGCTAGTCGATTTCTTATCAAAACAATACTCGAATTACTCGACTACTTGGGGTTCATGCTACTGTAAATGAAAAGACATGAAATAGTTCTTAACCTAATGCAACAATTACATAAGTAAACTTTCAAAACATTATAATTATGACATTACATATTTAAATTTTAATGTAACAGAGTAAAGCCAAATAAATAGCTGTTCTTGCCTTTCATTTCAGATGCAAT
This sequence comes from Gila orcuttii, assembly GCA_026230005.1. NCBI lineage: Eukaryota > Metazoa > Chordata > Actinopteri > Cypriniformes > Leuciscidae > Gila > Gila orcuttii. The sequence goes on from JAPDVR010000024.1 coordinate 32,531,892, forward strand.
GTCCGCTTTTAATGAGTCGTATTTGTGGCCAATTATTTTCCAATTATAATCTAGTGTAGCATTCGATGGAACAAAATCCACGAGTAAATCTTGTTATTACCTATCTTCTTCTCTCTGTAACCGGGCGTTTACAGAATTCAGCAATGCTCGTTTGCTTCGTGGTTTGCGTCTCACTTAAATTTGCCTGTGTTGTTGGTTTCAATCGTAGGTGGTTGTGCACAGCTGTCGTTTTGCTGTTGTATTTTAAAGTAGTCTTACAGAGTTGGCAAATTACGATATTTTTGTCATCCTTGATGAAATACTTCCACACATCTCACATCTGATGTGTGGTGTCTGTTGGTGACGTTCGCCATTTTGAATTAATTTATGGTTAAAGGTGCTCTAAGCGATGTTGGGTGACGTCACTTCCAAAGGTGCGATTTCAGCTTATGCACAAAATGGGAATATTGCAAAAAACATTTGCAAATAAAGCAACGTTTCCTTCCAGCGTGACGAAGAGAACAAATTCGTCACTTCCTGATAAACTGGTCCCAGACAGCAACATAGTGTCGGCCCAGATCCGGCCCACATCTGGTACGCATTGAATCCACATGTACCAGATGTGGCCCGGATCTCGGCCGACACTATGTTGCTGTCTGGGAAAATATCACTGAGTAAAATGGAAGTTGCTGCAGTATGAGATCGCACTGTATATAATAATTTCGTATAATAAATTGCACGCAGACGAAACGCAATAGGTATCTTGCGTTCTGAGACGGATGCCTGATGTTTGGGAACGCAGTCGTCAAAGACGGTTCTGGAAGTTAAACGAGATTGGTCCGCTGGTTAGTCCAGTTATGTCGTCCCATCGCAAAGTCACGTCTTTTTTAGGGATGCACGATATATCGGCCACCATATCGGTATCAGCCGATATATGTTCATTTTTAATGTTATTGTTATCGGCCTGATAAGAAAATTTGGCCGATATATTAAAGCCAATAAATAATGTATTATTTCCTTCATCGCTTTACTCTAAGCGATGTTGGGTGACGTCACTTCTTGTTGACGTTTGAAGTATTGTCAAACAAAACGGAGGCTAGCTAGACCCTCCCTCCTCCTTATCCGCGCACTAAGCTCAAATCCTTCTTGCCGGTTATTGACTGGAACAGTTTGTTATGTTTCGTGGTTGGGGTAAGCCCAGTTTGTTTTTGTTGCCGTGTGTGGAGCTTGGGGTGTCTGCAGAGACCGCGTTTTTTTACAGTGTGTTCAGGGGACAGGCAGCTAGCGGATAGTGAGGAGATGTTTGCTGTATGTGACAAAAAATGTTTTGGCCTAAATAACGCGTGACATCGCTTAGAGCACCTTTAATGCACGCTTGAGTAGTCGATTGTTTCCGACAGCGCCGACTAGTGGTTGAAGTAGTCGATCTCTGGACTACTCGACTAGTCTATGCAAGCCCTAGGTGGACACACGGCCTTAAAGCCAAACATTTTGTTTGTGTTCAAAGTCAGTCAGTAGTGTCATTGCACTATTTACATTATTTCACAAAACACATCCTAGGACATTCAGTATGTAGGACATGAGTTTATCGCAGAATAAATGTGCTAAAAACATTCTCAAGGGTCTTTATAGCCCCTGTTGTTCCTCTATTATATTAAACAGACGTAGAGGACAGGAACAGCTGGGCCGAACGTTTTTGTTCCAGGAAGCGCCATCGCATCTATGAATCATGTGTCTCATTCAGCGCCGTGAGAATAGCTAATTTAGCATTATAGATCTGAGCAGCTTCATTTTGAGTTTAAAGAATGGCAGTCAATCAATCCAGTGAAAAGCTTTTGAATTTGCCCGGACATGCCATTTAGAGTGACAATGCGCATTTAATGCAGACTGAACTTTTCTGATAATTACTTCATGAGGCCAAAAAGTGAAAACTTGTTGAAGCTGAAAGGCTAAACTTTGGCTTCTGCTAAAATGCATCCTTTATAATGAATAGATCTGTATACACTGCCAAGTGCATGATTTTAGTAGTATCGCGTCTCGTCCATTGCTCTCACTGTAGAGGGTTGTCAAGAAACTAGACTCTCTTCACCTCATGCTCGTTTTGGAGATGTTGCAATAAACAAATGACTGGTTTTTGGGAAGAAATTTAATAGGAAGTGTTCCCACATACCTTACATTTATTATTAAAGGGATAGTTCACCCAAAAATGAAAATTCTGTCAGTATTCTGTCAGGCCCAGAGAGAAGGAAATGAATTGTTGAAATAAAGTCGTTATTTTAGTTTTTTTTGCGCACAAAAAGTGTTCTCGTCATTTGATAAACTTAAGATTGAGCCACTGTAGTCACTTGGACTATTTTAACGATGTCTTTAATAACTTTTCGAGGCCGGCAAGTTCAATCCCTGAAGAAGCCTATGGAGGAGTGATCCAGCTCTCAGATTTAATCAAAAATATCTTAATTCGTGTTCCAAAGATGAACGAAGGTCTTACGGGGTTGAACAACATGAGGGTAAGTAAATACTGACAGAATTTTCATTTTTGGGTGAACTATCCCTTTAAGATCACTCTGTGATCACGTGACATCTTTGAACCGGCTCTAATTGCACAACCTCCAGTATACAGAGTTCATTTAATTCACAATTTATACTGTATATATATATATATATATACATACACACACACACACACACATAAATAAATTATGTTATTATAATTAATATAATTTATAAGTCAAGAAGGTATGGGTATTTTCTGACAATCTTAAAGTCCTCCTATTGCCAATAATTGTATCCCTTAAAACTCATCTTTGATCACCAAAATCACATATTTAACATTTTTTTCCTTGAAATTTTTTTTCATCCATGCATTAAAATAGCTTGAATGTAACTCTACACCCTCGCCTCATTTAGTATACGCGATTCTATGAATATGCAAATGAGCCCCGCCTCCACTCACTCACTCAGCTCAGAGATCCACACGATGATCTGATTGGTTACAAGGTAGTTTGTGACGTCAGAAACACCAGCGATTTCAAACCGTGTTTTTGAGACTGTCTTTGGTTCACTGCAGTTTTAAGGAGAAAATACTCAGCATTGCTGTCGACTTATGAATTTACACATGGTTTGTCTTAAAGCACATTAAAAATACCACATGGACATATAAACAACATTAAAAAAATTATTTTCACCACAGGGTAGTCAAATATCATATTATCACTGCTTGCAATCAATAATAGAGCAGATTTTTGCTTTCCGTCTTGTATTTTATAATTTAAAGCCTACTTAGTTGCATTTAAGATTAACTTGTCTGTAATCTTATTTGCAGTCATGCGATGAGAATGATGATAGTGTAATTATTATCAGTTAAGTATTTCATTTAAAGCAGTCTTTGCATAAAATGCTTCATTTCCAAATAAATCTGTACGTTCGTCGGCTGTGTGCTCTGTGGTCAGAGGAGACGCCACCACCGATGGCATGACTGTTCATCTCGAGCTATTTTTACTCTCACTCGTTCAACCACAAAGCCTCTCGGGAGAAATCTTAGAGGTAGAATGAGGAGGTGAGTGAGTTCATGTGTGTGTGTGTGTGTGTGTGTGTGTGTGTGTGTGTGTGTGTGTGTGTGTGTGTGTGTGTGTGTGTGTGTGTGTGTGTGTGTGTGTGTGTGTGTGTGTGTGTGCGTCCTTTTCCCCATGGCATATGTCTCCTTTCATTCACAGCGATTTTATTTCAATGCTTTTTATTTTGTTCCCAGAAATCAAAAGACTAAAAACGACCTAAATTTGTTCACTTGAATGTTGCCTGTTATGTTAATGTTAATATGATGAAAAATTGAATGTTAATATGATGAAAAATCTGAAGAACCAAAGGAAAACTAAAGACCTTTCAGCTGAAAGAAAACAGACATTTGAAACCTAATTCATCAATGGAACAACATTACTTAATTCGGAAATGAATTAATATGTATCCATACCAAACTACAGCTACAGGTTTTATTTTACTATGCAAAAAAAAAAAAAAAAAAATGCATTGAAAAACAAAAAGCTCACAGCATCTTTAAAGTCCCCCTGTAGTCAATAATTGTATCCCTTAAAACTCATCTTTGATCACCAAAATTACATATTTAATAGTTTTTTTCCTTGAAAAAACTAAATTCTTCATGCCTTAAAATATCTTGAATGTAACCAAAAACACCCTTGCCTCATTTAGTACACGTTTCTATGAATATGCAAATGAGCCCCGCCTCCACTCACTCATAGCATCTCAGAGATCTGTCAACATTGATCTGATTGGTTACAAGGTAGTTTGTGACGTCAGAAACACCAGCGATTTCAAACCGTGTTTTTGAGACTGTCTTTGGTTCACTGCAGTTTTAAGGAGAAAATACTCAGCAATGCTGTCGACTTATGAATTTACACATGATTTGTCTCCACATGGACATATAAACAGCATTAAAAGCTTGATTTTCAGGGGGACTTAAACAAATTTTTATAACATTTGAATAAAAGGTGAAGAATACAGAATATGCCTTTTTAGCATACTTTTTCATCCAGTTGAATTAGCATTTTCAAACATTTGTCCTAACCAGGCAATAAGTAAACAAGTAATTTCTCTGTTCACACTGAAAGCAAAAATCCAAACATATCCGATACTTAATATACTGTTATGTCCTAATAACATCCTAATGCTCATCGCTTAGTTTGGACAAAAATGACAGTCTACACATCAAAGCTACTGTAAATAACTTTCATTATTATAAATAAAGCTGTTTACACTTGAAATGCTTTTATTAAATGTCACAGTAGATGTACTGCGGTATAAGCTGTATAAGTTTGATCCATCATTGACTGTAGTGATACTGTAGGCATGATATATCTTTATCACCTGCTGTGGTTCTCCGTCTCTTTGCTGTCTGTGAATTTCTTTGTGCAAAGCGTGAATTGATTTTGTCTGCTCTTCGCTCGCTGAGCGTCTCTCCCTCAGACCGTGAAAGTGTCAGCGTTTCTTTTTTACCCGTCCTCATTTGCTCAGCTGCTGATCGTAAGTATTTTCACTCACTCCCAGCATTCATCCGTCTACATCAAATCCCTGCTTCCCAGAGGAAGCCCATCTCCTAAATGACTCGCTCACGTTGTCTAATGTTAATTTATTGGCCCAATGAAGGGATAAAGGATTAGTCCACATAAGTCACAGATCAATAAAACTCAACATGGGATTTGGAGCGTCTCCAGACACATGAATCTCTCAGATGGCGTGCAAACAGACCGGCCCGTCAGAACGAGGCCGACGCTTTAACTAACATTTTCTTCGTTACCTTAATGACATATTGGAAATGAAAACCGCAGCCTTTCTTTTCTAATACTCTAATCCTCAATGGAGGAAAAAACAACATCATTTTAGCTTGAAGAGGGTTTTACATATTTTTATTTCTATTTTATATATATACATATATATATATATATATATATATATATTTATATATATATATATATATATATTAGGGTCATAAAGATAATATAAGATGAAGATAAAAATATTTTTTTTTAAAATAAGTAAAAAATGTGTCACGATTTCCACAAAATTATAAAGCAGAACAACTGTTTTCAACATTGATAATAATCATAAATATTTCTTGAGCATCAAATCATCATATTAGAATGATTTCTGAAGGATCATGTGACACTGAAGACTGCAGTAATGATGCTGATAAATGCTTCACAATTTTTTTAATTGACTTCTAATGCTACGTTTTGTCATCCCTGATTTTTTAGAGACTGAAGTATATTAAAAGTAGGACTGACAATTTAATTATTTAAATTATTTATTTTAGTTTATTTATTTTATTATTTATTTAGAAATATATATTTTTTTATTAAATCATTATTTTTATTAGTTGATGAAATAAATACAGCCTTGGTGAGTCAAAAACATTAAACTTATTAACTTATTGACCCCATCCGTCTTACTGTGTCACAGTGTATGATGTTTTTGTGTCGTCTCCATTATAAGTCCCAGCTTGACCTTTCGACAGCACCGGTCCCACATCTGAGTCTGTAACAGTAATGACTTCTTCATCTTCAGGTGTCTCATTTCAGCCTTTGGTTTGTGCTGTGCTTAGACTGAATCGTTTATTAGAAGCATCTGGTGGGTGTTTTAGAGGCAGTGAAATGAAGGATATAATGCCAGTTCACATGGCTACGCGGAAGCCATAAATAATTCTGTATTATACATTTTTAAGGCCAGGCAAGTCATTTGTTGAGGTCAGTTTGTAAAGAAGGACTACACGCCTGCACACACACACACACACACATATATATATATATATATATATATATATATATATATATATATATATGCGCAGGCGTATAGTCCTTCTTTAATTAATCAAACTATATATAATATCAAATAATATCAAATAATAATATTACATAATTGTTGCAGACCAGCAAATCTGTATTAGGAATAGTAGCTTTTAAAGTCAATAAATAAATAATGATCAAATAATAAAAATACATAAAAAAAAATAAAAACTTATCATTGGACATCAATTAAGTAATGATCAAATAATAAAAATATATATTAAAAATGAATAAAACACATTAAAAAATATTAGTTTATAAATAATTAATATTATAAAAACATTCTAAAATTAATAAATGAGCCAACATGTTAAATTGACAGCCCTATTTTCAATAGTACTTTCTTATTATTTTTTAAATAAATAAACTATTTAAATAATTAAATTGAGTCCTATTGATTTAATAAAACAAATATTTCTAAATAAATAATAAAATAAATTATTTAAATAATTAAATCATCAGTCACTTTTAATATACTTTATTCTCTAAAAAATCAGTGATGAAAAAAAATGTAGCATTAGAAGTCAATTAAAAAAATACTATAAATGAATATTATACTATATACTAAATGTGTATATATATATATATATATATATATATATATATATATATATATATATATATATATATTCATAGACCAAACACCTAATACGCATGTGCACACCGTCAGCGTTTCCACAGGTTTGCGTTTTTAACTTTATTCTAGATCTGCTGTAAAGCCAAAACAATCTCTGTTACTTTAATTTCCTATTATCACTGTAAAGCTGCTTTGAAACAATCTATACTGTTAAAAGCGCAGTATAAATGAAGGTGACTTGACTTGACTATGATTTTAAAGCAAGCCCGTTTTCCAAACATGCTCACTACTTCATATATTGTCAGTTTGAGTTATTATTGAGTTTCTGTATTAGTGTTTTGTCTTGATGTCGTGTTGCTTGCACAGTCATCCTTATTTATTCCCTTACAGCAGCTGAAGTGTTTTAACATTGACGACCATAGGCCGCTCACGCTGACTCACATTAGTGTCATATGCTCACTAGCATTTCATCTGTCGGATATGAAGCTCTTCCACTTGCATAAGATCTCAGAAGTGACTCACACAAATCATTTTTATTGCTCTCTCTCTCTCTAAATTTTCTAAATCAATTTACAATGCTGATTTAATTATTTAAAGTATTATAGTAATTTTGTATTTATTTTAATTTTATTATTTATTCTAAAATATATTTTTTATTATTCAATCTAATTTTTTTTAATTGACTTCTAATGCTACTTTTTTTTTCATCCCTGATTTTTTAGAGAATAAAGTATATTAAAAGTAGGACTGATGATTTAATTCAATTTATTTTAGTTATTTATTTATTTTATTATTTATTTAGAATATTTATATAAAAATATATACATTTTAATTATTTAAATAGTTTATTTATTTAAAAAATAATAAGAAAGTACTATTGAAAATAGGGCTGTCAATTTAACATGTTGGCTCATTTATTAATTTTAGAATGTTTTTATAATATTAATTATTTATAAACTATTATTTTTTAATGTGTTTTATTCATTTTTAATATATATTTTTATTATTTGATCATTACTTATCATTAATTGACGTCCAATGATAAGTTTTTATTTTTTAGAGAATAAAGGTTAAATGGTAGGGCTGTCAATTTAACATTTAAAAAACATTTTTTTATTTATTTTTAATGTATTTTTATTATTTGATCATTATTTATTTATTGACTTTAAAAGTTACTTTTCCTAATACAGATTTGCTGGTCTGAAACAATTATGTAATATTATTATTATTTGATATTATTTGATATTATATATAGTTTGATTAATCAGTGTATCATTATTCATTTAATTAAATTTTTTATTGATCGACTGGCCTAATGTAACCTCAAGCAAACTGAAAGAGTTATATGTATGTACCGAGTGAATGGGTCGTGGCCGAGATTGACCAGCACCTGCTAAGGGAGCGACGCATGTTGTTTGCTCTTATCAGCGACTCTGTTTGCGGTAATTAGAGCCTTTACTTCAGTCTGTGTGTGTCCAAACATAAGCCTTTCACAGAGCCATAAAGAGACGCTCAGAGCCCATTTTATAATTGCTTGCGGTTCTGGATCATCATAAAGCCTCCTAATGGAGCCTGATGTTTTATTTTTTGGCCACTCTGTGTGTGTGTGTGTGTGTGTGTGTGTGTGTGTGTGTGTGTGTGTGTGTGTGTGTGTGCTTCTCTTTTGTATTTTGTGTGTGTGTGTGTGTGTGTATGTATGTATGTATGTATGTGTGTGTGCTTTTGTATTGTGTGTGTGTGTTGTGTGTGAATAAGGTGTGTGGTCGCTCATTGGATCTGTCTGTGGCAGATAAGAGCACAGGAAGAGCAGGATTCGGGATTTGCCTGTTTGTCATGGTCTACTTCACACTAGAGGGCAGTGTTATTGGCACATGCATGGAAAGACCAGTTAGGGTGTACTCACTCCAGGAGATTTAAACCATGCCTTAACTGTCCCTGGCCCGCTTGGAAGAGCACCAATTGGGCCTGAGTACTGTTCAGTTGGGCTTGGGCTTGGTATGCATGTAGTGTGATCGCTAACCGTGCCGTAACACAGAACAGCGACTACTTTTGTGTGCGCTACTGTCATCATTATCTTCTATTACTAGGACAGGACACTTTTCAATTAATTTGAGTATATCTGTCTGGTCTGGTTCTTACCTTATTAATGACAAGAATTATAGTTTGCGAGTAAAGCTGTAAATTCCTCCATCAAAGTCAGCTGCCTCGGTAATACTCTTCTGATATGTGCTGTACAATCAAGTGAAAATCGTTGCGCCGCATAGATGATAAATCTACAAGGCAGTCTAGTAACGAAAGCGCTTTTCTTCCTGTTTCTTCAAAACAAAAAGGTGCATTGTAAATCACGAATGTAAATTCTGAACAGACAACTAAACAGTTGAATGTGAATGATTCAGTGAATGATTCAATGACTCACTCATAAACACTTCACTTGTTTAATTACTGGATGATTCAGCGTTTTTGAACAAATCTCTCGAATGAATGATTCAATGACAAATACATTTTTTAACAGTCACTTGTCGCCACCTACTGGTGTAACCATGAAATCTATACAATATTTATTTTAAAGCGCCAAGTTAATTTGCTCCATTTTAATTGCTTCCGTTGCCATCAGTGTTTATATCTGAACTATTAAAAATTTATCTCAGTACTTCTGTGATAATTTGAATTATTGTAAGACAGAAATAACAAAACTGTGTGGTTGCAAAGCTGTTTCATATGTACAGTATACAAGACAACGGCTCTCTCTGGATCAGAGAGACACATTTGAATATTCTGGTGTGATTTTGTCAAAGGTTTAAGAGACACAGGCGAAATGTTGTCATTTAGGAATAAGATCACGATCTTTTAATAATTAATTGTTCAGCTGTAATGCACATTCATCTAAAGATAAAAATGTTGAATGCAGAACGAAATAACCCAGACAGCAACGCACTATGTTGCTATTATATATTATTCTTGCGTATACACTGTAAAAATTATACGATCAATAAGTTATGACAACATGTTTTTACATTGCTTTAACTCATCAAAATAAGTCCAGCAACTTTTTTATGTTATACAAGATTCAACACATTTTTTTAAGTCAATTTAATTTAGGTTATAATGACTTAAACATTCAAGTTGATTGTACTTATAAATTTAAGGCACCAACTTTTTTTATAGTGTATGAACAATACTTGCAGTACAACATTTAATGTGGCTTATTTCTGTGTAAATATTTTTAAGCTCTTTCTGTGACCTTTTGTGCAAAACAATTATCAAAAAGCTTTTAAAAAATAATATAAAAATATATCACCGCTTTCATTTGTGTCAAAACAAGATTTTCCTTTCCTTCTGCTCATTTTATATGCTTTTTATGTAGAGGGTTTGAAACAGAGCCCATTACGACCTCATTACCATATGACCGCCCACATTTACATATCAACAGCCATAATAATAATAATCCATAACAAAGGCTAGAGAGAAAGTGGAAATGGTTGTGTAAACTACATTTTGATGTTTTTGGTGCAAGAATCCTTGACTAATCTTATAACTGGTCAGCTAGGAGAAATTGCATGCTACAAAAGTGTAAAATATTACCCTTTAGGGTCCATAATTTTCTGTATTGCATCCACCCACCCAATCAGCGTCATTGATACTTCCTGCTGTACTGCTCGATCACCATGGTAACCCCTTCTGCTTTTCCCTGCTAAATTTGGGAACAATCTGGTATAAGAAGTTAAATGACTTTCTGCTCTCATCCATCAAGCCTTCTGAAATATTATATGAATATTATTTAAATTATATGGAATACAATTAATCCAATGTTAGGTTTGATGTTGTGGTTCCCTATAAAAAAATAATTAAAGGTGCGTTGTGTAATATTTAGGATCTAATCTAATCTGTTGACAGAAATGCAATATCATATACATAACATATATGTATATCATATACATACATATATGTTTTCAGTGGTGTATAAAGACCTTACTTAATGAACCGTTTATTACCTTGGAATGAGCCGCGGGTCTCCTTACATCTACATGTTTCTACAGTGGCCCTGAGCGGACAAACGCGCTTCGTCACTATGTTGTTCTTTGTGCAAAGAAGCTGCTAAAGTCAGTGAATAAAACACTGACACAATGATGAACAAGTAACAATAATATTCGCAATAATATATCGTTTTACTGAATAATTAAGTAAACCTAATTTCTTAACTTATCTTTGTTAAGAAACCTCATTTGTTTAAATGGCTACTCTCTGCTGTCTCTGACGACGACATCACTTCCTGTCGGCCACGTAACTTCTGTTGGTTGCAATTCAGGCGCGGAGTTTGTGGGGAGGCAGGGGGAGCGATACCCCCCCCCCCCCCGGTGGCTGAAACGGGTAATTGCATTTAAAAAAAATATATTTTAAATAACACAAAACAACTAAATGGTGGTTGGTAATACATCTGATTTTATATACTGCTTTAGTAAAAAAAAAAAAAATTTGACAAGTGACAGGCTAACGTAAGTCCAGCGATTCTCAGCTAGCATGTAATAGCGTTGTAGCCTAGTTATCTGGTCAGACCATAGACAGTAAAAGAAAGGGGTCGGACTCGTTACACCAAAATATGGACATAAGGAGATTTTTAAAACGTCGAGCTCCAAATGACACAAATAGTCAGTCGTCGGGATCTAAGGATACAACACAAACAACAGTATTATAATAGTATACAATAGATAATAGTAACAGTAATATGTTTCAAAAGTGGAGAGTATTGTGTGACTGTTCATTTTTCTCCTGTCTCAAAATGTTTTAAATGTTTCATGAAGTAGCCTACAACAAAATGCGAAATATAACTTGTTTTTTAATCACTCTCATTGCCACAGTGTGTTTTGAAAAAAGGAAAGAAAAACTTTTTAAAAAATTTCGTTTTGGTTGAAGATAATATTTTAACAGTGCAAAAGTGGTCCACATTTCATTGATCCTAATTGTGTCCGAACCAGTGCTTGAAGTGGGGAAAAAAAGGTGCCGGTACTCTCTTGCATTGGCAAATCATGACATTTGAGATTTCTACTGTGAAAAACAAAACTTGGAGATATTGCTGGTACAACAACAATTTATTGTTATTTATTAACAACATAAATGTATTTAAACAAGTCGTGTGTGTGTGTGTATGTGTGTGTGCTTGCGTGTGTGTGTGTGAAAACGGAACTCCTCCAAGTGTGCAAGTCCAAAAATACATTTATGGTGAGATTACTAGCCTACATTTTATTTAATTAAATGCATTTATGGTAAGATTATTATATTTTCATGTCAATCTGTGTTCATTTTGACCACGAACCATGCGCTGCATCTTTAGTTCAGCACGTGCAGCGCAGCAGAACTAGACTCTGTGTGGAAACAATCGCTGCACTGCTGTATAGGCTACACACCGTTCCTGGAACGGATCGCCGGACCCCATCCGCGCGCAGTGTGAAAGCTCTAACCTGTTAACACGGGTGCGGAAAAAATACGCACCAGATACGCACTGCAAATGGAGTAGCCTATATGTGAAACGTGCTTGACACTGACGCTTTTTCTGTCAGTGGTAGAGTACCGGCTACATGAGAGAAGTAGCTGTACGCAAGAAAAAGTGCTGGTACGCTTAAGAGTAAAATGCAGAAGTGTACCGCCCCAATTCGAGCACTGGTCCGAACGAAGATGCGATGCGAAGTCAAGTGGCTGTTTATGCGAAATTCTACCTGTTTACAAATATGATTGTATTGTTGTACTGTTTTTTCTTGGGTTAAAAATAAATATGTGTTTATTCAGCATTTTTGTTTTGTCCATTTGTGCCAGTGCTGAGTTCCCCAATTGATAGGCCATAGGTCCCAGCTGCTACAATGATTTTTTTTTTTTTGCCCCCCCTGGCTCGAATGTCAAACTCCGCCTATGTTGCAATTCGCAACTAAAATGACACACTGCACCTTTAACTACATTGGAAAAAAAACCAGTGTAGGATAGAAACATCTTTCACTCAGAAATTGTTAGTAAATGTCACAAATAATTACAAAGAAACGGCAAGTAACACATTGAATGAAGCGTGACATTTTGAAGTCTCATATTTGATGAAGTTTGCATCATTGATTCTGTTTATTAATGTGAATCTGCTTTGTATAAAGCTCTATATAAATTAAGGTGACTTGACTAGGGCTGGGTACCGAGTTCGATACTTTTTAGGTACCGACCGAATTGCCTCGATACTATCCAGTATCGAAAAATTACATGTTGTTCGGTTACAGATTTCGATACCTAAGGAGTTAACTCGTCAACGTCAGTGCTCAAACAAATACATATGAAATGCACATACACGCAAACTCTACACACACAAGACGTTGTGAGAGTTCTGCGCACATCCTCATATGAGACGCGCGCCTGCACGCACAAACTCTCCACGCTCATACTTATATAATGACACGCGAGCACACACACACAAACTCTCCGCGGACATATTCATATGAGACGCGAGCACACACACATAATACCTTAAAGATGTGGAAAAGTCGATCAAAAGTGTGGGTACATTTCTCCAGGCTCGATGCCAACAGCGCGCGATGCCGTATTTGCGGTAAAATAATTGCTCCAAAGACCGGTATACCACGACATTATGATGAAGACTTTGACAGTGCACGGAGTAAACATAAAAGTTGCTCCGTCTTCCACTGGTAAATAAAGAGATACCTTGTTGATCACTCTGACAGTGTTTATATTGCAATACATAATAACCTACTGAATGTAGGCTACACTGCCGTTCAAAAACGTGTTGGTTAGTCAGATTTTTTTTTCAGTTAGGAATAGGATGCATTAAAGTTATCAAAGGTGACATTAAAACATGTGTAATGTTACAAAATATTTCGTTTTTAAATAAATGCTGTTCTTTTGAATATTTTATTCATCAAAGAATCATGAAAAAAATTATTATAGTTTCCAAAATATTAAGCAGCAAACTGTTTTCATATTTCTGAAGGGTCATGTGACACTGAAGTAATGATTTTGAAAATTCAGCTTTGAATTCAATTCATTTCAATAAATTACATTTTGAAATATATTCAAATAAGATTTTAAATTGTAATACTATTTTACAATATTACAAGTTTTACTGTATTTTTTATTTAAAAAACAATTCAGCTTTGGTGAGCATGAGCTCTTTATTTGTTTTTCTGAGGTAATGTGTTATGTAATCTTGTTCAAATGGATTTCATAAAATTGGTATCGAAAAAAGAATCGTTAGGAACCGGTATCGAAACTGAGGTATCGAAATTGGCACTGGATCGAAAGAATACCCAGCACTAGACTGGACTTGAAAGACTGAAATAGTATTTTCTTGTAAAATGTACTGTAATAATCTTTGTTTTATTTACAACTTTATTCTACATCACTATTTTTTAACTGTTAATGCGTTATTGTGGCGTTAACTTGCCCTAAATTCAACACAAGAGAGATTTTCTTCACACACAGTGTGAGTTGCAGTCTGACACGTTTTTCTGCATCCTTTTGATTGACAGGATATAATCGGCACTGATCATCGGCTGTTTTTAAACATCATCCGATAGTGAAAATAATAGCTTTTATCGGCCGATACCGAATATTGGTGGATACATCAGTGCATCTCTAGTTACTATAGTATTTTGGGTTTAAACTGTGAAAAAAAACATGCACCAATGCTATATTTTCTAAATGTCATAATAATCATTTGTTAACAAACAAGTATTCATCACTTCAATGAGCTCATTGCATCCGCATTAAATTACTACATTGTTTAAATTAACACATTTTTAGCTAACTATGATTTTGTATATGTACATTTCTGAAATGCATAACTTAAACAGTGAGTTACCCTTGATAACAGATCACTCTAAATTGTAATGTGGACTTTCTGTAAAACTGCTTTGAAATGATGTGTATTGTGAAAATAATAATTGAATTGAATAAAAAAAAAAGTGTCTGAACTAACACAGGTGTTTTGTTTGTATTTTGAAGGATACTGCGGGACAGGAGAGATACCGCACCATCACTACGGCGTATTATCGTGGAGCCATGGGCTTCATCCTCATGTACGACATCACCAACGAGGAGTCGTTCGGAGCCGTCCAGGACTGGTGAGTGACCTCTGACCCACGAGCAGTGTCGATGTGATCGACACAACATCACTGGACATGACGCCAGGGCTCGCAGTGATCATGCAGAGACACTTTTGCAGTATTTAAAGCAGAAGGTAGTATTTCAGGATAACTGTGTGTGTGTGTGTGTGTGTACGTGTTTTTCTATCTCGGTCGGGACTTAAACCTGAATGTACACAGACTCATGTGGACTCGTGTCACTGAGTTTTTTTGAAAATGTAAAAATGCAGAAAGTTTTGTGTGATGGGAAGGTTTAGGGGTTCAGTTAGTGTGTGTGTGTGTGTGTGTGTGTGATGGGATGGTTTAGGGGTTCAGTTAGTGTGTGTGTGTGTGTGTGTGTGTGTGTGTGTGTGATGGGAAGGTTTAGGGGTTTGGTTAGTGTGTGTGTGTGTGTGAGTGATGGGTAGGTTGAGGGGTTCGGTTAGTGTGTGTGTGTGTGTGTGTGTGATGGGAAGGTTTAGGGGTTCGGTTAGTGTGTGTGTGTGTGTGTGTGTGATGGGAAGGTTTAGGGGTTCGGTTAGTGTGTGTGTGTGAGTGATGGGTAGGTTTAGGGGTTCGGTTAGTGTGTGTGTGTGTGTGTGTGTGTGTGATGGGTAGGTTTAGGGGTTCGGTTAGTGTGTGTGTGTGTGATGGGAAGGTTTAGGGGTTCAGTTAGTGTGTGTGTGTGATGGGAAGGT
>JAPDVR010000024.1:32550106-32635106 GCA_026230005.1 Gila orcuttii
GACAGAAGTGGTTGAAAGTGGACAAAAGAGACGGATTAAAACACCAGGTGTAAACTGGGATTTTCATCAAGGCCCTGTTTACGCCTGGTATTATAATTGATTTACTCAATTAAGTGAGTAAATCATGAAAAGTAGGTCATGATAATATTAGTTAATTTTTTTATATTTTATTCATATTTATTATTTTTTATTTAGATGAGTTAATATTGTATAATTTTGGGTATTGGGAATTTATGTGGTGGAGAAAGTTATTATATTTTGATGGGATATTTTAAATGCAAGCTTACACTGATTCATTGATGATAAGACGTTTATTAAGAGAGTAAATAGGGTCTGGTTTGAATTATGTAAATTGAACAGTCCTCTGCGAGCAGTTAAAGAGGCCTTAGAGGAAAAGTAGTCTTCAGGAATCCATCTGGTTAATATTTAACAAGAGTCATTTAAATTTCTCTCAGTATTAAAGGGCATCAGCGCTCGTTCAGGGGTTTACGGATGCCGCCCTATTGATCCGCTCCGCTGGGCGTTCGCTGTGGTCAGTGCTTGATTTAATTAGCGTGAGACGAGAGACTAATGAACATCCGGATAAGAGTCTGAGGAACTGGAACAGAAAGAGTAGAGCGACTCGGATCAGATGCTGAGTCATTACAACCGCTTGATGTCTGAGCTTTATTACTTTATTAAGCAGAAATGAGACCTGAATTTACTGAAAGGACAGAGCTGGAGAGGTGAATTTGCAATTATACTGCTTCATCATCAGCAGATATTATCTTCCTAAAGTGTTGATGCTGTCACATGTTGATGCTGACATTTTTCATAATATAAAAGTAAATGACAGAAAAAATGATAGATCCAAATAAGCACCGTCAACGTCAGACATTAATAAATGTTGAAAAGAATCTCCTGTCAAGTAGCTTCAATTCAGTGAACTGGTAAAAATAAAAACAAAAAAATAATACTAATAATTTAATAATAATATAATGTTAATAATAATTTAATAATAGAAATAAAATAAAAAATTCTTACCCATTTTAGTCATTTGTTTTCCAGTCATTTTTATATATATTTATTTATTTAAATATTTTGTAAATAAATATTTAGCAAAATACTATGGTTTATCACTATATATTTTTTTATTTTGTATTATAAATTTGTTTTTTAGTTTTTTAGTGTTTAAGTTTCAATTATTTATTTTTTTCTGTTTTTGTTGTATTCAGCTAGCTTGTTTCCTAATCTAGTTGTCTAATGAACCTGGCAATGTATATTATGAATATTGTATATTGTTGGCTCTTCGATAAATAATATAAAAGATCTTATTTACATAAATGTAAATGTATTTCATGTACACTGGAAAAAAATAGGAACTTAAAAATGGTTACATCTAAATTAACTAATTTTATTCAAGTCAAAACTTTTATAGGTTAAATCAGGTAGAAATGGCTCTTTAAGGTAACAATTGCAGGTTGCCAATTTTACAGTGAAATTGTAAAAACTGCAAAGATTTTACCTCTTTAAAAAGCTACTTTTTGTTAGTAATTTGTCATGTAGTTTTTCAGAAGGGTAGCTTGACTATAGTTTAACTCCTTGAAATGATGTCTGGTGAAACTCAAGAGACTCCAGCTGCGGTCAGTGAACTGACACCTAATTAAACCAGATGTACTGTATGTGAAAACACTGTGGAAACACAAAAGCAACTTACTACAGTCTCCGCATTATCGCTGTGTCATACATGAGCAAACGCTGTAATGTGTCGTGGGCTTTAGTGAATCTGCACCAGCTGTCTGCTGTTGCTATGGCACCAAAACAAGCCTTTTAAAAACTGAGACGGGTATAAAACATTAGCTTTAATTGGGCGGTACACTGTAAAAAATTGCAAGGAATTTAAATATATTTATATAGCACCTTTCACACATAAAATACAGCCAAACGCCTTAACATAATCAAACAATATCACATCTAATAAAAAAAATAATAAAAAAAAATCAAGATGAAAAGTAATCTAATACAACACATCAAGGAGAGCTGCACGATTCTGGATAAATGGAGAATCACAATTTTTTAGTTTCAAACAGAGATCATGATTCTCTGAACAGACAACTAAACAAAGTAAGATGTAATTTACTAGAGGTTCTGAGAAAATGTTAATTGCTGGAGTCTATTTAAAAAGTTTAATGAATGAATTATTAAAAAAAAAAACTGAGTGAATGATTCAATGACTCACTCATTAAAGATACAATATTAGGGATGTCCCGATCCGATCCACTGCATCGGTATCGTGCCGATACTGGCCCAGAACGCTAGATTGGAGATCGGAGGGGAGAAAAAATATGATCCGATACCTATCCAACAATGCTTGAATATAGCATTTCCCTTTCTGCGACATTAAGCCGCGCATATTGGGCGGTTTTGCCATCTATTTTGCGGGCAAAAAATGGGTTTGGGCGGGTGGATAAACATTGGGCTGGTTTCGGATCAGTTCGGCGGGTTTTTGTAGCCGAAACACCGGCACTTCAGATCCTTCTTCCGGCGAGCCTCTGTTCAGCAGGCAGTAGTCTGTCTCACTCTCTCACTCACTCACTCACTCACTCACACACACACACACACACACATCTCTGGCTGACGTGCCCTCTAAACTCAACAGACACCAACACTCCATCCCACTACCTTCGGTGTACTATAAACACGGTTTTGCAATCTGTCTCCTCAGTTTATAAACTGTAGGCTGTAAACTGTATGCTACACAGGATTTTGACGCATAGCAAGTGTGTGTGCAGAGTGTGGAGCGCGAACTGCATGGACGGAGCGCGGGCGCGAACACTTCCGGTTTCCTTTCAACAGTGGAAACAACTTAAAATACTCATTTCTGGTCACACAGAAAATAACTTATTTATATATAACTTACAGCAATATTTATTTTTTGCGCAGCTTTTGGTGTGTATACAGTTCAAATTAAAATGTTGGTGTTCAACTTTGCGTTTTAAAAATACAACAACCGTTAATTTTTCGTTTTACGGGTAAAAAAGGAAAAACGAATGGATGCAAAAGCACACGGATCAATGGGTAATTTTAAAGCTTTTTAATTTTAAATGATTAACTTTAAACCTGTTGGTAGCTTTAAGTAGCCTACTGAAGTAGCCTGCCTGCCTGCCTGTATTTTGTCCTGTTTGAATAAAGGGTGGCAGTCTTTCATAATCAACTGTTGTTGTGGACTAAATACTGGAGAAGTATTTGTTCTCCATTTGAGTGAGATGTTTTTAGGTTGCTAATTGAGCAAAGTGCTTCCATATATTTTATTAGGCCTAGTATTAGTTCAAGAATAAAATAGAATAAAATAAAAATATCGTATTAATATCGGTATCACAAATAGCAAAAGCTGCGGCATCGGTATCGGTATCGGAAGTGAAAAAGTGGTATCGGGACATCCCTATACAATATGTACGATTTTTCGCCGCACGGGGGCGCAGTTTACAAACAATAATAAAGGCGAATCTTGATGACACTTTGAAGGAGAGTGGAACGATGGGAGATGTCGTTCTCACCATCCAGAGATGTATTGAATTAACGAATTATGATCACGGATGAGGTCATTTATTATTTTTTGCATTAATTGTACGTGTGATCACACACATCGTAATGAATTAAATGCAATGAACGAGAAATGTAATGTTATATTATCCTGTTACAGCTATTTGTCAAATTATTTGGTGGGTTGCTGCACAGTTTTACATGTTTATGGTTAATGCCGTGTTTTACGTGTTCAAAACAATCGTACTAAAAGTAAATTTGAAAGAACCCACAGTATTTGCAAGTAATGGCTAAATATTTTTTAACACACAGCCTATTGTATTTAATTGCACTGCCATAATCTTGGTCACCACACGTGATAAAAAGCATTACCGAAGTACAAAGAGCAATATAACTGTGAAATGTCATCAGCATAACGATCACTTGATAGTTTTTGAGGTGAATCAACATATGCATTATGATCTGTCATGTCATATATGTATCTCACATCGTTTATAAGTGCTATTATTGACACGTGTTACGTTACTTGTACAAAAAATACATAGATTTGCTTACCTGTCTATTAATAAACACGCGAGAGCAGAGTCTCTGTCAAGCCCAAGTTCGTCGCGAAGCTTTCTCCATCTTGAAAACGCCCCGCCGATATTTATCCTTGTTTTATTCCACCGGTTGTCAGAAATTCTGCGTGTCTCCCCATATCGACACTTACGTTTTTTTGGAGTTTCAATACTCGCCAAAGAGTAATCGTGATCCATGATGTACACAACAGCTATAACCACCACTTCCGCATTTGTCCACGTGATATTGGGGAAACCGAGGATAGCGCGGATATTGCGTCATTGACAGGCGACGTTTTTTTCCGGGACGGGCCATTATTTAAAATTGGAATTTCTGTGAAATTAAAAATCTTTGTGGACTTTTGGGATATTGTAAGTACACAACTGCAGGAAATATATCACACTGTGCAAGTGATTTTTGGATATTTTATTACAAAAATCTTACATATTGTAGCTTTAAGCCTTCACTCGTTTCATTACTTGATGATTCAGTGTTTGAACAAATCTCTTGAATGAATGATTCAATGACAAATAAATGTTTTAACTGTCACTTGTCTCCACCTACTGGTGTAACGATGTAATTGATACAATCCTTATGCTTCTGTTATAAACGTTTATCCCAGTACTTCTGTGATAATTTGATTTATTGTAAGACAGAAATAATGATACTGTGTGGTTGAAAAGACATATGTACATATGCACTATAGGAATACAGTATGATTTTGTGTGTTTACAGTAATTTTCCAATACCGTAAACTCAGAGTAAAAGCAAGCTTTTTCACAGTACAACTGTAAAAACTGGACTAAAATTGCCAGTGAAGTACTGTAGATTTGACAAGAAATGATGCAGGTATAAGTCCTACTGTGAAAGTTAATGCAGTTATTAACCCGGAATATACTGTATAACAGTGTATGTTTGCAGATGGATATACAATACAGAAATGCATCATCACGCAGTGTTGAAATAATGTTGCAGAATGTTGTTTATACTGTATGTGGAGCATATTTGCATTGTGAGAGTGAATCGTAACATCCTTGGTTGTTTTTATCTAGGTCAACCCAGATAAAGACGTACTCCTGGGACAACGCGCAGGTCATCCTGGCGGGAAATAAGTGTGACATGGATGAGGAGAGAGTGGTGTCTGTGGAAAACGGCAGAATGCTGGCAGAGCAGTTGGGTGAGTTCACTCTTCCTAACCTAAAAACTATAAAAGTTTCATTCCTCCAGGGAAACTTCTGGACCGGGCGAGCCAGTCAGGTGGGTCAGCATAACTTACTTCTTAATAGGGCTGGGAATCGAAAATCAATTCCAATTCTGGAAACGAATACTTGAGGTCAGGAATCCGATACTTGTTATAAAATTTTGATTCCTCTTATCAATTCCTTTGTGATAGAGATGCACCAATTACAATTTTCTAGGCCGATTCCGATTTTTCATTGAGTTTGAGCTGCCGATACCGATTTTAGCCGATTCCGATTTCATTTTTTCTAACCACTTTACAGAACACACAAATATTTATTTTCTCTCTTTTCTTTTAGTAGAACATTTTACATTTTGCATAGAACATTTTTTGAACAGTAATCGCCATAAAATAGACCTATATAAATTACTCCTAGTGTGGGAAATTCACACACATCTAAAGTGCAGTGTTATGGAAGAACCATTTCCTTCTTTTCACATCCAAAATCCAACAAAAAAAAATGTGTTCATTTAAAAAAGAATATTAATTTTCTTTTCTGACATAGCCTACTCCAGTTCTTGTTAAAACACACCAGACATGCAAATTCTGTGCATTTTGTGCACTTTTTGTGTGAAATCATATTTATTTTGTGCAGCAAAAATAGACTCTGCGCCGAAACCCGCGCTTCACTGCTGCTCACGCGACGCTCCTGCTCCTGTGAATGCACTCATTGATTAACATGCACGCCGAAAAAATATGCGCTGCTCACGCTCGCGGTGTGAAACGGCTGCACGAGGTTTCCTACATGTGCGTTGCTTGTGCACGTGTGATGCTAATGTTGTTGCGCGCTGTTAATCATGCGGCGCCTGAGTGCATTTGACCGGCATAAAATCGGCATATGTCAGACTGACCGGCCAGTCGCCAATTCCGGTCACCAGCCGATCAATCGGTGCATCTCTACTTTGTGAGCATTTCAATATGACTTAAAACCATTTGAGTGCGAGACGACTCTGCTTTCTCTGCTGCAGGCCCAGGCACGTGTAACAGTATATTGGATCCGTGCAGCTCTTAAAGTGACAGCAGCCTAATATTCCTGCTGCCGTCTCTATAATAACACTAATCAAACAACAAAATTCACTCGTTCTTGACTGAATAACTTTTGTAACTGCACTTTATAAATAAAATATACATTAATCAAATGTAAAATAACACTATATTTGTACAGTTTCTGTACCGGAATACCTGAAAATCTTAAAGCACTGTTTATTTCAATCATATCATTGTTCAGTTTTATCTATTTGTTACCATTGCTAATTTTTTATTTGTTCTTTTTTTTTAATTGCTGGGTATTTACTTGTCTTTAACAATACTTGGAATTTATATTAGTTAGGATAGTTATTTTTCTATGGTGTTTTTAAACCACAGGCAAACGTTCCTTGGATAAGTGTTCTTTAGCCATTGGATTTTTGTTCATGATATTCAGCTTCAATTAAATGTTTTGAAATAAGACTAAATTTGAATGATTATACGTGTTTTTTTTTTTATCTTATTGGAATCGAAATTAGGAATCGATAAGAATCAAACGATACCCACCCATACTTCTTAACTAGTTTTGCTTCAAGGAAGATTTTGCAGTGGACATTAAATAGTGACCCTCCAGTCTGTGATATTTTCTTTTAGTTTAAATTTAGTATTTAGTTTTATTCATGTTTCTTTTTTTGAGGATGAGAGCATGTCGTGCTGCTTACCAACTTGACAAATAAATCTGCACCAAAATATTGATTTTGATCGGATACAACCTTTGACGTCAGCAACAAAGGATGAGAAGTGTGTTCTCCGTTTTTTGAAAGTTGAAAGTCTATTTATTGTGCTTTTCTAACTATGCACCATTATGTGGTTGGTTGCATTTCAACTTTTCACATTTAGACTTTTATTTTCCTTTGCTATTTGTAACCTTTCCTATCAACCCTTGGTTAAGAACTACTACAAAATGCTAAAAAACTCCAAAATGTACCAGACTGGAAATTAATCTCATCATGCATAAAATGCCCCATTTTTGCTCCTATATAAGCACAGTAATATAATATATACCTTAGATGGCTCACGTATTAGCATATGTTCACGGTGCATAAATTAGAGCATATGGAGGGAATTGCAGCTTTTGAACTCAGGCGATAATTAAACGCATATAATTGGATGACACCAGAATGTGCAAACATCTCAGAGTAACGCTGAACGGTGAAAATAGACTCTCTTACTGCATGTGTGTTGTGAGAGAGGACATTCCCTCTTCACTTTCATACTGTCAAAGCAATTACATCTCATTGAGGATTGTCACGCTTTGTAAAAGAGCACATTCTGCCTACACAGGCAACTTACTTCTAAGTAGTGATGCACGATATATCAGCCGCCGATATAATATCGGCCGATATGGTCAATTTTTTACACATCGGTATCGTTCCGATGTCAAAATAGGGCCGATGTGAACAGGCCGATAATCATTCCTGTGTATTTGACGTGTGTGTAGGCATATGTGGGCCCGGCGGGGATGTTTGTTTTTGCACGCGCGCATACATTACACTCACATAATGTGCTGAAGCAGGTGCTGGAGGTGTAAGTTACGGCACTCTGCCTCGTTCTGACCGACCATCAAAGTATTGCCGCGCTGGAGTTACGGGGTTATGATGTAGCAATTAAATCACCTCAGACACACATGTAAGTTACATGTTTCACAGTGATTGCTTTTGTTAGATTACTGAATAATGGCATACTCTCGGGGGAAAATGATGATGAAAATGATCAAGGTAAGAATGACACGACACGGGTGCATAAAAAAGATAATCTTTAAAATCCAGTAATAGCTAGCGGTAGCCTTTAGCTAGCGATGCTACTTCACAAACTAGACACAAACACGTTTCGAGCCATAATCAACAACTTATCTAGTAACAAGCGCTGCATTAGAGCAGGCTTGTAGGATATCTTAATTCACAGCCCGTAAGGCTACATGTAGGCTACAACTGAAATAAAATGCTAGCTCTCGCCTGTCAATGACAGTCCACTGACTGAAAACTACGCGAGTTGGTCAGTTGGAGCCGCAACGACACACCCATTATACACCAGCAGCGGGAATGTAGTAATTTAAAGCCTACCTTTTGTTGAACCCTGGTTAAAATCCATGTCAAACAACCGACGAGAAAGCAAATCCATTACAGTGCGGAACTACTAACTGTTAGATAACGTTACAGTTCTTTAGGGACACCTAATCTGTAGCCCTGCCTTAGCTCTGAAGCTCTGTGACTATTATGAACTGTCTGCGACGTCAAGATTGCAATGCTGGAATATGTTGTGTGTGTGTGTGTGTGTGTGTGTGTGTGTGTGTGTGTGTGTGTGTGTGGCGCGCGCATGTGAGAGAGAGAGAGAGAGAGAGAGAGAGAGAGAGAGAGAGAGAGAGAGAGAGAGAGAGAGAGAGAGAGAGAGAGAGAGAGAGAGAGAGAGAGAGAGAGAGAGGCGCGGGCGAGATCGAACAGTGGAAACAAAAACATACTCCGTCATTTTGTTCATACAGGACATTCCAACTATACTTCAACTTCTTGTTTATACATGTGAAGCCATTTTTATCATAGTGAGTCTAATAGGGTTAATATTGATTACATTTTAAGTGTTATCATTACATTGTGCTATAAAATAGAAGTTAAGGTATTTTGCCTTAGTAGGACAGTACTGTACTTTAAAGTTTTGAACTGTTGTACAATGTTCACAGAATACAGTGACTTGGTCTCAAGTGAGTTAGATGTTTATTGAGAATACTCAGGGTTGGCTTATTCATAGTGTGAATTCAGGACACACTTGTATCCTTTATAAAAATGTATTTTTATATAAATATTTATTTTTTCTTCTGAAAATCTGATGACATATTTTGCACACAGGTAAAGGTGCCCAATATCAGTCATTTCTGAAAATAAATTACAAAAGTTTAAAAAAAAGAGTCATTTGGAAAATAGCTCTTTATTTGATTATCATAAAAATGTGTTTTCTATACAGAGATATCGACATCGGTAAATATCGGTATCGGTCATAAACAGCAATATTAATATCGGTTATCGGTATCGGCCACAATTTTCACATCGGTGCATCACTAATTCTAAGGCAACATCCATACAGAACAGAATTAAGACACTACGTAGTCAGCAACTTTGTGCAAAACTAGAGTGAAGTTGCACACGAGATTCGATTGAACAGAGTTTGATGGTTACATGCTACTAACAATGCAATACTCTAATAAAAATATAGTTTAAATATAATATAATTATCTATTATTATGAATTATGATGAATAAATATATTCAATTACTAATTAAATGTTTCATATATTCATTTCTGTTTATTAAAAATATGTATTAATATATTAAATTATACAAAAATAATTGAAAATATTATTAATAAGAAATATTGTACTATCTACTATCAAATATAATGAACTAATATTATAAATTATGATGAATAAATATATTTAATGACTAATTAAATTATTAATATATTTATAAAATACATTGCTATTTATTAAATATATTAATTAATATAATGTATTTTATAAATATATTAATAATTTAATTAGTAATGAACTAATATTATGAATTATGATGAATAAATATATTTAATGACTAATTAAATTATTAATGTATTTATAAAATACATTGCTATTTATTAAAGGTCCCATATTATGCCAAATTCACTTTTGCATGCTGTTTGGACATAAATGTGTGTTGGCAGTGTGTGTACACAACCACCCAATAGTGATAAAAATCCACTCACTCCTTTTTTATTAATCCCCATAAATCATTAGCAGTGTCTCCCAACGACCTGTTTTCAGAATGTGGCTTTAGTGACGTCACTAAGTACAGGCCCCGCCCACGAGTGTTGACAGACACTGCCGTTCTAACATAGACCCGCCCTGATCGAGTTCACAGCTGCTGCGCTGACGAGAATGTCTCCCAGCATTGTAACGTTAGGTGTTGTGTGGCTGGAAGTATTAATCCACATACCTCTCTCTATTTACTCCCGAAATCTGAGGCAGCCGTAGCCTGGCTCACGCCAGACCCGGGAACCACATGTACATTTTCTCGTATTTGAGGCGTGGTTTACGAATGCCTGGCGCCGTTTATTGGGTGCTAAGAATGTCTATCAAATGCGCCTGTACGTAGCTCATAGCCAATCGTTTCAATTATACCAGATGACGTCTGTAGAGCGACAGAAATTTGACGAGGAAGAAGACGAAATAAACTTGCGTTCTAAATTGCTTAGAACCAGAGGCGGACAGAGTACACAGCTTCGTTACTTGAGTAAAAGTACAGATACCCCTTGCTAAATTTTACTCAAGTACAAGTAAAAGTACTACAGTCTTGTTTTTAAAAGTACTTGAGTATCAAGAGTACAAGAGTAAATTTTCTAAATATTGCATTACTACTGCCACAGTGTCAAGTCAAGTCATCTTCATTTATATAGCGCTTTTAACAATGTAGATTGTTTCAAAGCGGCTTTTCAGAGATAAACATATAATTTAAGGTAACAGAGATTGGTTTGGTTTTATAGCGGTTCTTGAATAATGTTATTTTCCAGCTAAAGTTAGTTTTGATTGATTAACTTCCGTCGAAATGATCATTTGTTATTAAATTAGGGGCCGCTAAGACGACATCGTTCTCACTAAACAGACTTTAAACTGAACCTGTGATAAACGCTGATGGCGTTCACATGCGCATTAAGAATTGATTCTATAGTTATGTGTGTTCGAATATATGTGTGCAGGTTTGTAATTCCCTACAAACCATGCCTAAACAAACTACTTGTCTTTGCCTATAAATTTGATACAGAATTTTATTTTATCACTTCGGGGTAGGTACGTGCTTACATTTATGTACAGAAACGTCATACATGGAGTTATGAAAAATGTTAATACCTTTGATAATCTAAAAGGAATTGAAAGTTAATTCAAGTCATTTTCATCTTTTTACCATGTTGCTTTATTTAACATTTCTCACTTGCCCACAAGGCAATGCACAATGGCAACGCTCAGACAAACCTCTGCTAGAGTTTTAATGGATTTTTTGCACCCACATTTGAACCCACATAAATCTGACCATGGAGTTTACTTTGGCGTCAGTTCAGAGCTGAAGGTGAAGGTGATTTGCTGATAGGCTGTCCCAATCAGTGGCGCCTGCACAATCCAATCACGTTTGAGAGGGAAACAACAATTTATTTATTTTTTTTCCTTTTTTTTTTTTTTTAGAAGTAACCGGTACTCACGGTTATGGATAGAAATGTAGTGGAGTAAAGAGTACAATATTTGCCTCTCAAATGTACTTGAGTAAAGTCATGAGTAATCCCCAAAAATGATACTCGAGTAAAGTACAGATCCCTCAAAATTGTACTCAAGTAAATGTACTCCGTTACTGTCCGGCTCGGCTTAGAACATTCTCTAAGGCTGCATCAAAAGGTAGCTTCGCGTCTGCTACCATGTTGAATCCAAAAAAATTAAACAAAATGCTTCGGTGTGTCGCATATGTCGTCATCGTCTTGCTGCTCCCTCCCCGTTCTGTGATTGGTTCCCTAAATGAGGCGAAAATCTGGACCATGGTATCCATACTGCCTTTCAGCGTGAATAAAATCGCGCTGCGGGAAGGCAGCATGGGGAAACCCAGACTAAGGCAGCCGCTGAAGACGAGGTGGAATTATTTTGTTTTTAAAGAAAATGCTCCCTCAACTCTACCGAAATTCGTTTAAATGTACTTGCGCACTTCTTATATCTTACTGTTTACTCAGCTCTTACGGTGAGTTTCTGAAGTAAAACTGACGCTTCATCTTTTGTGTTATATACAATAAACTTTATTAAACTCATCAGTATATGTTTGATCATCATTCGGACCTGGTCCGAAACAGCAGACTTGTAGGCTATTAATAGTGGTTACATACAAGCAGATGAAAAATACGTTATAACCGTAATTAAACTACTAAACTATACCTGTCCCATCTCTATACAGCACTCTGACTCTGTAGGCATTATTGTCCGACTCCGGGTCGAAATGAACACCGGTACTGAGAGTTTCTGATATTATTATCATCATTCTGTGAGATGAAATTGTCCTGAGACTGAGGGCGAGCTCTTGAAGCTCCGCCCCCTAAGCAGTGCTCATTTGCATTTAAAGGGATACACACTAAAACAGCGCTTTTTTCTGAGCACCAAAAAATGACAATTTAAACATGCTGTAAAAAATGATCTGTTGGGTATTTTGAGCTAAAACTTCACATACACACTCTGGGGACATCAGAGACTTATTTTACATCTTGTGAAAAGGGGCATAATATGGGACCTTTAAATATATTAATTAATATAATAAATTACAAAAAAACTATGTAATATATTATTAATAAGAAATATTGTACTATGTACTATTAAATATAATGAACTAATATTATGATGAATAAATATATTTAATTATATTTAATAGTACATAGTACAATATTTCTTACTAATAATATATTACATAGTTTTTTTGTAATTTATAATATTAATTATTATATTTAATAAATAGCAATGTATTTTATAAATACATTAATAATTTAATTAGTCATTAAATATATTTATTCATCATAATTCATAATATTAGTTCATTACTAATTAAATTATTAATATAATTATAAAATACATTTATTATATTAATACATATATTTAATAAATATCAATTACAAAAAAACTATGTAATATTAATTGTAAATATTATTAATAAGAAATATTGTACTATGTACTATTAAATATAATTAACTAATATTATGAATTATGAATTACCAGTTAAATTATTTATATATTTATAAAATACATTTCTATTTATTAAATATATTTATTAATATTTTACTGTGGTTTGGTGTCATTTCTGTCTATCAGGTTTTGAGTTTTTCGAGACGAGCGCCAAGGACAACATCAACGTGAAGCAGACCTTTGAGCGTCTGGTGGACATAATCTGCGACAAGATGTCAGAGAGTATAGAGACTGACCCCGCCGTCACCTCAGGAACCCAGGGAACGGCCCGGCTAACGGATAACCCTCCGCCACTACAGCAGCCTAACTGTGCCTGTTAGTGCTCAGTTTGCATGGTAGCATAAGTGTGTGTGTGTGTGAGTGTGTGTGTGTGACACCTTTAGATGGATGCATATATCCTTTAATGTCATAGAATGCAGGTGCTGGAACAGCCAGCTGAATCTGATTGGTGCATGTCAGGAGTCATGTGACCCTTTACAACTACACCCAATGGGAACAGAGCTGTCTCAAGCAATTGTAAACAGCTTTTCAGTGTTTTAGAAAGGAGGATATAAAAAAAAATTATTAATATGATTTCTTTGGTCATCGGTTTTTCAGTATACGTGGCTTGTGGGTAACAGTGTAAGTTCTTGTCACGGTCTGTTGCGCCACTAGAGGGCGTTCTTTTTAAAATGATACGATGCAGTCTGTCTGATGCATGTGAACGTTGTGTATGAACGCTTGTGTATGTTCCAGCACCTTTGCACTAGAGTCACATCTATCTTTAAGGTGCCTAGTTGATTCTGACACACTGCTTTCTTAACTGTCAATCAAAGAAAGCAGTGTGTCAGAATCAAAACCTTTACAGTTCTGTTAGTCAAGACCTCGTCCACAAGCATGAATTGGCTGTTGATGACTTTTCGCTAAGCTCCGCCTCTCTTTTTAACGCGAACGGAACGGAATAAACTGTAGATTTCTGTGAACAGTGTGCATTTTTTATTTATTTAGACAGTTATGAAGACATTGTAATTAGGGATGCACCGATATGAACATTTTCGCCGATATCGATAAATCTAAATCCAAATTTTTATATAATTTCTTTAAAGCCTGATTACAGAAACAAAAGTCTCACCATTTAAAAGCCATTCTCATTACAATTTTATGTAGCCTTAATGACAGGGATGCACCGATATGAACATTTTGGCTGATATCGATAACCGATATATATTGACCGATAAATCTAAATCCAAATTTTTATAATTTCTTTAAACCCTAATTACAGAAACAAAAGTCTCAACATTTAAAAACCATTCTCATTACAATTTTATGTAGCCTTAATTGACAGACTAGGGTTGCGCTGTATATCAGTATTGGGAAAATACCGATATATATTTGATTTCAAGCGTTACAATGTCATGATTTTGCACTGTTTGCTGTTCTGAAGGTCACCGCTAGGTGGCAGTGTGCTACCCAAACTGACGCGAAAACAGCAAATATGACAACATATAGAGGAACAACATAGATAAAACAGTTGAGTCTCACTCAAAACTCTCAAAACGAATTAATAAAGAGGACAGTAGAAGTGAAATCTAGAATTACTTTGCTGATGAAGAACCACAAACCTTGCCAAGTATCTGTCACGTGCCGATCCTGACTTTCAAGACATTAAGAGATCGACAGGTGAGTGCATCATTCAAACGATCTAATTTAGACATTTATAACACTAATCAACGCACATAAGATCATATAGTTTAAATAGCACAAAAGCTCAGGCGTGCATTTGACACGTTAGAACCAATGATCTTTCGATCTCATAATATTTGCACTTAAGTTTAGGTAACGTTAGGTAGTATTAAAAAAAAGTAATCAAACGTAAAATAACACTGGATAGTCTTCAATGTTAATACATTAAGCAGGTAAATCCTTACAATTAAAGTTACAAAAGTTAGTAAGTGACGTGCGTTTATCAAATATTTACATTCACGTAAGGTATAACCAACATTAATGTGAATGCTCACCACACGCGAGCTCTAACTTACACGAGTTATTAGTAACATTATGCACAAAGAAAACAGTCTCAGAGAGGTCAGTGCTACTGAATGATATAAAATCACTTGCAATGTTTAAAAAGACGTGGGCAAGTGATTCATGCAAGTGAAAGTGTTGTATCGCAGCGCGCTTATAGTGTTTTAAACCCAGAGGGGACACACAGTTTTACTGAAATTACTTCTCACAAGAAAGTTTTCAAATGACTGATTTGATGTGATAATCTGTTGACGAATCTGAATCTGTTGATTCATTTTGCTAATAAACATTTGCGGTAATTTCCCGCTTTATAAGTGCGAACCCTGCAAGAAAGTAAAATTATGCACAATACCTGCAACAAAATTCAGACACTGTATGATTTCAATCATATTTCAAGCAATTCGAAACCGTCATGTTGAACAGTGCGCATCTGAATAGCTTCAGCTGAAGGATATAATACATTATTTATGGCTTTAAGATTTTCTTATTGGCCGATATCATAACATTACAAACTAACACACATTTCGGCCGATACTGATTTGGTGGCTGATATATCGTGCATCCCTAAATTGTAATTATTAACATCATGATTTTTTTGTAAAGCTGCTTTGCGCTAAACAAATAAATGTGATGAGTTGATTCTAAATTTACAAATAATTAATAATGTAAATATAATTACACCTTGTTTTTGTAGATCAGGAATTCATGCCATATTAATTGAGTTGAAATTGAAATTTCCCATCTAGCAGCGGCTGTGATATCAGCTGTGTGTGTGTGTGCTATAGATTATTAAAGAATATTAAAGTCACCTCTATGAATACATGATATATCTAGTGTACATAGGTTTGTATATACCTCAGTCAGATAAATATAATGTTGTGGATTCAAGTAGCTTTTCACTACAGGGAAAAAGATGTGCATTAAATGTTTCTACGCATTTCATTTGATCACTGTAAATGAATTCACTCTGACTTGATGAAAACAGATATTTATTTATCTATATATTCAAAGAAAAAGAAAAGTAAATGTGCTTCATGAGTGGCGTGTGTCTGAAAAGGAAACGTTCTTCTAGATGAAGTGGAGTTTGTGTTTTTCCCCCCAAGCCCTTTTTTCAACATTTCTCTTTTGTGTTTTATCGCTGTTGTCGGTTGTTTTTCTCTGCTGGCTATAAAGGACGTGATTGGCTGTCCCTGCTCTTATCTTGTTTTCTGCTCATGGCCGGAGAGCACTCAGTGATATTAGACGTTATAAGGAATCTGAGCTTGTCTTGTAAAATGATGCAGTAATAGCCAAGGAAAAGTGTCGGGCAGCTATTTTCAGAAGTGCATCAGTATTTCATGCGACGGACCTTACATGACTTTGGCCGTGGACGCATATTTTTAAATGTCAGAAATATAACAAGCGTACCGTGTGTTGCTGAGGAAGAGCAGATCTAGGGTGAACGTCTCGAAATATGACGATACCTAGATCATATTTCATCTTAAAATAAAATGGATTCTTTGCATAAAGAAACATTGTCACTTTTTTTTTTACAGTACTATCAGTCCATCCATCCATTTCTATCCATCTATCATCCATCTATCTATCCATCCATCCATTTCTATCTATCTATCTATACATTTCTATCTATCTATCCATCCATCTATTATCTATCCATCCATCCATTTCTATCTCTCTATCTATCTATCTATCTACCTATCTATCTATCCATTTCTATCTATCTATCCATCCACCCATCCATCCATCTCTAAAAACAACAACAACCTATTTGTCCTAAAATAAATAGGCGTCATTCTCTTAATTTAAAATATAATTCTAATCACTCACTCTATTCTATTTCATTTTAGGCTGAAATATGACCTGGATGTTCCTGAGGGCTTTTATGCGATTCATCTTCTAGATGCTTTTATTCGTTTCTCATCCCTAGAGATTGTCCAACTTCCATTGCGATGTATAATAATAATCTAGGTAGAATTAAGGTAAAACTGAAAACACATAGCCCTTAAATGATAAAACTACATGGTGTGGTCTGTTTATATGTGTGGTCTTGTGAGTGTAGTACATATAAAGCATTAGGCCGACCATATCCGGCGTTATTAAAAATATATCATGGTCACAGATCTACTGTAGGCTGAATATGCCGGTACGTATATTACTAATAGTGATTACATTGATGTGTCCTCAGAATATAGAAAATCAGTACTTCGTTTCCCCACCACAAGCCACGTTTAGCATCGTCCCTGCATGAAACTGTACAACATCTCTATTTAGATACCTGTATCTCTATAATCTTATTTATTTCTTCATTTATGCGTCCCTCAGTATGTGGGGCGCAGTGGGCCAGCAAGTGCAATATTTCGAATCCCTATCTCTTGTATATAGTTGAATGACTGTGTGTGTGTGTGTGTGTGTGTGTGTGTGTGTGTGGAGCGTCTCGATGTGCCATGCTGATTTTGCACACTATCTTATGATCCCACGTGTGGATGATCGCTCTGCCTCACCTTCTGTGTTAAACTATCTTTGTGCCGACATTAACACAAAAATACTGTGGAGTTACATATAGGTGTGTGAGTGTGTGTGTGTCGGTGTATATATTAGTATGGAGAAAAGTAAACGTGTATCTTGTTGCAAGTCATCTCTGTGGTTTTTCTTTGTGTTTGTGTGTAAATGTCATTCAGTTAGAGCATGCATAGGGCTATATATCTGCAATCACTCTCTGCTACAGGTTTATAATCGCTGCATTTCAGGCGTACAGCATGCATACAAACTGCTTTTTTAATACAAGCTCAAAAAAAGGAGTGAAAAACATCTAAACAGGCTATACAAAAACAGCACTTGTACTATAGTTCAGTTTCAGATGGTGATACCTGTTCTTCTATGAGTTTCCCATGTCCAAAAAAAAAAAAAAAAAAAAAAAAAAAAAAAAAAGGGTTCATTATCTTTAGAAAAGCAAACCTCTTTGTTTGCATTTAAATCATTTATTGTCATAATTGTATCATTAACTACATATTCACCTCCTAGATTAACTCATATAGGCACATAATGATGTTTATTTTAATTTTCTTTGGCGGTAAGCTACATGTGTAAATACTAATATAAAGATTTTATATTAGTTCTGTACTGTCCCCAAAATACAGTTGTTAAATTTTGTTTTAAGCTGGTTTGTGTGAAAAAAACAACAACTGTTGGACCTAACTTGTGATTTATTATATTTTAGATGATTGAATCACTCTAGAGCTGGTTATTCTGTATGTGTGGAGTGTGTATGACAAACGTGTGTCATCATTACTGTTGAAAATATCAATAAATATTCCTATTGTGTTGATACTCGGGTGCTCTTTTGTTGTATTAGTACAACTTTTGATTGTATCTCTATAATATTAATATTGTATTAACAATATTGTATCTCTATAAAAATAACCAAAATATTTTGTTGGTTATTCTTTGGTCAACACTATATTGTTATAGATGACTATTAGTTGTTTCCTAAGAGGCTCTAATATGGGCAAACGCATATGATTGGCTCACCTGGATCATCGCGGTGAAAAGTAACAGGTACCACGTGACAATGACATCTGCGCTTGAGCAGTGATCGGGACAATGATTTAATTTACATTGTAAATATATATTTTATCCTATATTCCCCTTCAACTTAAACGTACGTTTGTGTAGGTTTTCTTGCACAAAATGCTACACGACTGTCAAGTTTGACGAGTTTAACGAAGACGTGCGTTTTTAAAGAGTAGGCCTACAGATTGCACTGTACAATTATCACATCTCAGGGATCAAGGAATATTTGATTCGTAATTATTATTAGTATTTTTAGTCTATGGTTATGAATGATTCATCAGCACTCTAGAGGTCAGTAATGTTAGTGTCGCTGACTTGGTTTCACTGCCTCCTGCCGGCAGCACGAGGTTATGACAAGCATGACAAAGCACATTAATTATTTTTTTTTTTATCAATTTTGATCTCCTAATATCCTATCTAAAGTCACTTAAAGGCAAGCATGCAAGGTAAAAAAAAAGAAACCAGATAAACAAAAACCTGTATGCAGAAGTAGACCAGAGGCCGTTTTTAATGGATGTCAATGGAGAAGATGCTTCACTACGCTAATAAACTGCTTTGTGGGAAACGGATAATCTTCCAACATGTTTGCTTTTAAACAGTCGTTTTGAATTGATATGTTTTTAGAGTTAACACCGTTAAAAAAAAAAAAAAAAAAAAATACAATATAGATATATATATCTTATAAGAGAAGTCACGGATAGGTTATGAAGCTCACTGACATCAAGGTGGTTGGTTGAGATTGTGTATCTCCAATAAAACCATATTTCTTATCCGTTTGGTAAGAGTTTTACGTGTAATCGCAATACTTCATCAACAGCATAATTTCAGTCTGTAGTCAGAACTGAAATCAGTCATAATCTTTGGCAATCGTTGTTCGACGTATTTTCAGACAGCTTTCTCAGACGGAAGTTAATTCGTGGTAAACGAACATTTTCACTTCTGTTTTGGTTTTTATACATGTGGTTTAGGCCAGAGCCGGTTTAGGCTACATAGAACATTCAACGCATATTTGTGCATATCATACAAATATATTTTCGATTACACTCTTGTTCTGTAGCCTATCATTTTATTTATTTGTAACACTAACATTATCTGTGGTGTTCTGGCAGAACCATTACCATGGTAAATATTTAAGAAAGGTTTTGAAGTTATGAACATGAACAATGGAAGGCCTTGTATTCCCCTTGACACGTGTATGTATGGCACGTTTATAGACGTGTTATTCTATATTTAAAAGCCTATTAGGGTTGATTATATTAAAAAAGTTGGTATAACCTGGAACATAAGAAGCTAAATCCCCCCAAAATTATATTCTCCATTGCTTTTTATCAGTCGCTTAGAAAAGTGTGTAATATGAAGAGTTGTTAATATGCAGCTGTTACTCTATGTGGCCACTAGGTGGAAGCAGAAGCGCAGTTTCGACAGGGCGCTGTTGTTCTTTTACACGTAAACGTGCCTTTCTAAACTTCTTTAGGCTATTAAAAAACGGTCATCGTGTTTGAAAAATAAATAAATAAATAAATAAATAAAATAATGTATATTAAATATTCTAAAATATCTTATGATGTCAGTTTTATTAATTGATATTTAATATGCTAATATTATGCATATATATTGTTTCCATCTGCATTTGCTGCACTGGTCCTACCATCAGGATAATTATTATATATAATGTGAAAT
The DNA here is from genome assembly GCA_026230005.1 of Gila orcuttii. Lineage (NCBI taxonomy): Eukaryota > Metazoa > Chordata > Actinopteri > Cypriniformes > Leuciscidae > Gila > Gila orcuttii. The sequence continues at coordinate 32,570,430 of JAPDVR010000024.1, forward strand.
TTTAGAATATGTCTACTATATAAAATAGCACATGCCTAGTATATTTAATGCAACAGTTTTTTGGAAATAAAAGTAGAGGAAACCTTTCAAGTCCCAATAAAAATGTTATGAATACGTTTGCCTGTTTTCTATAAGCTAGTGTGCTCCAAAACAATGACAAAATTCGCATAAGCATTCAAAACTTAGTTTCTAACTTCCACCAATATGGATCAATGATTTTGATGACATCACTCTGCACTTCAGTTTCTCATCAGATTTCCTGTCCAATCAAACGCTCTCTAGAATCTGAAGCTCCGCCCCCTACATTATAAATAGACGCTGAAGCTGCGGCTGAAATCGGTCACTCTTCGCACATTTATATTTTCCACATGGTGAATGAAGTCTGGTTTCACGTTAGTGTCACGTGACACACATCGTCCAGAGACACGGAGCAGATCATATGAAGGAATCGGACTCATTTGAATTCTGCACAGAATGATATTTAAAAAGCGATATGGAGAAGATTAAGCTTTAATGCAGCTGCAGCTTTACTGAACTCAACCGCTCTGAGCTGTGATATAAACTAAACGCTATTGGCCATTTAAAAAAAGGGGAGGAGCTGTTCAATATGTCCCGCCCCAAATAAAGCACGTCAGTGGGCCCTTAATAAAATGGCCAAGATCGCAGTGGTGCATGAGGTTGTCATTTGCAGAGCGTCCACTAGATGGCAGCGATTTACAGGAAGAACTGATGACGCACCACATGATGAACCACATCAGAAAACTTTCAGTTTGACTCATTAGGAAGAGCAACCAAACCAAATCATGTTCTTCAGTTAACCAAAGACAAACTCTTATGAGCTTCAACACACACAAACATGCGACACACACACGTGTGGAATCAACCCATGCTTTTATTTCATTCGTTGCATATATAAAAAAAAAAATTCTGTCTTTTTTTTTGTAGTTAAAACCGATTGGAGATGGATCTACAGTACCGGCAAAAGACTGTAAGAGACAAAAGTGTTTCGGTTTTTAATCAGCAGAACTTAGGAATCAAACCTTAAAGTATCCCTTTAATGACATTGAAAAAATACCAATAATAGTAATAATAATAATAGCCACGATTGGCTTTGGTCCAGGGCTGCTAAAATCTACAGTATGCGTGTCAGAAAGTATGCTTATTTAACATCTGAAACTCTTTCAGTTCGTGCACAAGCACATCTACAAGGCTGGATGAGATGATGGTAGCAGACCAAAGTTAGACCTGAAAAAAGTTAAAGAACAGCATGAAAGTAGAAGATCACAAGGGCTAAGCAAACTGTCCTGGGTCTATTGCATTCGCTGTGTGCCACTGTTTCAGACCTACAAATGAAAAGAAGAAACCCAAGGCGTCCTAAATGCAGCACATAAGATGCCCTGATACTCGGGCAGACTCTCTAAAACACGTAAAGAGACCAAACGCACACACACAGAGAGATGTTTTAAAGTTAAGGCACAGCCCTGGGGCCAAACGCCAGTGGCGACGCGTCTCGTACGGTTTGGTTTTCCCCAGATCTCCAGAAACCAGCTCATTTTTATACAGAATTTTTTTTTTTTTTTACATTGGATAATATCTATAATAATAAACATTCTCTCAACAAGAGTTTACCAAATACAGCAACTCCATCCGGGATGAAGTTTAGAATCTGTCATCATTTACAACAAACATTACAATATATACAGCAAAATAAATACATCGTTGTAAACAGCGGAAAAAAAAATATAACAACAAAATAAATCCATAATCAGGTAAGGTCATCTGGTGAGGAAAGAATATCATGGCACAAAACTTAAATAAAAATATTTATCACAAAATCAGTACTACTCAAGCCAGGTTTCAAGTTTCTGTGAGCGTATTATATTTCATACAGACTTTAAAAAGGCTTGTTCTATGTACACGACCAAAGACCTGTAACTTGCAAGTCCACACGCTCTATGCTACAGTTGATGGTCTACAGTACTGCTTTCAAACAGAAGCCAAACAATAAATAAAAATCATATACTGATATATATATAAGTCGTTGTTAAAAGCCACGTGCCGCATAGTGCATGTCCGGTGCGGGAGGGAAGTTTTGGCATGAAATGAAAATGTGGATTTTGACGCTAAACTGCATCTAGCCCTAAGAGAAGATCTCCGATCTAATGAGTGGATGTGGGGAAATGAGTCCAATTGAAAGGCATCGAACATCACCAGATACTCTTATAGAGTATTCATGTCTGACGTACATGATGTGGTGTTTGGGAGATATTGGTTTTAGTTTCACGCATGTGAGATCCTGCAAATAAAAGCAGAAAAGGCAAAAAAAAGTCTCACACACACACACACACACACATTACAGATGTCCTTACAACAGAAGTGCTTGCTTTGAGAGGTTTAAGGTTTAACATCTGATACACTCATAACAGGATGTTGTCATTAGGAGAAGCTTGAGCTGGAGTTATGAGACCGAACAGAATTTTCATCTGAACTGGATTAAAGCCAAAAAAGCTTTCGCATGGTGATTAAAGGACTGAAGTCAACAATAAAGTTACTAAATGAAGGTTGGTAACACTTTACTTGGTGCCTGTGATGTATATGAATATTTTATATATATATATATATATATATATATATATATATATATATATGTGTGTGTGTGTGTGTGTGTGTAGTTAAAATTAAAGGCACAATAAAAAAAAAAAAATATATATATATACATGTGTGCCTGTATTATACACATTTATATATATAATCCATAATAATATATTAAAATATTAACACGCATGTATACATATGTGTGTTAATATTTAAATATATGATTATGGATTATATATATATAAATGTGTATAATATGTGGAATATTATAGGAGGACGTGTTGTTGTTTGTAAGTGTATAAATGCTTTATGCGTACACAAAGCATGTATGTATGCATATATATATATACACACAGACACACACACACACATTATATAAACAAACTTGTTAGATGTGATTAATCACGATTAATCGATTTAATAACACTAATATATATATATATATATATATATATATATATATAAATTATATATATATGTACTGATGCGTTTCAGTGAATTTAACTATGAATAGATAATTATTTATAATTATAAATGCTTTTATATGTTTATAATCCAGGCTTCAAGAGCTGAGAGAACTCTGAAACAAGACAGAAATCAACCAGAAAAGAGTTAAATGAACATGAAGCATCTGTAGGTGATTGACAGGAGGTAAAGTGTTTGACGAAGTAAATTGAGCTTCTGAGAGGAGTGTGTGACAGCAGTGATATGAGTGTGTGGTGGCGAACGCACGACCCACGTTGCGTACTTGCAAGTTACCCTTCGCGTCAAGTTTCAGTGAAAACGCAACAGCTGCTGCTTTGATATTAAAAGTAACCATGTAAAAATCTGTATGTATACCGTACAAAATCATCAAGAGGCCGTGACAGCGCTGAGCTGTTGTTTTTTTGTGTCTTTTGTGAAATTTTGTCTCAGTCAAAGTTTAGGAAGACTTAAAACGTAGAAAATAAGGTCTCTTTGAAATCCAAGGAAATGTGTTCCCGCGTGGATCCCCGCTGGCGTCTCCTCCGATTGCTTTGTGTCGAATCCCGGAGGAGGAGGAGGAGGGGCGAAGTAAACAAAACCAAGCTCGAAAAAGACAGAGGACTAAAACGTTATTCCTGAGTGCAAATAAAACGACAACCTACCGAAGTCTTAGTGTCCTCTGGTCTCCAGGCAGCTCGTGGAGAGGAGTCGAGGTCTCGGAGTGCAACGTGCGCTTTGGAACTCAATTTCATAGTCAATTATTAAATATTAGCTACGTGTCTGTCGGCTCCTCCTCCTCTTCCTCATCCTCCTCTTCCTCCACCATACTGGGTTCAGTGGAAACCTCTGAAATGCCCTCCTCCGCCTCTTGAATCTCTGTGGATTCTGAGTCCTGTGTGATGAGAGTTTTGGAGTCACTACAGCTGTCCTCCTCCTCTTCCTCCTCCTCCTCCTCTTCCTCGGCCTGGCTCCCGCTGTCCTTCTCCGTGTCGGACTCTCCGTCCTCCTCCAGCGTCAGCTCGAACTGGAACTTCTCTGTCCCGGCCCGGCTGCTGTCCTCGGGCTGGTCGGGAGCGGGCGATGGGCTTTGGGGAATGGTGCTCTGGTACCACTCTCTGTTGTCCTCTAGCGTGTCCAGGATGTCCTGAGCGTCGGGGTGCACGAGGTCGGCCCACGTCTCCCACAGCGGGTGCACGATGTAGTCGATGAAGCCCACCTGGAGACACGTGCAATAAATCAACGGTCACTTTAACTAGTAATAGTTGCTAAATTTAGGCCTTGTCCACACTAATACGTTTTCGTTTGAAAACGCATCTTTTTCTCTCCGTTTTCGCCGTTCGTCCACACTGAGATTTGTGTTTTTAATAATGAAAGCGAAGCTTTTTGAAAACGTTCTCCAAAGTGGATCAATTTGGAAACGCTGTTTTCGTGTTGTAGTGTGGACTGTGAAAACGGAGGTATTTAAAAACGATGATGTAAGTTTAGTGATGAGTCATGTGATGCATTTTGACCCCATAGATATTCATGTTTTTACTAATATTGTGCCTGTTAAGTGCGATTCACTTTCACAGTTACTTAAATCTGTTACTTCACACACTCTTCATATCACAGTCCTGCAAAGATGACAGAAAATTTACTCGTATTTGCTGTCCTGAAGAAATACATGAGAGCAGTTTTAGACCAATCATATAACGGTGAGTGAGTGAGTATATAACGGTGCCAGAAGAATTGCGCGATAACTTTATTATTTATTTTTCGGTCTGTATCATCTCAGTGAGCTTTTGTGAGGGTTAATGCATGCGTAATAAGGTGAATTTAGCGTTTTACAACGTTTCAGTGTGGATGAGAAAATTGTGGAAAACGTTTGAAAACGCTAGTGTGGACGGAGAGCGTTTTTAAACGAAAACACCGTTTTCAAATGTATCCGGATTAATGTGGACGTAGCCTTAGTAATGTATTTTCAGTTTAAGCTGCTAACTGTCACAGCAGAGATCTGAAATTAAAGGGTTAAAATTCTTGAAGACTTTGAAAAACAGACTAAGGTCATTAATTTAGTCACTCTGTAGATTATTGCACTTCAAGTATGTATTGAAATAAACAATTTATTTTATACAAATATTTTTTACAGAATAATTTGAATTGAAATTATTATTAGTTATTGAATTATTGAAAAAGTTCCAAATTTGAAGTTTCCATAATTATGCACAATAATGTCCACTTTCAAAACAGTTTCAAAAGGATGAATAGTTTAAGCATCAGAATGACACTTAATTGATACTGATTAATGAAATATGCTATTGGGAGGGGAAAAAAAGTGTGCCAAAAGTGTCCAGCTACCGGGATACTAACGCTTTACAGGTTAATTTAATTATTTCTCATTGTTGATTAAAACTGAAATGATTTTGTTTTTGTTAAGTAAAATAAAGCTCAAATAAAAAAAATATTAGATGAAATATGTTGCCTTGGAAACTAAATGAAATTAGCTTTAATTTACTTTATTTCAGTTTTAGTAAAAAAATTTTTTTAAAATTTGTAAAAACAAATGACTAAAACTTAAACTAAAATCACGATATATTTTTTGTATTATCTTTTTTATTTTTGCTTAAAATAGTTTCAAATGTCAAAATCACAAAAAAAACGAATACTAGCTGAGATAACAAGTAAAAAAACAAAACAAAACAAAAAAGCTCACTGAAGACAAGGAAACTGTCAGTGATGAAATCGAAACAAAGAAAATAATTACAAGCAATAGGACAAAAACTACAATCGATCAAAGCAGGTTTATTGGGCTGCTGTCACTTTCATTATTATTAGGCTGCTGTCACGGGCATTTCGACATACAGTATACATAGGGCTGGGCAATAAAACGATAACGATAATTATCGCGATATAATTTTTCTCGCTAAAACGATATCAAGAGTTCGATAAATGTTCGATAATGTTTATGCGGCAAAAGCGGAACGAAGCTCATTTGAACCGCGCGCCACACGGACCAGTTGAGCGCGAGCTCACAAGAGCAGACGCGTTACTCTGATCGGTCTCGGTCACGAGATTCAGTGAGAAGCGCTTGAATTCAGAGAAGAACACAAATGTCCAGTTTAAAGGCAGATGAAACAAGCGCTGACAAAAAGGAGAAACACTGTGCGCAACGATACAGTCAGAATCTGAATTAACAGTGAATCCATTTACCATGGATGGATTTACTGTAACGTTAGCCTGTAATATTAACTGCACCATGAAATGTGGGATATACATATTGAATTGTATTATATTATTAATGTAGACAATGTATTAAATGACTAATGGAATATAATTACATTATTTAATAATGTATTTAGGCTACTGTTTTTCATACAAATACCATAGAAACCATAAAGTTACATTTTGCCATGATAGTGAGGTGCTATAGGCTATGCCTGGTTTTATCTGTGGTTATCATCATCTAAATGTATGATACTGGATGACCAATGGTTAATTTGAATAAAACTCAAACAGTCAGAATATTATATTTTAGCAAATAAAAATGTGGTCATTCAATTTATTTTAACAGATGTTACTGTTTTTGTTAATGAACATAAATTTAACATAGTAGTATTAGCTTGAGTTAGGATGCAGATTTAGGCTACTGTCAACTCACTGTCAAATATATTTTTCTATTCAGATATTTATTTTGTTAAGGAAAAATGACAGAAGTTTGAATGTTCTACCTCAGATTTGTGAAATGTTCACCTGTTTGTCATGATATGTTCTGACAAAGAGTAGTTTAAAACCACAATTAACGCTCTGGTTTCTACAACTTTCACTTAGGAGCAAAAATCTGCCTTTAAACTTGAAAGAAATAAAGATTTGACATTTATCGTGATAATTATCAATATCGACTGATATAAAAAAAAAATATTGTGATAATTTATTTTTGGCCATATCACCCAGCCCTAAGTATACAGTATAAGTGTGTGTATTTGACTGTTTAAGCCCAGTAAGAACAGTTCAGTACTGACGCGCTCTATGAGCAGCTGCTTTATGTGCGCGCACATTTACCGAAATGAGTTGTCTTTCGCTGCATATAACAGTTTAAAATCACTTGTTTTTTTAACCACAATGCTTAAAAATGCATTCAGAATTTTCGAGACGGCTCAGCACAGCAACGTCACATGAGCATAACCACAATACAGACGATAGTCCAAAACCTCTACCGGTTGACAAATTGATAGCGGTTAATCGTGTCTACCAATCGCCAAACCCCTAATAGATTTCATATTTGTTTAACTGATTTAGCAATTTTACACAAAGTATATTCGAAGCTAATGGCCCCCTTTTGTCCCCCTCACAGTGAAGTGTTTTATGTCTGGGGTTATGCGTGATCACTGTACCTGAGACTTCTCCACCGAGGCGTTGTGTTTGTCACACATGGGGCTGATCTCCATCCCTCGCTCTCGCTCGCGGTCGCCCTGACTGAAGAACTCGTCCATGATGCGGTCCGTCCACTGTTTGTACAGCTGCAGGGGTTTGGTGGGGTTACTGAGATCTGCACAGTGCACCATGTTCTGAAGCACCTGACCAACAAAAACACACACTTCAGTAACAAGACAGACAGCTGTATTCACAACACATCAGGATCATTACATGTCGAATAAGTTATTCAGTAGTTAAATAGAATTTACTGGGTATAGTTGTTGCTTAATTTGCTATTTAAATATTGTAAATTGTTTCAGATGCAACTGTGAAAACTACATTCTATATTCACAACAAATCAGTATCATAATAAAAATAAGTTAAATATTAAAATGATAAATGTCTAACTTATTAAATATCCCATTAGATAGTTATCAAAGTTTTATGAATGTGCAATTTCTGCTTAATTTACACTTTGTAATCCGTAAAACGTGTCAGATGCAGCTAAAATGAACTACATTCTATATTTACAACAAATTAGTATCATAATTATGGAAGCTTGTTTACGCCACAGAATACAAAATAAACTTTTTTTCCTCAGAATTGCGTGGTATAAAGTCGCAATTGCGAGTTATAAAGTCAGAATTGTGACAAACTCAATATAAAAACTTACCATATAATAATATAAACTTTTCCAATTCTGAGAAAAGAGTCAGTCTTTTTTCCCCCTTTATAACTTTCGAGTTTGTCTTACAATTCTGAGAAAAAAAGTCAGATTTGTGAGATAAAAAGTTGCAGTTAAACCTTGTTCAAATGGTTTTATTTTGTGGTAGAAACAAGCTTCCATGCATATAATAAAAAAAATCTGTTAAATATTAAAATAATAAATGTTAAACTTATTTATATCCCATTAGATGGTTAAAGATGTTCTATGAATTTAAAAATTACAATTGAAATAATGTGAAATGTATCAAATGGATCATTATCATTGATAATGATCAAATGAGTTTCTTAAGGTTTTCATTGGTCAACAAAAAGACAGTCCCGCCCCCCAAATCACGCCATTGGCCGAGACAGAAGTTGTGGTGATTCCTCACTTGTATCCTGTCGGAATAGTTATCCAAGAGCAACACTCCAGAACTGGTGACCTTCTTCGTCTCCACCATCGTCTTCAGATCGGCCAGCAGGTTCATGTGTTTGGACATATCAGTCGCTAAGACCTTGGAGAAACGTATGAGAAAACCTTCAGAATAAACCAAACACACGCTAGATGTCATTTGAAGGAGGTGCAGCAAACGTACAATATCTATGACCATCTTGCGCAACGATTGTCTCTGTTTTTTGTTCAGGTTCTGGAAGATGTCACAGTTCTCCTCCTGCAGGAGTTTGAAGCCCACTGCCAGATGATGGTTTTCCAGCACCGATGAGTCGTTGTACATGAGGGCCAACTCAGAGTCTGCGGACACACACACACACAAAACATCAACATAACAGGGGAAATTCACGACTCGACCTTGTGCTAATCTCTGCATCAGCAGCAGGACTCCATCACGGTCTTTCAGAGATTACAGCGTGTGACGTGTTCATCACATGTTTATATGTGTCATATCAGTAATGCTGATGTCAAAATAAACTTATGTAAGGGGTTTTGAGGACAGATGTGCGCTGGTCTGTCTGTCTCAGAGCTGATGGGATTTAGTTCGTCAACACACAACAGTGATCCGTGGTGAACCGTTTCACTGAATATATAGATCATCCATTACCACACAAAGGCTTTTAAATACATATATTATTTATAAAACGCACAGTGCCCTTTCTGGAAGGCATTATTCGACCAATCAGCATCCTTCGTTTACAAGTCAATATTACATCTATGAATTTTCTTTAAATTATTTTCTTTTTTTTTATTGTTTACTATTTTCTAAAAACATTCATACCTTATTGCTCAATTATGAATAGTCATAAATAAAGATGAATAAAATACACTTTTTTCTGTTATTTTTTAGACCAAACTGTGAAATGTGAATAATTAAATTATTATATTTATATATTTAAATAATGTGACTGTATTCAGATAATAATTAGATTATTATATTTAAATAATGAGATTATTATATTTATATATTTAAATTAGATTATATTTAGATATTTAAAAAATATATTTAGACATTAAATAATTAGATAATTCGAATAATTATATCATTATTTTTAGCAATTTAAATAATTAGATTATTTTTAAATATTTAAAAATTAGATTATTATATTTACACATTTAAATAAATAATGATATTATTATATTTAGAAATGTAAATAATTTGATAATTTAACCTTGAAAAATTTCAAAAGCATGGCTGCAGAAAATCTTTTACTTTAATCTATTTTTATTATTCATAGTATTTATGGCCTAATCCAGTAACATGTAATCAAATACATCAGCAATGTTTTGTTAATTTTAATGATCTGCATCATGTGCTCAGTTGTTTGGATGTAGTTTGTATTAAAGCACACTTACTGGTGTTAATGAGGAACTGGTTTGAGACGCCCGGGTGGTCTACGTCGTGAATTGCACTGGCGAAAATGGCAGCGAGAATTTCAAGGTCTGTGAAAACCGCCTGAAAGAGAACAACATGTGTGTGTGTGGTCAGTGAGAGCAGACATTACCTTCACCACATAACCTTCATTATTACAATTATAATGTCAGTCAGGGTTTGTTGCACTAAAAACATTCATAATTCAGTTGTTCCATGTCCATTTTCACCCATAAACCTCTGTTACTGACCTCTGCGCATGTGAAATTACCATCAATGCTCAGTTGTTGAAAACTGAATATGTGTTGATGTGGGCGGTAAATATTCACAGTTGCGACGTCAATACAATGGCCATTTGTAAAGGAGACGTTTTTTTTTTTAGTTTCCATAAATCTTGCGGATGGAAAGTGTGCGATGCATTATTTGACGGGCCTCACCTCTAAAGCCGGCGTGGAGAGCAGCACGTGTGTCGACTGGGTGACGTCAGCAGCATGGATGTTATTGTGATACGCAACATCAGCATGGTAATGGTCTTCTAAGGTCATCAGGTACGTTATGAAAGTGTCCAAGGGAATTTTAAATGTTTTGAGCAAGTCCCTCTCCTGTGGGAAAGAAAACCGAGAGATAAGGGAATACAAACATCCATTAAAAACATGCTTTTAAATACAACCTGGTGACTCACAGCATGTTACATAATGCAGGGCGGGACTCTACATGATCCAATCAAATTAAGTAAGCTATTATATTTTTGTTCAATGCTATTTTTTAAAGGTGAAAAAAATGATGAAAACAAAGTTTTTCGATGACATGCAGTGATGAATTGTGCACAGTAACACCGTGTCCTAACCAGATGCGATAAGATTCCAGCGACAAGCAATTTGTCTGTCTACACCAGACACGACTAAGACGCAACCAAATCAATCAAACATCACAGCCAATCAGAAGAGAGTGTGGGCGGAGTCTCTCTGCAAGCACACTGCACTCGCAACCAAATCAATCAAACATCACAGCCAATCAGAAGAGAGTGTGGGCGGAGTCTCTCTGCAAGCACACTGCACTCGCAACCAAATCAATCAAACATCACAGCCAATCAGAAGAGAGTGTGGGCGGAGTCTCTCTGCAAGCGCACTGCACTCGCAACCAAATCAATCAAACATCACAGCCAATCAGAAGAGAGTGTGGGCGGAGTCTCTCTGCAAGCACACTGCACTCGCAACCAAATCAATCAAACATCACAGCCAATCAGAAGAGAGTGTGGGCGGAGTCTCTCTGCAAGCACACTGCACTCGCAACCAAATCAATCAAACATCACAGCCAATCAGAAGAGAGTGTGGGCGGAGTCTCTCTGCAAGCACACTGCACTCGCAACCAAATCAATCAAACATCACAGCCAATCAGAAGAGAGTGTGGGCGGAGTCTCTCTGCAAGCGCACTGCACTCGCAACCAAATCAATCAAACATCACAGCCAATCAGAAGAGAGTGTGGGCGGAGTCCCTATGCAAGCGCACTGCACTCGCAACCAAATCAATCAAACATCACAGCCAATCAGAAGAGAGTGTGGGCGGAGTCCCTCTGTAAGCGCACTGCACTCGCAACCAAATCAATCAAACATCACAGCCAATCAGAAGAGAGTGTGGGCGGAGTCTCTCTGCAAGCGCACTGCACTCGCAACCAAATCAATCAAACATCACAGCCAATCAGAAGAGAGTGTGGGCGGAGTCCCTCTGCAAGCGCACTGCACTCGCAACCAAATCAATCAAACATCACAGCCAATCAAAAGAGAGTGTGGGTGGAGTCTCTCTGCAGCGCACTACATTTGCAAGTAATCAATCCAAAATCACAGCCAATCAGAAGAGCATGTGGATGGAGTGATCTGTATATAATCAAATTCATAAATATGACACAATTTTAACATCATTAAAAAACACATACTGAGTGACTGAAACATTCTTTGTCATAGAGCACACTTGTTCAGTCTCCATTTATTTTCATGATCTGAGAATTATACATTGTCGTTTTCAGTTCGGCTATAAAGAAGACGCAAAATGATAATCAAACTCACATTAAATTATTTTAAGATTAAAATTAAGCACATAATCAGTACCTGAGATTATCATTGTCATATTGTATGCTGTTGTTCCAGCTGCGAAGTCGCAGAAATAGAAACGCTCATCGGTATTAGACAAAAACTCTGATTGAGATGTAAAAGATGACTTTAACGGCATGTCACGCTGTCACAACACGTCTGGTTAGGACACAGTGTTAGACATTTATCAGTAAAGGTCATTGGTGAATGTTTGCGATTGGTCTCACCTGAAATATAGTGTACATCATCACCGTTAAAGGCCTGTTGCCTGAAAACTCTGTGACTTTAAAAACATTAAGGCCCCATTTGTTTACGTCCTCCAGTTCCTGAAACAAAGAGATGGAACATTAGATAGTTCTGTTGTGTGTGATGCCACCAAACTAAACGGTTTCATAATTGATGAACCGCAACATCAACACTGAACAGACTTGAGCTGAATAATGGCACTATTGTCTTCTGTAGAGCTGCGTTATACCGTGGTTTGCTTAATAATTAATAAATATTGCAACATTGACAGAGTTATTGAATCAACACTACTAAATTAAGCTGAAAATGACACTATTGTATTTTAATAAGAGCTGATTTACAGCTGAAATTGAATGAGTTTCTTAATTGATACATTAACCTGTTTATTAATGTGAAGCTGCTTTGAAGCAATCTGTATTGAATAAAGTGCTATATAAATAAAAGTGACTTGACTAAATCCATATCCAAAATGCATAAAAAAAATAAATGTTGGTTTGGCTTTCATAACAGCCACACAATGTTCTGGAATGATCCAGGAGTTGTTTTTATGAAAACCAGTTAATTTGAGGAAATTGATCTGAAAAACCTGCTGAAAAGAGCAGCATATGTTGCATTTTTGTGTTGCATCATTGTGTTGATAAATACTAGCATAACCAGCGAGATATTCTTGGTCAAAATGCCGGTCGATAAGCTTCCTGGTGAACAGCATGACACTAACTAACATGGAAACTCATGCTGGTCCAAGCTGGTCTTTTCAGCAGGGTACAAAATCTTTCCAGTTCCACGTCATCCATCCACGTCATCGGACAAAAAAAAACCCAATGACCTTTCATCAAGGACTACGAGAGTCTCAGATCAGATCCAATCAGGATTCAATTGAGATGATTGAGGTTTGAAGTGCTCTCCAACACAACACCCGCTCACCTTGGCTAAGGACTCCTCCGTATCCGTCTTGACCCCGAAGCGAGGGATGTTGGAGTTGGTGAGGCTGGTGCTGTGCATGAGTTTTTTCACTCCACTGATCTGACACATGGTCTTTTTGTTCAACTCCTTCTCCTTCTGCATCTGCGGGGAGGGCATCTCCACATCGTGCTGTTTGTCTGGAGGAGAACGGCAGGGAAGAGAGAGCGTGAACGCCCCAAAACTCACGATAACACTGACATTGATGTTTTTGTGATTGACGGTTTACCTAAAAATGTGTTGGAGATGTACTCTGAGACCTGGTTACCAGATCTGCTCATCTCAGACAGGTGCGTCAACTCCCTGTTCAACATCCGCTTGAACTAGACAGACAAGACGAAAGACACTTTTAATCAGTCACAGTAATGCTTTATGATTAGGTGACACATAGACAATGAATAAATCAATCAGCTGTAACCTTCTATTGTAATCAGTTTGAAAACAACGACCCTTAAATAAAAACCTGAAAAAACAGCAACATCTAGAAATCAGGTACATTTAGAAGATGTGTGAACCTGTAATCTCACCATGAATAAACCATAATAATAATAATTTATTTTATATAATCGCCTTTAAAGCAGCTTCTCAAGGCACTTTACACAATAAAAATACAAAGAGAGAAAAAAAATACACACAGAAACACACCGGAATACAAAATAATTAAAACCATCAAGAAAAAACTAACCTAAAAAAATGAGTTTTAAAAATGCTTATTTATCATAAAAATAATTTCGTGGTAAATAAGGAATAGTTATGTTCTTCACAAGGTTGTTTGTGATAATAAATATACGAAAATAATGTTGCAATGCACAAACATTCTAAACTCATTCTAATTCATTTTTTCTCTTTTTTTCCCCTCAGACTAACCTTTAAGTGTCGCACAAATTTGCGATGCCTAAAAAAAGTCTTGCATTACAGATGCACTGATTTTCAACAACACACCATTAGCATTATGTATGGCAGTTTAGACAAGATCTAGCTAAAGCCTTCAAAACATCACACAAAAATCAAAAACTCGTTTTTTCTCACACCCTCAGACACTGTCCTCTTTGGATCAATGCATAAAATATTAATCTCTGCTAATTTCCATATAATTTGCATGTGGCGTACCGCACATTATTTGAATACATCAGTTCATGACGACACAAAACCCACAACTAAAGAACGACGGTCAATGCAGAGAGGCCAAAATGTATTGTTTAGATAACGTTTTGCTACTTTATGTTGTACATCCAAGCCTATAAAACCATCTTTAGAAAAGCCATACCTTTATATATCCCCATGAGACTGAGCGCAAGTAATTCGCTTCAGGCATCTTCGCTAAAGCTCCAAAACCCACACAAAAGCAAGAAATGAAGCACTTCTAAATCCTTCAGGCAATGTGACGCGAATGCTTCTGGTCTCAGGCTAAGAACTGCATCTCTGGATCAGGTGGAGGTGTGATGGAGGAGTGGAGGCGTGAGAAAGACACTGTGCTGCTCGACACCTTCTAAATCTGGGACTGCTCGTATGTAATCGAGCCCCTTCTGCTCAGCCAATCACAGCTCATTACTGAGAGGGAGACTTGGACACTAGTTTCACAGCTCACCTTGTACCTGGTAGAATCGTGTTCAGTCGACTCATCAGAGGAGGTGTAGTGTTCAGCATAATGTACGTTAGCTCTAATAACAAGTATTGACAGATAGATAGGTAGATAGATTGAAAGATATCATTTGGTCCTTGTAAAACATTTGGCCGTTATTATTGGCACTAAGTAACCAATCAGAAGTGGGAGCTTCAGCAACGTCGAGAGATAATAATCAATTTCTGTTTTGCTTTTTTTATGCAATTTGAGAATTTATTTTTTTGGAAAATTGTATGGCAGTGTTTCAATGATAACTTTAAACATTTTATTCAAAAAATTAAACATTTACATTTTATGATGTTCTATTTAATATATTTTAATGAATACTTTCAAATATATGTATATTTTTGTAATTTATAATAAAGTATTATTTATAATTACAATAAAACAAATGAATACATTTAACTGGTATTAAGTAACTGGACTTTAAAAAATAGACATAATAAAATTGTATGGCAGCATTTCAATCGTAACATTAAAAAAATAAATATGCATATTTAATTATTTTTTATTTAATATATTTTATTAATACTTACATTTTATAAAAAAAAAATGATAATATGAAAAATAAAAATAATTTAAATAAAATATGTAATTGAAAAGAAATAAATAGAATTTAAAAAAAGTATTAAATACACTGGACTTACAAAATATAAATAATAAAATTGTATGGAAGATACAATTCTAAAAATGAATAAATTCATGAATTCAAATAAAAATTAAAAGAATTGAATATATTCAATTATAATATTCAATTATTATTGGTATTATTATATATGAATAATACCAATAATTTAAATATAATATGTAAAAAAAACAAAAAATAAATAAATTATATATATATATATATATATATATATATATTAAATACACTGGACTTTAAAAAATATCCATAATAAAATATATAACACATTTTTAGGATCAAATAATACATTTAATCTCAAATAATAATTTTAGTTAAAATAACTCTCCATTTATTTATTTGATATGGCTATATATATATATATATATATATATATATATATATATATATATATATATATATATATATTTTTTTTTTTTTTTTAGATCATCAAAAAGCTGCCATTACACCAAAGCACAGCCTGGTGTGAGGAAGTAGTTAAACTTCTTAGACTGTAAAACAAACTTGTATTAGTGTAAATATTGACCTGCTGATAAACAGGCTCTAGGTAACGTCCACTTCCACTTAAATTCAAAGGCTAATCAGAAGTGTGTGTCTTTGTTGACACTTGCTAACTGGAGATCTGAAAATAAAACAAACATGTCTGGAACAATACACCAGTATTCATATGGAGATATCGACCCCCGTCCAAGCATGACACGAGGCTTTCATGTCGCCAGGGCTGATGCTCTCATTTGAAAAACAAATGGACAGACCAGTGGCTCTTCTATGAAAGCAATAGCCATTGGTCGGATTTGTTTGTGGCTGATTTGAATAATGAACCTGAAGCCTTTACCATTTGGCATTGATGCTATATTATCAGGAGAAATATGAGTCCTCTGCGGTGGCGTATTACGTCAAAGCATTTCTTTATGCAAAGCAAGACATTATGTGGTTCAGCATAAACAAGGAAATATAGCTTGAGAGAATCCCTGTATGTCAATTTATCATTGTTATATAACCAAGTACTCCCTATAATAATACTTAAATTACATTTAGAGACATTTTAGAGAGTTGCAAGCTTGCAGTCGGAAAACGTTAGATTTTCACTGGTTGCAAACAATCAATAGCTTTTTTTATGCACATTCTGGGATATTGCATAAAACAACGATGGACGGAAACGCCAAGTTTCTAAAAATGTGCATAAAAAACATATGCGCTCAATTGAGATGGATGTATTTTTTTTATCCGATAATAAGACATGCTCATAAAGCACAATGGAAACACATTTACCAAATAAATCCCTCGATTCGCAGAAAAAAACGTTGCCTCAACAGAGGATGTGATTGGATAACTGGACTAACCAGTAGACCAATCGCATTACACAATGTTGGCTTGATCATTTCTGAAATCAGTCTGTCATCAAAATGATTTGGTTTGATTCCCTCCCAGAAGCATCTCATATGATTGCGTTCACAAACACCAGCATCCGAACGCAAGAGAACATGACAGTCATTTATGATGGAGGAAAAAAAGAGTCACAGTGACTTTCCTGGATTGCAGCAACTTCCATTTTTATTACAGATATTTTGCACCAATTTTGTTCTCTTGAACACATGGGGTGGAATTGCTGCTTTTTTCACAAATGTTTTATGCGATATTCCAATTTTGCGCATAAGTTAAATTCGCAACTTTGAATAGAAACATAGCTAGTGATGTCTGATTGGAGACTTTTGAGCCGCTTCTCAAAGAATCTGTCAAATAAGTTCATAAATCAGTTTGAATCAAACTCTTAAGTTATCTGAGCAGGCAGTTTTGAGTCATTTGTTTTAAGTGTTTAACATTACATATAAAATATTTTAGAGGTTGGATTTCCAGCAAAAATATTTTTTTTGTACATTTTGGACATGTCACCCGCCACTAGAGTGAGTGATATGATTAAACCACAAAAAAACAAAAAAAAAACAACAACAGGTGAAACAGTATCTTGTACGAAACACTGCCATACAGTGCAGAAGATTATGATTATGATTAATTATAGACTGGAGGGAGTGTGGTCGAGTCTGGCTGCAGGTCGAGGCCGGTGTCATGCTGAAGGAAAAACCTCGGACCACACCCCAAAATCTGCCGGGAGCTCTTTATGCTCATCATCAGAAAGGCAATGCTATTTCTGGAGATCTAATTATCGCCACGTCAAGTTTTATTGGGAACATGCACACTCATAATAAAACATAACTCCAAACAGATTTGACGGATGCTAATTGAATCCTGGAACTAGATGAAGTAACATCTTAAGTGGACAAATCCCAAATCTGATGAACTCTTATTGGTTGCATGTTGAATTTTAGGTCACAACAACATATTATATGTCTGTATTGCTCATATAAAGCCGTAATGCGATGCATGAAGTAAATTATATTCCCTCTTTAGTGAGGAAACAGACCTCTGTGTGGTTTTCTGTGAAGTGAATTCTGGCTGGTTCTGAGCTTGATTAAAGCCATCGGCAAACTCTTTGAGTATCGTTCAATGTTTTGTGCTTTGCGGTCGCCGCTTCAGAGAGGACCAATGGGACGCCAGAGGCTTTACCACAGCGCGCGTGCAGGATCCAAATCATTCCAGAAACCCACTGGCCACAGATACCCCCTTATCCCATACGCCAAACCCCCCTCTTTAACCCATACGTCTCATTTTTCTCCTGTCTGTCTTCTTTCGGGTCTCTGCACCCCTGGCATTGGCACTGGTGTTTGAAGAGGATTCATGGAAGGGAAGTTGGTAACTTCAGATTTGCTGTAATGGGAAGTCTTTAACTTAGTAGAAAGATAAATATATATTGGCAACACCGATTTTTACTTGCATTTGGCATTTGGCGAGTGTTATATACAGGGCCTAAAATCAACACTCGCCAAGTACTGGATGCGAGTAAAAATCGGTGTCGGTAAGTATATGAAATGGTGTCAATCACTAGTTGGCCGGTAACAGTTTAATGCATTCTAACATTGCAAAAATGTGAGAACATGAATGTGAACGACAGTTGTCAAAAAGTACTGAAATTAAAAAATGTGACGATACCAGCATTTTGAGCGCTGTTGAACGGATTCTTAAACACCTCTGATTGGCCATTGTGTTGACGTGCTCAACATATATGTCTTATATTAGGGGTTTGTTTAAATCTATAAAATCCTCTAAACTTGAGCCATAGTTATGGGATTATGGGATTAGTTAGTTGATGTTTGATTGTTTTGATAGTCCATAGAGATGAGTCTGATTCTAATATCTCTAAATAAACACTGCCAGTACTCTCATTTGTTACATACTAGAATCATTGGATGTTTAAAGACACAATATATGTTATGCAATAAGGTACTTCTAAGCAACCAGAGATCAGATAACACACTTGAATTTGCATTCACCGTGCTGATATAGCGCCCAGTTCATTTCTGAGCAATGGCTTTATTTGCATCTCTTCGCATCGAATTATGATGATCAAGTGTGTGAGGCATTTTACATTACACAACCCAGCTCTCCTTTACGGCCCCTCAGTCGTATGGTTTGTTTTTGAATGAACTGAGCATGCTCAGGAATCACCAGCATAGGCCTGCCACGCTGCATACTGATGAACAGAATACCTACAGTACACACACAGCAACAACATGCCCTCCGTCACAGCGCAGACAAACAGGCTTGTGCAGGATCCCACATGCTTGCAGTCGCCATGGCAACGCAGACAAATTGAGCCCTGCAGTGTGTGTGGAGACTGGCAGCGCAGACGATACACACACGCACCACATTCGGCACAAAGACACCCAGTCGAAAGGTTAATGAGGTCCACTAGCACAGTGTTTCTCAACCAGGGGGTCGCGAGACTTTCTCTGTGTTCTCAATTACACCGGCACAGCCAATAAGTGCGCTTCACAAAAGGCTCACTGCAACAGGCTATGATTTACGTTTACATGCAACCAAATAATTCGTTAGTAAACGCATTGACGGCTCAATCGGACTGAAAAGCCTTCATGTAAACACCTTAATTGATCCTAATGAGCTCGACGTGAATGAAATTTCGATCGGATTGAAAGGGGTGGTTTATTACTTTTCTAATCCAACCGAGAGAACATGTAAACACTTGATCGGATTGAAAACCGAAACTGAAAGGACTGCGCATAGCGTAATGATGTATGACGCGCTTAACGAGCTGTTATTCCTGTTGAATAAAGTGTCATATAAATGAGTGTCCCGTCATTTCAATGCGTCTGTGAAGTGGAGCAGGACAACGGCCCACCAGTCCTTGTTTCAGACTCTCATCCACACACGACTGGTTTTGGGCATTTTTACTGCATGATAAATATAAGCTGCGGCACAACGGTTCATATGCTCATTGTCTCCAAATTATGACCAGAAATGGATAAATATTAAGTCTGCTGAATAAAACAAATAAATAACCAATGTAAAAGAATGGTTAGTATGCGCAAACAGCGGGAAACTCTGTATATTCGTGCAGTGAGCGCATGTCAAAACATCTATTCCCATTTGAATCTTGTGACATATATAAACACACACATCAACCCGATCACGTGTGTAGCGTTCATGTAAACACTACATTCAGATTCATCAATCGGAATGAATTCAATCCGACTGAAACAAAAGTGCATGTAAACGTAGCCGGTCCTCCAACGAATTGCATTTTCGAAAGTCGTACGTTGGATCATTATTGTCGTAACTTTCTAACGCTGTTTTTAAACTGTCCTAACACAATAACTGCTCTTATAGAACAAGGTCCTACTCTCTTTACGTAATGTTACACACACTAGCCCTATAGCTATGCCTTATTATGCTGTACCTTATTATACTGTACGCAGCCACGAAAACAAAAAGCAGGAATAGTCTGACAACAGTAGCTCTGAACACAATTATTTTGGCCTGAAATGTTAAAGCACATGTTGTATTCATTAAACACTCACATACTGTATGCTGTAAAGACGCTATGATGTCATGCCCGGGCTAGTTTAGACACGCAGCGTCTCATTCATTATCGGCAGTGAGCTTTGTGACACCGTAGGCAAACATACGTTACATACATCTAATGATATACAGCTTTGTTTGATTGGTGTTAAATCATTTATATATATATATCCCACACACATACTATAAACACCACAAACAATATATATTTATCTAATATTAAAATCTATATGTGTGTGCGTGTACAATATGTAATATATAACCTATATATCTATCTTGCATAAAGACGGTATACTTTAAATATTTGTTTAATGGCATATTTTTATGAAAGAAGGCCAGGATCATTGATACCAATACTGATGTCTCTATTAAATTGATTTTTTCTCAATTTTAGCCATTAATAATAACCTCTGAACATCACAGATTAAAAGCTATCATTTAATAAGCATTAAAAAAATATAACTACTTTTAATTTAAGCGATCTTAAAACAATCTTTACATAAACCTATTATAATAAATGTCACATTCAGCTGTGCCTTTAATATATCAGGACGCAACACTAAGGGTTTTTCTACTGGTCCTGTCAGGTTGGTTCAGATTTTTCCCTGACGTTGTTTTCGTTGTCTGTGACCTATGTAACCTTGTAAACAGTGCTGTCAGATTTCAGGTAGGTCTAACAGGTAAATAGATAAATAGAAATTGAATAATCAAACACTGCATAGTCGTAACTGTATAAATTTTAAGTTGAATTAATCCTTACTAAAGCTACAAAGGTTATTTAATCAAGAGCAGTGAGAGATTTTCTCTTTGTCTTTTGTTGTTTGATTAACATTAATGACAAACAGCATCAGGTTTATTAGGCTGCTGTCACTTTAATATCCGACGCACATGATGCGGATCTGACACGCTTCCCATTCTCTCACAACTCCTCATTCATTTAACACTATTTAACTCATTTAAGACTGTGCTTGCGAGGATACTCGACAAAATGGGAATTTTGCACAATTGTGGGTTTTTGTCAATTCAAGCGCGAAAGAGAAGTGGCTTTCTGTGAGCGCGTTTTGAGTGTTTATTTCTGCGTCTTATCATGTTTCAATTATTTAATAGCACTTGAATGAATGATAGTGTGATCATATACTGTAGCGCAGCCAAAGATGACAGAAAAAAACACATGTTGCATTAATTGTTCAATATTTTTTAATGCGTTAAAATGAAAAAATAAAAATAATAATGTGTTAATTTATATATATATATATATATATATATATATATATATATATATATATATATAGTTAATGGGTTTTGTCAAAATTTGAAAAAATTCCTTGGGCCAAGAAGCAAACAGGCAGCAAGTTTCAAGTCTGACTCAAAACCAGTTCTAGAAAGCGTGTTTCCTGTAATGATAGTACCGCACCTTTTATGCATATGTCATAATTTAAAATATCTTTAAACTACAAAATAATAAAAAATTACAAAGCAAAGCAAGACTTCTTTATATGTATATAGTTAGACAAGCATCACTAATCACGGTTAAACTTTGTATGTGTCATTTGAACAAACCCCTAACCCTAAGTATTAAACTTTGTTCTACAGACATGATGCAACCTCAAATGAGGAGAATCTGCACCTGGTGCATGATAAAAATGGGTGGAAAAATCCCACAGACCAAGAGACCAGAATATCACAGAATCTTGAAGGTGGGCAATTCACACGAGACAGCCCAGAACAACCTAGAACCACCCAGCAACCACCCAGAACCCCCTAGCAATCCCTTAGCAACCACCCAAAACTCCCACCAACTGCCTTGCAACAAACTAAAACTCCCAGGTAACCAACAACTGAAACCACTACCCAGAACTCCCGAACATCCACCTAACAACCATCCAAAACATTCTAGCAATCACATAGCAACACCCTGGCAACAATCCACAACACTTAACGCTTAAAATCAGGCAAACTCCCCTCACATGTTCTTTAGAAAATCAAAAAAATCTAGTTTGTGGAAAGACTATTCAATGCACCAAAGTCCAGCAGCAGTCAGTCGACATTTACATGACAGCAAACATTATATCACCTAATTCCAATGACCTTCAGTACCCCTCCTCACAGACCTGCACCAAACACATAAATCAAAACACATATTTCTCTAAAAGAACAGGAATTACAGGGAAGCTTTGGTGGAGAATGCAGTTCTGTGCCACATTAAAAGATGCCAGTGCAGTCATCAGCAATGCTAAACATGATCCCCAGCAATCTGACCTCCCTCCCACAACAATAGACCCAATGACAATGATGCTTCAGTCTGGATAAAGGTCTAAACTGACGATTCCAGCATGGGAACACGCACACATCCACGCATGCATAAACAGAAACCAGTGTCAGTCGTTTATACTCACATAGTGGAGAAACAAGCATTTGGATGTTGTATTGGATGATGGTCAGGATACGTGATGGACATCCTGACTCACAATTCTGCACGTACATGACTTGTGTGTGTATCTCCCTGAAATTGCACCCCCCTGGGGCAGCCATCTTGGCTCTACGCTACCTGATAACGTCTCTCATCTGTGAGCCAACAGCCCTGCCAAAATCACACCAATTACCTGAGTTCCCCTGGGCGTCAGTAATGACATTAACTCAAGGGAAGCCCTTCTTCTTAGGTGTGTGTTAGGTGTTAAGTTTAAGCGTGACTCACCTTGTTGGAGGCCATCTCGCTGACGGAGTGTCGGGTCTGCAGGGTCTCCAGCTGGTCCAGGCACCAGTCCAACTCCTCCAGGGTTTCGGTGGCCAGTTTCTGGTAGGCCTCCTCTGGAGGGAGACAGGGAAGGGGGTGATCAGTTTTAAGGCGTTTGACCGGGCTAGCCGAGGCTTCCCGAACATCGTCCATATCGTAGACAGCCATGCTGGGATGTCCACATGGGTGACTCTTCATGCTGTGCTTAAAATATCAGGGATAACGGATCAAATGCGAGATGCTCCTTGCCCTCTATTAACTCCTGATCCGGTGGAAACAATAAACAGAGTCACAGCGCTGTCAGTCCAGCAGTGAAGGGCTCCTGGTGTAAAGCGCACCAGAGCCCCATGCTCCTAGAAAACAAAACACACACATGTACAAGCACAGAGAATCCCGCTTTAATCCGCTTCTACTGATTCCTATCGACCCGCCGTAATAATTTCACATCCACACGCTGGTTTATAATCAGTCTCCTCCACAGGTCCATGAACTTCAGATGTCTTTTAGCTGACGTTCTGTCTCACAACAAAAGAGAGACAATGCAAAGGATCTCCCTTCAGCACCTCCCACCGGCTTCCAAAGCCCCCCTAGTCAGAGATCCAGACTCTTAAATGAAGCATCGGGCGTTCCTGGAGAGCGAGGCGTAAAAAAAAAAAAAAAGGCAAAAAAAAAAAAGAGCTTGCACAAGCGACAGTGAGAGCGCAGCACCTCAGCTACACAGACGTGACATAGGAGGCATTGCTTCACACAAACATGAGCGGCTTCCTGTGAAACCACAAACCTACAGAGCTGGAGAGCACGACGCAGAGAGAGAGACGTAAGATGTGGACCGGAGCGCTGGAGCCGAGCATCCCTGCAGACTCACTGCTGTCAGCTAAAAAGGCCCGGATCTCGGTTACAAATGTGTATTAAAAATGCATGCTGCAGTTCTGTCTTAAACATGACACGGCTCAGGACTAGAGTTTCACAACATCTGAAAGCAAGATCAAATTAACCACAACACGTGTTAGTATACTGTACATAAATGGTCCATTGATGTATAACATATTTAATTTCAATTTACGTAAGCAGCATATACAGTACCGTAGAGTTTGGAAACATTAATATTTTTAATGGTTTTGAAAGAAGTCTCCTATACTCATCAAGGCTGTATTTATTTAATCAGAAATACAGAAAAAAAAGTAATATTGTGAAATATTATTACAATTTAAAATAATTGTTTTCTATTTTAATAAACTTTAAAATGTAATTTATTTCTGTGATCAAAGCTGTATATTCATCAGCCATTACTCCAGTGTTCAGTCACATGATCCTTCAGAAATCATTCTAGCCTAAAAGTGATCACTAACTAAATACAGTAGATGAGGTAAACAATAGAAAAATGTAAAATTAAAAAGAATTATAAATAAGTGATCATATCTAATTATTTTTGGTTGTAAAAATGATCTATATCAGTCTGATAAGGCTGATACTATAAACACATTTTAAACTAATATTCTTTTATCTCTTTTTTAATTATGTGTTTCAAAAGATTATTATTTTTTAAGCTTTTTAAAAAAAATTCTACAGTAAATTAGAACATTTAGATCAAGCCTCATTTCACTTACGAAGCATGTGATTTCAAACCTGTACTTTTGTTTTAAAAATCGGAAAATCAGTATGGATTTACAATATTGGTCATTATATCAGTTATCGTCTAAAACAAACATTCTCGGTTATCAGTATTGGCCAAAAGTGCCCTAAGAGAAAGTATAAACACACTAAGTAGATAGTATAAACACACAAGCAAGTCTCTAAAGCAAAAGCAGAGCTAAACAAACGGAGTAAATGTGCAGCAAACACCCACATCCACAGGAGAGCGATTAGCATCAGACTGGGAGAGGTCGCTTTACTCGTGATGGACAGATTGCTTGAGATAGCAACTGCTCTTTCATGTCCCAGAATGCTCCTGGGAGGTTGTTTACTTCAGCTGTACTCCATTCCAGCGCACACAACCCGACATACATAGATTAATTCACTGTGATGCTTAAAGATTACGTGACAGTCAATCTACGCAGATTACGACTGAAAATGAATCCTCGTTATGGGACTGATGCAGTCGCCGATCCGTTCAGGGCCACATTTCATTTTTTTCTCTCATAATCCTGGATTATGTCAGGGCTTTGCAGTTGTGACTAGTGCATTTAAAACCTGAACCTGCGTCACAGGACGTGCATGTGTTCATACCGCACAGTTGATAAACAATAACCCATACTGTGCAACTCTCTACTCGTGTGTATTGAGTTACACAGGGCCGTGCAGAAGTTACAAGAACATCTTTCATCAAAACAAGCGTGCTTATGCGTGACACAATTACACCGCACACTTCAGCGTTTTACAGGATCTTCCTGCTATTGTTACGGGGTAACCTTTAGAGAAACACACTGAGTGAATGTGACATGCAGCTCTGCATAGCGTTCGCCCAACCTCACGCACGGGTCAGAAGAAGCTTTTTCTATCATAATTCAACGGTCTACGGGGGAAATGCAGCAGGGTGACACACTAGCCCCACACAGAAAGAAAAAATGCAACAAAAAAAGGAGAAAATGCATAGACGAAAGGTTTAAAAAGGAAAAATGGGGGAAAGGATCACATCATGTGTGGCATTATCTCCACCCCAACCCCCCATATCTTTAGCCCTCCTCTCAAACGTCTGTTCAATCACTCTGAGGAGAATTCAAGAGCAGGGGTCCACTGTCCTTGCTGACAACATCTCCTCTGACGTCAATGGCATTCTTCTTGTGTTCAGTGCGACACCAGAGGCCGGCCCCTCAGAAGCTGCTGGGACTGAGAGCACCAGAAACTCTGGAGTGGATTCCACAACACAACAGACTGCACTGAACACTAGACAGCACATACTAAATGCTAAGTGTTCAAAATAAAGGAAAACAACGGCTTCAGGTTTTATTTTACTATAAAAAAAAAAAAAAAAAAGCTCACAGAAAAAAGCATTTATTGACTACAAATTAATGAGTTCATAATTTCTTTGTATGACATTCTGGCCAAAAAATGATGTCGGCACAATTTGTCATGTTGGTCAGCGTTATTATTACTATTAAAACAATCGACTCCAAGCACAACTATGCAATAGGCTTACAAAATCTATAACACATTTTTAATGGTATTTGAATAAAGGGTGAAGATGAAAATGCTCTAACCTGGACATCACTTTTGGCCACTATATATATTTATACTATTGGCTACTATTTGTTACAAAATATTTCTATTTCAAATAAATGCTGTTCTTTTGAACTAGAATCCTGAAAAACATGTATCATGGTTTCCACAAAAATATGAAGCAACATTTGAACTGTTGAACGTGAACTGTTTTCAACATTGATAATAATCATAAATGTTTCTTGAGCAGCAAATCATCATATTATAATGATTTCTGAAGGATCATGTGACACTGAAGACTGGAGTATTGATGCTGATTATACATTAAAGCCACAGTAATAGTAAAAAAAAAAAAGAAAAAAAAAGGAAAAAAAAAAGAATGGTCCTAAAATAGACTATATTTAAATAGTTTGATTTTGGGGAGAAATATATCTTGGGACCTTGGAGTAAACTGTATGTAAACACCAGGTAAACCCTATTTTTACCAGGTAAAAAATGCTAAATGATTCTTAATCATTGTGGAAAAGGACTGACCAATATAGTTCCTCAAACACCACACAAACAGGTCAGAGATGTGTGAAGCCCTTCAGATAAATCACCCAGAGCCACCAACTGCCGAACAGTTTCTGAGAAACCCTTAATGTCACCCGTCAGTGGGTCAGCGGTCTTGAAATACACAAGACCTTTCCAGTAATAGTGAGAAAGCAGGCGTGGGAAACAGAACCCAGGGCTGACGCAAACACCTTCAGATCACCTCGATGAGCGGCGCCAGTGTTGAAACCAGGACATTTTCTGAGATCATGTTTATGCCATCAGCCATCGTCAGTTGGGTTATTTTTTCAGTGTTTGGGTAGTTTTTGTGTATTGCAGATCTTGGGTCAGGCGTAACAACCCAGGGGTTGAGTTATTTATTGCAAGGTTTTTGCGACCTCTTCATTTAATCTTATGCAAAGCAACATGCAGGGGCGCAGTGTGAGTCACCGAAACGAGTGTCGCGTCGATCTAACATTTTATGATTTTATTCAAAAAAAGATACAGAATATAAATAATTAGAAAGTTAAAATATGTTCTCAGAACAGTACACTGATAGTTTATTGACAGGTTATGGAATCAGTCACAGCATATTTTGGGCTACGAGTGAAACGCAGGGCGGGAAAGTTAAAGTTCCCCTGCTGAACACGAGATCCAGCGCCGTTACGGGGGAAACAGGACTAGAGACTCGTCGATTACACTTGAATTGTTATAAATGTTTTAATTTTTACTTCTAATATTTATTAAATGAGCTTAAATGTATGCAATATGTATTCAAAACTATATAAAATATAAAATACTGTAAAATATGAAAATAAAGGAATTATCATGCAAACAAGTTTAGATTAAGTTTAAGTTTAGAGGATTTAAGTTAATCTGTAAACATTAATTCATGTATGAAGTAAAAAAGAAAAAAAGAAGCTAGTATTATAGTAAAAATGAATCAAACCATAATCCTGGGTTAAGGCGAGACACTACAGGTGAATAGGGTAATTTTTTTAACTATCCGATATCACCATGAAACTTTGCCAATTGATTACCTACATTAAGATGAGAAAAAAATGTATTACAAGTTTTCTGTAATTTAATGTTTAAATATGCAAATGAGGCATTGTCTCATTAAATATGCGCTATTTTGCATATATTTTAAAAAACGAAATCTGAGTATTGGACAAAGCCAGGTTCAAAATTATTTTTTCATTGTGTTCACATATTAGATGGGGAAAAAATTACAGAGGGATTTATGGATATCTACTTTTGTTATCCTGTAAATCAGAATATACTGCTAATAGCCTTAAAAAAATGATTTTCGCCATGTTTTTGGGAATAAAATGTTATATAAATCGCTAGGAATAATATATTTACAAATCCCTCTGTAAATGTCTTCATAATATAACTAGGTACAAGACTGGAAAGTTTGGTGTATATAGGTGCTACTGAACTGGAGATTTCAGACTTGGAGTCTGAGAGAAAAGACATTTTGAGAAAACGTGCTTTAAAGATTTAGCATCAGCCAATGAGATTGCGCATTTAGAGTAAAATCCCCCCTTTTACTTTCGCGATTGGTTGCTGATAAAAAGGAAATGACCATATTTGGATCCGGCAGTATTGTTCAGGAGAGAGAGAGTTTTCTAACGGTGTGTGTGATGACAGGGTGCAGATCGCGATCGCGGAGCAGAGGGATGATTTATAACGACAACTTTTGATGAATTTATGAGAAATCTACAGACGCAAACAGACAAAGTGTAGTAAAATAAAGACCTAAATGTGTATTTCGGACTTTTTTTCACCACAAGTCTGAAAGAAGACATGTTATTGAAGACAAATATCCCAAAATCTCAAAATTGACCAGTGAAAAAAAAAACGATGTTTTTGCCTGCCGTGTCTCGCCTTAAATAAACAACCCAATTTGCTGGGTAAAATTAACCCAACATGTGTTTTGTCATGTATTTTTTTAAAGTGTAGAAGCAGCCAATAGTGGGCCGAATCAGGTGCCACTGATGAAAGTACATCTTTGATTTTGAAGCTTCATTTTGGTCTCTTTCTCAAATGCGATGTGAGTTGTGTATGTTTACGACCGTTTCCATATCAGGCTTTGTAGACGAGTGATGGGGAGCATCTTGATTGACGGACTCGTCTTGCTCTGGCACGTGTGTTCCTGCACTGAAAGCACGTCTCTGTCCGAGCGTGAAAGTGAGATGGCGCGTTTATGCGAGTATCGTGTCAGTTTGATGGGCTGCCAGCTGCGCCATGTCTATTAATATCAGCTTTGAACGGGGTGAAAGATTCGCCAATGTCAAAGCAGGTTATGTTTACTTCTTTACAAAGATCAGACCTACACTACTAGTCAAATGTTTGTTATAATTAAGGTTTTTATGTGTTTGTAAGTCTCTTCCACTCACCAAGGCTGTGTTTATTTGATAAAAAATACAGAGAAAACTGTCAAATATTATGGACAATTTGAAATAACTGTCTATGTTCTTCTATGTGAATATATAGTAAAATAAAAAAATATTGTTATAATTCTAAATAGCTTTTTTCTATATGAATATAGTATAATATGTTATTTATTCCTGTGATTAAAGCTGAATTTTCAGCATCATTACTCCAGTCTTCAGTGTCACATGATCCTTCAGAAATCATTCTAATATGATGATTTGGTGTTTATTTATTTGTTTATGTATTTATTTGTTGCTCAATTATTAATAATGGTTGTTATTATTATCATTATCAATTTTGATATTTCTTGAGGAAACCATAATACATATTTTCAGGCTTTTTTGCTCAATACAGAGTTCAAAAGAACAGCATTTACTTCTAATTATCTTTACTAGGGGTGGCACGGTTCACAAAACCCACGGTTCGGTTCGTTTCACGGTTTTCGGTTCTGTACGGTTCTTGTCATTTTTTCTTTTAATCTTTAACACTCCAGAAATGTACTTCAGCATATGATATAGGCTATAGCTTAATTATCCACAATTCAGGATACAGTATATAAAAAAAAATGTATATCATGTAATCATGCACAAACTGAATTTGACTTGACTTTAAGCACATTATTGAGACCATCTCTGAGGAAAGCTAGGTGACATTTTGATACAGCAAGAAAGACATTGATGAAATGCTTTTGTTTATTTGCCAAAAAAGGAGAATGTGTATTGCTATCTCTACAAGGACTTATATGCATTTTTAGCACACAAAGATTAAAATTAACTTGCATTTATCAAACTGTCAACTTCAGTGTAGCTCTTACAAAATGTTTAACTTTTAATAGAAAAAGAGAGGAACTCTTAAAGCACTATCTTTTAAATAAGTCAAAATATGTTACACATAATTGCCTATAATGAGGCTATAACAATAGCAAAGGCATAACCATAAAGTGAAACATAAGTTCAACCTCAACACACAAACAGTATCAACAATGCTTCTATTCCCTGAGAGTGAGGATACATTTTTTTCACTTGAAATTAAAGTGCAGTATTTGGAAACATATGACTGGAGTTCTTATCTAAACTTGGTGTCACTGTATATATTTAAATATCATAGGTAACATGAAATCCAAAATGTTCCCACATGGACTTATACGACGCTGGCGCATCCTCCAACTCCGGTTAGCCTTCCTTATATCTCCCACTTGCCATTTCTATACGTGTCGAGACCTGCAGCACTCCATACTCCACTTTTACTGTTTTGCTTGTTCGACTTGAACCGGCGCTGCACAAACCGATCGGTTTATGACATCAAAGTACCGCGAGAGTGATTGAAAAGCATACGGAGCCGTTGCTCTCGCGGTGCTTTGATGTTATTCATCGATCCGGTCTGTGCAGCGCCGGTACAAGCCTTATATGTATGTCCATTGTCATGTCCACACATCTCTTATTTCGCGCGAAAAGTAAACACACTGTCTGAGGTCACGGGCACGAGGTTACACTGCGCATGCGTCGAACCGTGCGACGCACACACGCACCGAACCGAGACAAGCGAACCGAACGGTTCGGATGTTTTTTCATGTACCGTGCCACCCCTAATCTTTACTGTCACTTTTGATCAATTTAGCGCATATTTGCTGAATAAATATATTTATTTTCTCTTCTTTTTTTTAAACACTTACCCCAAACTTTTGAACGATAGTGTATCACGGTTTCCACAAAAATATAAAGCAGCACAACTGTTCTCAACATTGATAATAATAAATGTTTCTTGAGCAGCAAAATGGCATATTAGAATGAATATTAAAATATATCCAATCAAGTTGTAATAATATTTCACAATATTAATGTTTTTACTGCATTTTTTCAGTCTGGTTGAGCATAAGTCACTTCTTTCTAAAAACATTTAAAAAATCTTAATTATTACAAACTTTTGACCAGTAGTGTTTATATGCTTGATAAGCATCTAATTAGAAAACTATTGGTATTTAATAGAGTTGATCCTCCGTAACAGCAAACTAAGAAAGCTTTTCGGTACTGTAGATGTCCATGTTTTCTACACTAATGTAGAAATATGTATTGCAGCTTATGTATTTTTGTCGCTCCCTAGAGGTTCACTGCTGCTATGACAGGTTTGATCAAGAGCGCTGAATCAAAGCAAACGAGTCTCCTGCTTCTCCTTAGAAAAACACCCCAGTGTACTTAAAGAGATCTCAAACTCTGTTCAAACACCAAAGTCAGATATTTCAATATGAAATGCTCAATACTGATAAATCACAAGAGAGAACAGGAGAACACAGAGAATTGGTTTAAAATCAAAGTAAAATGACCCTTTAAATTCCTGGAATAATATGAAAGCCAATGGGAAATCTCACCTGTGAAGGAGGCCTTGGTGAGAGGAGGCTGATTACACATGGGGGATCGCCTGTGAAAATTGAGGAAAAAAGCAGAAAGCATTATATATAACTAAACATTTGATTCTTGCAGTCAAAGTACCAGGTGATCAGTTCTCTTCTGCTCTTGCTGCATGTCAACAGCGCTCCATGACACTTGTAAAACCGGTAACTGCACTCACTTGTTGGACGCTCGATCTTGCTGAAGGTTGGTTAACGCTGCAAAGTTATTCCGTACCGTCCTCAAACTAGCCAGCACCTTCAAAACACAAGATGTCATTTAGTTTTTGTTTTATCCATCACATTTCACCTTGTACAGAATTATACAGTCAGGAAAATATGAGTATTCACATTTAAAGGAATTTAAAGGAAGTACAGCTTCCTTTAAATTCTGAAGCTTTACCCACATATGAGGTTGAAATACTGTCAAAAAGTGTTTTTAATAGGGATGCACGATAAATCTGCCATTATAAAGGTATCGGCTGATATATGTTCATTTTTAATGTTATCATTATCGGCCCGAAAGGAAAATTTGGCTGATACGTTAAAGCCAATAAATATGTATTATTTCATTCAGCTGAGACACTTCAGATGCGCACTGTTCAACATGATGGTTTTGAATTGCTTGAAATATGATTGGAATCACTTCAAAAAAGGAAAATACGGTTCAGTGCAACATGTGCAGCACAAGTCTGTCATATCAGCTACATAAAATTATAATCAGAACATCATAATTGTGTGCTCGTGACATGGCTTTTAATGGTAAGACCATCAAAAAGTATATACAATTTGGATTTAGATTTATCGACCAATATATCGGTTATCGGCTTTCAAATATAAAGAATTATCGGTTATTGTATCGGACAAAATTTTTATATTGGTGCATCCCTAGTTTTTAATATTAAATAGTGCGTAAAGTCAACATAATACACATTCCCTGTCATTTTGAGAAGCATTCACTTGTGCATGTTATTCCAAAAATAAATTTTCATAATCATTTATTAAAAATAAATATCTGAAATGATTTTCATTTTCACTCTTCATCACTGTTATTTTCCAACCACTTTTTGTAATCCAATCAGCCTCTGATGGATTACAAAAGTCCTGTCCTACAGTGTTTCATGTTAAATATCCTGCGATTTGTCAAATTACGGAAGTAAAATGGGTTGCATGTTGACTTTAACACTGCAGAAGGGCCTGATAGTCTATTCGCTGGATGAGATGCATCCCAGAGTTCACCATGAACTGCTTCCTGGGTCACTGACCTGTGCAAACGGCGTAACGATGAGGTCATCTCCATGACTGCAAGAGAACGGACAAACATCAGGACACACACACCTCAATTACAAAGCCAAAGTAAACCATGACTCTCTTAACGCGTCATACGCATGTTTGTAATGTTGCATGCATTTGTCATGACAAACGAACCATATCCTCAATTAAAGTGCAGATTTTTCCAAAGAAATGCATGATATTCTTGCGTTTAGTCCTTCAGGAGGAATGAGATATGGTTTGTCTGTGTGACAAGAGACAACAAGGCAGGGACACACTTGCATTAATGCTTTCAATGCTAGTGAATGTTCACTACCAGTGTGTGGATGACCTACAACTCCACATCTCACCGTAAGACTCTGTGTCAACACACTTCCACATGCTGCTCGTGTCTAACTGTGTACAAGAGGTTTACACACCAAAAGTCACTTGAAAAGTGTCAATTCTGCAGAATAATGCACTGAATTATATTTAAATTCCATGAAACTTTGATAATGCAACATTAGTGATGATGAATGTGCACAAAGAATAGAGTCAAAAAGATGCAAGACAAAACATGATAGAAAATCAACTGGATGAGATACATAATAAATGATTAAACATCAATATTTCCATCAAGTATTAGGAGATTCAGATGTTCAGTTTAGCCTGTCTAGCCTGTCTCACTGCCACTCATTACCCTCACTGTCCTGATCTGATGGGGAAAAGTGTGGTGTGAAATGGATAATATGATGCAAAAACCTTTGATTTTATTCAGCAATCTGGTGAAAGTCCTCATTAGCTCTGTAAAAGTGTTAAACTGTCTTACTCATGACAGCGGGACGTACACATGCTTGAGTCCCAGTCTGTACACTTTCCCATCCGTTAAAAGCAAAAGTAAATTAACTTTAAGTGCATTTTTCGATGCCTGATTCCTAGATAATTCCAAGTTTTTGACCGTATACACTCTCAGAAAAAAAGGTACAAAAGCTGTCACTGGGTTGGTACCTTTTCAAAAGGATACACTTTTGAAATGAACCTAAATGTACAATGTTTCATTTAGATACTACCACTACACTTTAGGTACTAATATGTACATTTAAGGTACCAATATGCACCCTTTAGGTACAAAAGTTTACCTTTTTAAAAGGTACCACCCCAGACAGCTTTTGTCCCTTTTTATCTGAAAGTGTAGAACCACAGTAAGTAGTAAATCACTGTCAGTGTGCATGGACCCCTTTAATCGGATAACCTGACCTGTAAGTGTTCTGCAGGCTCATTTGTGGGCAGTAAATGCAGTTAGTGAGCAGCTAGTGGCTGTTAGTCGCAGCGGTGGGGGTTACAGCACGAGCGTGTGAGTGTGTGAGGGTTTCTGAGCACAGAACGAGACCTCCAGAGCAACACGAACAAACAACATACCCTCTCCGCCTGTCATCCGGAAGGCTGAAGAAGCGTCCGATTTCACGCGCGACTCGTGACCGTTTCAGCATGTGTGTGTCGCTGACACTCCTGCGGTTTAGCATGATGCCGTGTGTGTGTTCCTCCATGTGTGTGCATGTATGCATGGCGGCTTCATTTCCACACGCCGTCGGGGAAGAAAAGGTCAGTGGCAGGCGTGTGTGTAGCGTATCACGCGCTGTGCTGTGTGTGTCGCAAACAGAGTGCTAAACATAGCACAAGGCCACAGCTTCAGCAAGTGCAACAACCTACTGCCATAGGAAGAAGAAAGTGTCCAGGTCAGGTGTGTGAACTGCAGATAAACCACACCTGACGTCTGTGACTGATGCGGGCTCCATTATAGACAGTGGAAAACTAACTCTTGGCAAAGTGGGCCATTTATGAGCTCTGTGCTCAGTATGCTGAGACTGCCAAAGCTTTCAGAAAAACTAAATGGACAGACAGCGGGCAGCTTATCAAAGCCGGAAGTTCAGTGGAAAACACAGATGAAACCAGCTCGTCTTATAGTCCTGTGAATTTCAATATTAGGCTAAATCAGTCCAATGCTTGGCCAATGTCTGTCTGTCTAGATCTATCTATCTATCTAGTTGTTTTCTGTCATTGTCATGTCACTAAGTAAACAGAGTAATTAATAAGTATTTACAAAGTTTTAAAGGGCTCCTAATTTGCTCATTTACAGGTTCATTTGTTCAGGGGATGTATATTTACATGATTTAATGTTTGAATGCTCATTGTTTTTCTGGTGGTGTGTGCACACCAAAAACTAATTTAATTATTTGTGTGAGTGGATTACATACAAAGTCAATGCAAAGACGTGAATAGACGCAAATGACACGAATTGGGTGACACGATTGACGCGAACGCGCGATACTCGCCTCAATCACGTCTTCTGCGCGGGTTGAAAAATTTCAACTCAAGCAGGAAATTCGCATAGCGCGTTGTCGCAAGCCAATCAGCGAAGAGCTTATTGACACATCCGGTTATCCGGGTGCAGTGAAATTGACAGAGTTGTGTCACATGCCTCTGGATGCTGCTGTGAAGCCAGACACGTCATGGTGGATTTGCTTCCACAACAGGAACAGAGCAGGAATAGTAGGAATAGTAATCTCCAACATGGTCGATGACAGAAAAAAAGCCTGTTTTCACCCTCTGTCTGAACGCTGTTTTACCTTCCCTTTCTTTAAAACCCGACTTCCGAAAACTGCAGTCTGCTCTGATTGGTCAGCAGGCCCCAGGCTGTTGTGATTGATCTACAGCTTAACGCGCGTGTCAGAAATGTAACGGCCCTAACAATAACTTCCTGAGGTGCTGTAAACACTTCTGTTACTACGCTAACTGTTTTGCTGTATCGGTGAAAGAAAAAAAAAAACAGCGTTTGCTTGACATATTGATAAACTCTTCCTGGTCTTTTAACTAACTTTGTTTGAGGGCGAGCCGGAACGGAAACATGAAACGGAAACAATGTCAGGACTACAAACGAAGCGTTTCAGGCAGGTGTTTTTTGTTGGACCGATTAACTCATTTAGCCGTGGACTTTGTGCTTTATAACTTTGCAGATTGTATTTGAAGCCTTACTTGAATGCATTATAAAAATATTTTGAATGCATTAATTGTGCTTTATAATTGTGCACTTTATAATGCATTGTATATGGATAGTTATAACCAAAGTTATAATACGTATTTATTGTTACACATTTAGAAAGTAAACAAGCTTAAACAAACAATCTGCAAATATTATAATGCATTTTCACTTCTAAATATCAGTTTAACTGTTTTTACCAGCTTACTTAGTAAGATCAGTTTCAAACGTTTGCTTAATCATGAAAACTGCCCATAGATATAATAAAGTTCATGATAATGCCCCCTGTGGCAACACAGAGAATGCAAGATGTACTTGAGTTGTGTTATGAGTTGTTTTCTCATATTCTGGAGTGAAATGACATGTGAAATCAAGCTTGCATACCTAGAAAACATGTAGGCGAGTCTGTTTCAGGCCTTAAATAGAAAATGAATCATTCTGAACAAAACCAAATGTGTTTCACTATCAAAAATGAAGTGGAACATTTTTATTGAAATCTGATCAAACGGATTCACAAAAAATTAATCAGACTTTCCAACAGTATTAATTACAAATGCACTAAGTGCAATACTGTTAATCCGAAGGCCGAAGAACGTCTAAAACTTCAAGATCAGTAGTGACGGTAGAAGGTAATATCGGGAACCGACATGATATTTCCTGCCTTTCCGGTTTAAGAATGGATTCTCTGGCAAAACGAAATAAAAACGTGCGTCCGCCGTCCCTCGGGACTCTACATAATGCATGAGCTGGTGCTGGGTTACATAGAGAAACGCTCTGAGCTAGCAGAAATCAGGCCTGAGAGAGGAAGTGCACTGATATCTCCCATCACCGTTCCTTTTGCTTTCGCTATATGATCTGGGCTGTTTGAGCTTCCTGCTGTTTGTGTGCTTGTTTTGTCATGCAACTGAAGCCATTTCTACAATAGTTCATAATTGCACCTCTATTCTGTTGCATTCTTATGTTCTGTTCCAAAACCTAGTGAGCTGTCTATAAAGGCAGCAATTTAAGGTATCAAGTGTGCTTCAGATGCAAAGGTCCTAAAAGAGAAGTAGCATGCAAATACTTGCAATACGAGTTCATGCATTGCAAAGAGATCCGTTAAAAAAGCAAGAGAAATGTTAATTATTAATACATCCTATTTAATACTGAAAAGTATTAATAAAAATAAGATAAATAATATATAATTAAATACATATTACTTTTGTATTATACTTGAATTATTTTATATTATTTTACATATTATAATAATAATAAAAAAATATCTGAACTATTTATACAGTATGTGTGCACAGGCATAGAATTAATTGCATTGGCAAAATGCTACAGAAAACAATTGTGAAGTAAAATATGAAACAATGTAAAGCGTTCTAAACCAGTCCCTTATGAGGGTCAGTTAGGATACTGTCTAAGAAGGCAGCTACCTATCTAGGCATTAGGAAGCTCACTGGGTTTCAATGCAATGAAAGCACAGGGTTGCCTTTCCTAAATGCATAGTGAACATATGGCAATAGTGTCTACAATATTTATGATAATTTTGAGGTGCTGACGGATTTGCTTCAGTTTAAATGTGACGACTGCAGACCAGAATCTAATTGATCAATTTCAGCATTTGACATAAAGCTTTACAAACATTCTATCTCTATTAAATTGTATTGCTTATTAGATCAATCTAGTGAGGAACATTAAATTAGGCCACACAATAGAGCGTATGCATTCATGGCGGCTGGAGGAAATAATAATAATAGTCACATGTGCGCCTCTAAACTGCTATTATCAGTGTCACATGCAATGCAGGATCATGGCAGAGATAGAGACTGACAAACACACACTCACACACATCCAAGCCACAAGCAGCATGTCATCCGAACTCAGTCTTCTCATGCGATATCTTTCATAACGTTCTCCTACGCTCTTACGACACACACAGGGTTTAATGCCCAGAATCTTAGACCAATCAAATCAACCTGAGAATTGAAGGCACATCCCTGATTTTGCATCCCCTGAGGTTTGCGTAGCAGGTTGATTTGGTTGTCATTCTGTGCATTAAATGGTGAGGGTGTAGGTGAGGGTTCTCGATGCATGTGAGACCGTGATGCTCATGTCTACAGGTGAAGCGAGGTGATGCAAATTAGACAAGCAAGAGCATTCCTTGAGGAAGAGCAAGGCCAGGAGCTGCGAGCCAGAATCAGAACCACAACTTACTTTCCACTAATAACCGGCTCAGATCTCCGAGAGACCAGACCCGGTCTCGGCAGGTGGTTATTCCTATCGACAAGGACACAGTTTGTCAGACAAACACACACACACACACACGTTGCTTCTTCTGCCTTTGTGGTTTGAGAAGTAGCTGTTATGAACGAGCGTGTCTCTGAAGAGGTCAGAGAACAGCTAAAGAGTCTCTCTCAGGTTCTGCTGGGACTTTAGCTACTTGCTTTGGCTTTATTAATGTCATATTAAAGGAATAGTTCATCCAAAAATCATCTACTCACCTTCATATCATTACAAATTTGATGTTTAATGGGTACTGTGGCTACCGTGCTTTCGAAAGAAGAAAAAACACTAATACTACGGCTTTATAAGCCTTTTAGACTTTAAGACCGCCAGCAATCATATACTTTTGCTTAATTGAAAAGCAACATGCACATCCTTTAAAAAATCCTAATTTTGTTCCACAGATGAAAGAAAGTCACACGTTTGAGAGAGAAACGATGTAGACAGAGAGAGAAAGGCTGAGGTAAACACAAGAGGGTCATGTGACCTGAAGGCAAACACACACACACACATCACTCACTCACACACACACACACACACACACACACACACACACACACACACACACACACA
This sequence comes from Gila orcuttii, assembly GCA_026230005.1. Classification (NCBI taxonomy): domain Eukaryota; kingdom Metazoa; phylum Chordata; class Actinopteri; order Cypriniformes; family Leuciscidae; genus Gila; species Gila orcuttii. Next base: position 32,609,280 of record JAPDVR010000024.1, read on the forward strand.
CACACACACACACACACACACACACACACACACACAATGTCATCAATGTCATCAATGGATGAGACAGTGTATGTGGGCCTGATTTTTATTAGCATAATTTGGGTTTGGCTAATTGGTCCTTTTTCGACATGTAGATCTGTTTGTTAAAAAAAAAAAAAAAGGTAAAACAAATGAGATCACTATTCTTTTCCTTTTTTTTGGTTACTGGACAGGAAAACTGTAAGAAATGGGTGTTTTTACAGCTGCATGGACAAATGAAATGATGATGAACCACGACACAAGCATCTTATATCTAAATGTGCTTTTGTAAAACAAAAGCGTGTCCAAAGAAAAGAAAACTCAACTGACCTCAAATAAAGCAAAGGATAATGGGAGAATGGCACATTTGAAATGTTTTGGAGTGCTCACATGTCACTGGCGATGGAGGAGTTTCTGGACATGGACTTCGGGGACAGGTCATAGTCGCTGTCGGAGCGGTAGAGGAACGATTCCCTCCGCTGGCTGTGCACGAAGTTAGCCTGAATGATCAGACCCGAACCCGGACTCGTCATGGGATCCAGGGGACTCCGTCCTGACGACGTGCCATTGTCCACGTCAAAGCTGGAGAGAGAGAGAGAGAGAGAGAGAGAGAGCATGTGTTACGCAACCAATAAACAAGAGTTAGACTTAACATATTAAATTTGGTAAAAAAAAAAAAAAATGTTGTCACAGTTTGTCATGTTTCATTGCGTTATACTCCAAGCACAACTATCCAATATGTTAACAAAATCTATTTTTAAGAAAATCTATAACTATTTTTAATAATATTTGAATAAAGGGTGAAGATGTCAATTTTCCTAGGCCGGACGTCACTTTTGGCCACTACAGCAAGTTTTGGAGTGCATTAAAAAAACTTTAGGGGCGCACTGTAGTAAACAGATTATTGTACCGTCAGGTACTAGTAAAAACTGTATATAATAAATATTCTGTGTTAATAATGTTATTAGTCTTTCCTTCCTGTGACAGAAAATACAAGTATTTACGTTGAATTAAATCCTAGTTACAGTGTTGTAACCAAAATACCAAGAAAATCCAGGAAAAACAAATTTATGAATAATGCAGGCCTAAAACACACCAGGACTTTTATTTTGCTTTACTATAGCCGGCTGCTTATTCAAAAAGATGAGAAAATATGCACTCTTACAACCATCTACAACATAAACATCATACAGTAAACATAGTCATAATTCATCAACAGTAAATCATAACCAATCGTTTGAAACGTGCAGCACTCATATTTATTAATTAAATCATAGCATTACTGTTTTTACATCTCCACAATTAAGACCTCTTAAAATAATCATTAAGATGTTTGTTATGCCATTTAAAATATTTTTTACCTTAAATTTCATAAAAATGAAATGCATTTTAAAAATGCATTTAAAACCCCATTTACAGTTTGCACACATTTATTTTTAGTCGCAAATGTGAGTGAAACTCTTGCACTACTGAGCGCTGCAACTTAACCGAACAGATCTGAGCGTAAATGAAGATGAAGATGTTTACAGTGTTCATACAGATACTGTCAAATTAAAATCCAGGACTTTCAATGACTTTTCAAGCACTAGCGTTTTTGGTTTTCTAGGAATACAATCAGAGATCTCACTTATCCATCAATATCTTTATTATCTTTCAAATTCTAAAAAAGGTATTTCAGAAATGCAATTTTAATAGGATTGCAAAATCCTATTCAAGTCCATCATATGCAATCCCCTAAATCATTTCCTAATTTAAACAGATTTTTTCCCCCCATGAATATATGATTGACCTGAAGAATAAAAGTTGTATTATATAATTGGAAATATATGAGCAATATCACACTAATAGCCATGAGAAATGACTCAATATCTAAATCAGACGGGCTGCAGCATTAATTTTGCGTGAAAAGATTGTATTTGTGTTTTTTTTTTAAAAAACAACAACACATGTAAACATGTATATATTGTCAAGTACTTATTCATAAATATGGCTGTTTTAACTTAAATGAACTTAAATGACAAACATTCTAGTTGAAGTACTTCAAGCACTTGTACGAAGCCTGTGTTTGTGAACTTTCCTAAAGCTAAAGCTGCTTATCATAATGAGCTTACGCTAGCAGTGACTGAAGCACAGAGGTTTCCCTCTCAGTGACGTCTAACACACACAGGTACACACATCTACACAGGTCAGTGTGTTTAGCTGTGGTTCGTGTTCTCGTGACGTCACACACACTGATGCATGAGGTGAGCGAGTTTCCCCGCGAGCACCAGCTCATCTGAAACCCAAACAAATCCTCAGTGACTCACTCCACACGACAATTTCCTAGAAAGCCTGAATGGGTGAAACGGTAGAAACACGAGGAACTGGAAGCGTGTGAACGAGACGCTCGACACTTTGCAGGCCAAACAAAAGAGGAGATTTCAAAACTTTAGAGGCATGAGAAAAGAGAAACTGATAAACGGCTATCTGTAATCGTGGGGAACATGCTGAAATTCCTCTCCTAAAAAGGATGAGAGCTGTCCGATCGAAACGCTCGCTAACACAACCCAGACCACTGCATGTTTAGCACAACACACTGCTGTCACATCGTCTAGTCTGAGGAGACATGACAGCTTCAGCTCATGTACACAGGTTTATCCTTTACTAATGTACACAGGTTTATCTGTTACTAATGTACACATGTTTATCTGTTACTAATGTACACAGGTTTATTTGTTACTAATGTACACAGGTTTATCCTTTACTAATGTACACAGGTTTATCTGTTACTAATGTACACAGGTTTATCTGTTACTAATGTACACAGGTTTATTTGTTACTAATGTACACAGGTTTATCTGTTACTAATGTACACAGGTTTATCTGTTACTAATGTACACAGGTTTATTTGTTACTAATGTACACAGGTTTATCTGTTACTAATGTACACAGGTTTATTTGTTACTAATGTACACAGGTTTATTTGTTACTAATGTACACAGGTTTATCTGTTACTAATGTACACAGGTTTATCTGTTACTAATGTACACAGGTTTATCTGTTACTAATGTACACAGGTTTATTTGTTACTAATGTACACAGGTTTATTTGTTACTAATGTACACAGGTTTATTTGTTACTAATGTACACAGGTTTATCTGTTACTAATGTACACAGGTTTATCTGTTACTAATGTACACAGGTTTATTTGTCACTCATGTACACAGGTTTATCTGTTACTAATGTACACAGGTTTATCTGTTACTAATGTACACAGGTTTATCTGTTACTAATGTACACAGGTTTATTTGTCACTCATGTACACAGGTTTATCTGTTACTAATGTACACAGGTTTATTTGTCACTCATGTACACAGGTTTATCTGTTACTAATGTACACAGGTTTATCTGTTACTAATGTACACAGGTTTATCTGTTACTAATGTACACAGGTTTATCTGTTACTAATGTACACAGGTTTATCTGTTACTAATGTACACAGGTTTATCTGTTACTAATGTACACAGGTTTATCTGTTACTAATGTACACAGGTTTATCTGTTACTAATGTACACAGGTTTATCTGTTACTAATGTACACAGGTTTATCTGTTACTAATGTACACAGGTTTATCTGTTACTAATGTACACAGGTTTATCTGTTACTAATGTACACAGGTTTATCTGTTACTAATGTACACAGGTTTATCTGTTACTAATGTACACAGGTTTATCTGTTACTAATGTACACAGGTTTATCTGTTACTAATGTACACAGGTTTATCTGTTACTAATGTACACAGGTTTATCTGTTACTAATGTACACAGGTTTATCTGTTACTAATGTACACAGGTTTATTTGTTACTAATGTACACAGGTTTATTTGTCACTCATGTACACAGGTTTATCTGTTACTAATGTACACAGGTTTATCTGTTACTAATGTACACAGGTTTATTTGTCACTCATGTACACAGGTTTATCTGTTACTAATGTACACAGGTTTATCTGTTACTAATGTACACAGGTTTATTTGTTACTAATGTACACAGGTTTATTTGTTACTAATGTACACAGGTTTATCTGTTACTAATGTACACAGGTTTATCTGTTACTAATGTACACAGGTTTATCTGTTACTAATGTACACAGGTTTATTTGTTACTAATGTACACAGGTTTATTTGTTACTAATGTACACAGGTTTATCTGTTACTAATGTACACAGGTTTGCTGAAGCGCGGATTAATGTTTGATGGATACAGCGAGAACTCGTCCTCTCCTCAGGATTGAGTTACTTGATCTCAGAGTTTAAGCTCTTTCCTCGTCTTCAAGGCTTCGACACCAGAATGTTTTGAAAGACTTGTTTTGAGGTCTAAGAAAAATTCTTTTCCTTCCTGTTTTACACTTCGGCCACATTTGCATCGCTGTGGTTGAAACAAGATTGTGCAAAATTCAAAAGCCTGACATATTAACAACAATGAATCTTTCTATCATTGGTATATCTATCTATCTCTCTATCATCGGTCTGTTTGCTATCTACTACCGAAAATTTCTTCAAAAGTTAAAAAAAGAAGTTAAGATTCAAAGTATGTCTTGACAAAGTACAGTTATATGAGTTTTATTTAAATAGTTTTTAATTCTACTTCCTTGCCATTCTCTAGCCTGTTTTCAACCCTGACTCAAATCCTAACAGCTCTGACTGACTGACCTTGAAGAGAGACGCATAAATCAATGACCTGCAGTCAGATCCTTCAGGGTAAAGACTTTGCTTCGAGTTAGACACCTTTCTCCTCACGTCACACTTCAACTAAACCCTAATCTGTGTGACAATCCGTGTTCTGCAATGTAACACCAAACATTTGCTCATTTAATATGAGAAAAATAAGCTCTCAAATGCACCAGCATGGTGAACATCACAAGTAAACCTCCTGATGTCTAGTGACGCACAGCAAATGAGACATTGGGGAGCCTGGAAAACTCACTGCTTTTAGCTTCTCCGTGGGATGTTTCTCCCGCACTGGGACGTGCTCTGCACTTCTGTGGGATTTGGCCTGTTTTGACCTCAGATTTGTGACTAAAGCAGAAGTATTACACTAGTTCCATTAGCAGGTTATCGTCCTAATGCACTTCTGCATAAGTGTGAGACCGCACGTGTGTGTAAAGATACCTGAGCTTTAGCCGATACTGTTGGAGAAGTGTATTGTGATATGACCTCCAGAGGAGAGCTGGAGGGACAGAACGGATATACCGTATCACTTCCCCGTCTACTTTAATAACCAACCCGCAACACGGTGCCAATACACTCAAACCTGTTTATCTTGGACGGTCACCATGGGAATGCACTAAATACACTAAACGTCAAAGTGGCGTGGATTGGGGGAAAAAATCGAGTACTAAAGGATATTAGATGAACATTTGTTTAGGCACATTAACCACAAACATGCAGTGATTGATGCATTTACATGAAGCATCATTCACAACACATCTAAGTTCAATAATATGATGCTTTTTTTGCTTAATATGCTTAATATCAAGCTGATTTTATCCTTCAGTTCTGATTAGACTGTGAAAAGTAAAACATGCCATCTGTGATATTATTGGTCGATGTCATTTTTTTCCAACCTCAGGCCACATCAGTGGAGAAGTTGTTATATTGTAATGAGAGATTAAGGAGAGATTTTTTTTTTACGTTAACTTGCTCGAATGAATTTATTTAGAAAGTAAACAGGCTGAATTCTGATTTCATGTCATGTTTAAATTGCAAAAGCATCACCGGTGTATATCTATGGGGATATTTATGAATGAAAAATCACAATGCAACGTTCTTAAAGAGACAGTTCACCCAAAAATGGTGTCATCATTTACTCCATGTCATGCAGTTTCAAACACGTGACATTTACATTTTTCTTTGGAACAGGTATTTTGTATAATATTATTATTTTTTTCATTTTCAAGTTTTTTTTTTATAATCTGAAACGTGTTGCAACTTTGTGCTGAATGCGGTTCATGAGCCTGCGTTGATTCATTTAAGTTTTTATTTACCAGTATTTCAATATTTAATACTAAAATGTGACTTATAAACTGATTATTATAGTTTTTTTCTCTCTCAACGATGCAATTTTGACCCAGTGCAACTTATAGTCAGGTGTGACTTATTTTCTGTTAAACACAATAAATGATGACAACTTCCATTTTGGCAGAGAAACATCCCTTTAAATGTAATATAAAAGCTAAATAAAACCCAACAAGACACTCTTTTTGATGTTAAAAATGCGAGATGCAGTCAGTGGATAGGAAAAAAGTGCAACGGCAAGAGACGCATTTTTTACTTCGTTTACCTTGAGAACGCCATGTCATGCGCGAGACACTACAAAGCGTGAGCACAGCGGTCAAACACATCTGTCTAATGCGTTTATATTGAAAAACATTGTAAAAGTAGCGCAGTGGAATGGAAAACGCCACACATACAGCAGCACAACACACTCTTGAAAACTCCTTCATCCAGCAGGCCGAGCTGACACATCCGATCTGCTTCACCAGACATCAGGCCGAAGGCTTAACATCACACACGCTCGCTCATCACGTGATCCACACGTCACAGAACAGCTGCATCTCGTGTTTAAAGTCACGATGGGGTTGGCTGGCAGGTATCAGTCCACCGGGACCCGTCTCTGAGAGCCTGACGCACCACAGGGGCCCGAGAGATGCCCTCTCTAATGCCCTGACCGTCAACTACACACGACAATGAGTTTATTTATAAAGGTGCCAAAGACGCAAAGGAAGAGAGAGAGAGGAAAAGAGAGATGCCCTTGGCCTATTTTGGCGGAGGTCGTCCCTGGATAGATGGCAGGCAGGAGACCGAGTCCAGAGAGAAAGAGGTTTGGTGACGTGCCACGAGCGTTTCCCAGCGTTTCCAGGTCAGAGCTGACGGTGTGAGCCGAGAGGAGAAAGAGACGAGCATTGGAGCGTACTGGGGCATCTGCTCTTTAATATGCTCCTGAAACACACTCATAGTTAAAAAAGTCACCTTACTGTTTCAGTGAAGGATTGTGAAACGATTATTATCCTGCAATAATGATGCCTATTGTGCCGTATGCATCGTGTTTGCAGGATAATAACTGTTGGTTATTCAGGCGGTGGAATGCGTGAGCTATTGTTGTCTCTTGTGTTGTGAATGCTCTCTAAAGGCACATCTGAAATCTGACTCAAGCTCCCAACCGACAGGATTATGAAAGAACGAAGGACCAGTGGTCAATGCTGGGAAAAGATTCACGTCTTTCTATGGGCACAGATATTTTTACACCGCACTAAAGCCACAGTGATGTCAGCCAACAACAAACACACTACACTCGTACACAAGAACTAGCAGTGGTCAACTGGAAATTACAGATTACATTATTGTGAACAATTCATTACTGCATGTTATTCCATATAAAACTTTGACTTGCTAAAACTTTCCTTTTCGGCTGACGTCACCAAACCCTTGTTTTTCAACTCCTTTCTGGTATGTAACAGCCACTTCTTACAGCACAGTCAGTTCCAGATCTCAAACAGAGACCGAACAGGTCTCGTCCTACACGTTTTCTTGTTAATTATCCTGTTTTACTCAGAAATAGGTTACAAAAGTTAAAAATGGGTTTCATGTTGACTAAACATTCAACCATTTTATAGGAACATAGTGTTTATAGAGTCATAAGCACAAAAAGTAGTGATTAATAATCAAACTGTGACTATTTGGATATAAAATAATAGTATTATTAAAAATTACACACACACACACACACACACACACACACACACACACACACACACACACACACACACACACACACACACATACATATATATATATATATATACATACAGAGTGTATATATATATATATATTGTATATATATATATATATATAGATGGATATATTAGATACTATTAAAAATCTGTAAAATACTTTTGAATTACACACACACACATATATATATATATATATATATATATATATATATATATATATATATAAACACGTACAAATATGTAAAATACTTTTGAATATGTATATCCAAATTGTCAACCACACACACACACACACACACACACACACACATATAGTTCTGATTTAAAACAGCTTTAAAAACATCTTTAGTCAGATTAATACGCTTTCATTAGCCAAGAGTAAGCATCAAATTTCTATGTGGGTGCATACCAAAGTATAACTATATTTAATATTGATACAAAGAGCAGATCTGCGGTAGATGACACTTTCCTCACAGAACAGTAAGCCGGATCTGAATGCATGCCTGTGAAAGCGAGAACAAGTCAAACTTTACCAGATTCCCTCCGTGTTCCTGAGAGAGCTGGTGGAACGCGAGCGCGGTTTCATAACGATACTCATGACGAAATATCTCTCGGTTTTCTCTAGACCTCGTCAAAGTCTTTTCTTCTCCGTGATGGACATGTTCTCCAGATAATCCAGATCTGTGCTCAAACTATGAGTCTCTAAGTCTCTCTGTGTCTGCAGGAGAAGTAAGCCGGAGTGAATATCACGTTTCTAGTCCTAGCAGTGGCCTAGCAGTGGGAGTGTGTGTGTGTGTGTGAGGAAGGATAAACCCTCAGGGTCCTGTATGTGTGTGTGTGTGTGCCGTATCTCAGCGAGGGAACCAGAGCGGACGGCTTGAGGGAGCGGAGGGGGTGGAAATGCAGCTGGTGACAGCGTCAGAGCCCACTTCTCAAAGACACACACACACACACACACACACACTCACACTCACGCTAACTATGACAAGACAAGAAGAACATCACCCAAGGGAGAGAAAAAACACAATGAGATCTCTTCAGCATCTCAATTCATTCTCCAAGACGGAGCAAATTGAGACCTCCTGCTTCTCACGTTTCTCCTGACTAAAGACGTCACACGCCTCTAAACTCTGCTCAGATTTAACACATATCAAAATATCAATTAAGACACCAATTAGAGTCGCCACTAGTATTTCTAGTTTGAAAGCTCAGCTAAAAGCCGATTTGTATTCTTTGTCTTTAAATTAGGGGTGTTGATATGTTTGTTTTTATGTCTCAAATTTGCATGATTGTACAGCACTTTGATACATAAAGTAGTTGTAAAGTGCTTTATTAAAAAAAGGAAAGATGAAACAAGACAAACAGTGCTATTGTTTACTAAAGGTACACTATTTACACAGTTTACGGTAACTGAAATAAAGCAGAAATAACAAAATAGAATTATTAGACAAAACAATTAAATAAAAATGTACAAATATTGCATTGGCAACTACCTGAAAAAAGTTAAATAGAAATATAAAAAAGCTGAATAAAAATTATGAAACCACATCAAATAAATAAAAATGAATTAAAGTTAATTAAAAAATGACTAAATATTATAATAGTAAAATAACACAGATCAAAAGACAGATCTTTCAAAATGAAAGGTATAGAGATCAGGCAGAGATCTCAACATTTCCCATCAAATTCTTCACAGACTAAATGATCTGAGCTCATGGAATTTCAGGAAAAACATCTGAAGACGATTCCCATGATGCCAGGGCGGTTGCTAGGGTTTTCCTATTTGGTTGCTAAGGTGTTCTATGTGGTTCCATGTGAGAGGAGATTTACCAGTATAAAAAAGGAACGAGTGTGAGAAAGAACGAGCCTCTCCATGGGAAGCGATGAGCTGGAGTGTGTGTGATGGATGACAGGAGTCAGGAGATATGGAGGTGTTTCTGAAAGCTTGAATGGCTTTGTTTTCAATATATGTTCATGGTCTTAATGTGCAGGATTCATAAGCTCAAATGAAAGCTTGTTTTCACCATGGAATAAAAAATAAAAAAGGTAATTGTGACTCTCTATCTCACAATTCATTGAGTTTATATATAGCAATTTTTCCTCAGAGTTGTAAGCTTATATCTCACAATTCAGACTTTATAACTCACAATAGCTCAAATCTGACGGAAAAAAGTCAGAATTGGGGAATTAATTTTTTTTGGGGGAAAAAAATGTTGGTTAAGTATAATGCATTATAAAGGTATTCATAATCTACTTTATAATACATTATATCTTTTCATAAATAATTGTAACCCAACTTAAAATGCCTTATAATATTTGCAGATTCTAAAATTGGTTGTTTGTCATGTGTTTTAATGCATCATACTTTCTAAAAGTGTAAAAATGAATAGAACTGTGTTTACAATTGTTCATAAAATCATGCAATGCATTATAAGGTGCTGTACAAGGCAATTGATGCATTTAAAATACTTCTATAATGCATCATACATAAAGACTTTAAAGGCCATGTTGCAGGTTAACCACCACTGTTGATTAATGGGTACATAAATCACTCAAGATATGTGTATCATTTTTAAAATGTCTCAAAAATGGTCTTAAAGACCATTTTTTTACGTTTCTGGTATAATTATTTTTTTTACGCAACTCAGTGATGACATCACGTTGGGGAGAAGCGGAGGAAAGGGTGCCTCAGCCTAGTATTAGAACTATGGCGACTGACTGGGATGAGGAAGAGTTGGCAAGAAGAACTAACATGTATTATGGCCCGCAGCCGTATAATTTTGAACCTGCTAGACGTGAGAGGGCAAATGAAGAATTGCCAAGAACTGATGGCCGTTAAAGCCAATTGAATGCATGGTCCGAGGAGAATGAGTGGAGAGTTGGTGAAGTGTCCCGGTGAGTTGCTATCATTTAGCAACGCAGAAATGAACACTGGAGCTAGTCTACAAGCTATGGCAAGCCGTTTTAACTTACGAGCAGCAGTGCACAATAACGACACATTTATTTTTTACGGTCATTGAATAGCACCGAGTGAAAAATCTAAGTTTTCTTTATATCTAGTGGCAGTATATGATCATGACGTTAGTTCAGATAAGTACCGGTAACCTTTGTCATAGTGTCGTAGTACTGGTAATGTTTGTCTTTGTCATCTAGAAATAGAAAGCATCATGCTAGCTATTAGGGGTGGAATTATACATGTATTCGTATTGTGTGTGTGAGTGTGAGAGAGAGAGGCGCGATCGAACGGTGGAAACATAAAAACATCGTCATTTTGTTCATACAGGATATCGTTCAAACTGCAAAGTGTTTACTTATATTTGTGTACACTCGCAATAAAACACAACATTGTGCTTCTGTCACACTCAAAGCTCTTGTCAAACTGTAACCTACAACTGTATATATTTCTATCTAGCTGCTAATGTTAGCTATATCTGCTAACGTTATGCTGTCTGCCTATCTCTCTCTATACTTGACTATATATATATCTAGTCTGTCTATATATCTAGTCTATATATATATATATCTCGTCTATCTATCTCTCTATATTTTTCTAAAATCTGCGCTATCTGAATACTCTCGTCTACTACTCGTCGCTCTCAACAAGGTGGGCAGCGGGCTTTGGTAAATTCTCTCCCCAAGGTGACGTAATGCAATGCATTGTGGGGGAAAGGAGAATCGTTGCAAACCGCTGTAAGATAGTACCTACTTTTTTCGTTTTGTGATACCCAACAACATAAAATACAATGGATAACAGTTTAAATGTTTATTACCAACAAGCAAATTGCACAAATTCGTAGAAAAATTAAACCTGCAACATGGCCTTTAAGTAAAGCGTTACCAAAATGTCTTGTAATGTTTAATCAAAATGCAATAACTTGCATCCAATAAGCTATTGGATAAATTTAACTATTTGCCAAATGTACTGTACAGTAGCTGTTCAGGAACATTTAAGCTAATATCTGCTATGCAACGCCTACTTTTCATAATCCAACTATATTTTTTCTCATTGAATATTCTGTTTCACTCAGAAATGTCACTGTGGAAGTAAAATGGGTTGGGCATTTAAAAAAAATTAAAGGTTTTCTTAAGAAAAAGTTCTTTGTGGCACTTTTGTGGTCCACGTATGACGTCAAGCTGTAAAACCCTTTAAGGTCCTTTATTTTGAAGAGTTTGTGTGTCTGTATTCTGCATGATGTGTTTTACTGCACACTTCAACTTCCTCAACGCTGAACTCGAGATGCTCTTACTGGCACTCTTAGATATGGGAATGCAATTGAATTTCCTTACATGTGAGTGTGTGTGAGTGATATTGCCCACCAGACCGTATCTGATCTAATAAAAAGACTTACTGATCCATGAAGAAGCGTGTAACATCGGAGGATTTAGGCTGAGACTTGCACTTCCACACGAGCCCCTCCATCCGTCATTACAGTCCACTCGATTCCTAGCAGCTTTAATTACAGCAATTAGCAGAGCAGAGGTGTGAGCGATCATAATGATCACGACAACACAAGCCTGAGGAGGACAACATCTACAGCCACTAGGTCTTTCTGCCAGCCAAATTAAATGCAAACTCATTTTACGTTATGCTAATGTCGTCTGCATGACTCATAGTCATAAAAGGACAAATTCTTGATCAAATCTTTCCATTCACTGCCTTCTGATAGTTCTTGGAAACATGTTTTAACATCGCTGTGTTAGAACAATATCACATTTCCTGGAAGCGAGCAGTTGTGTTACAAGGAAGATGTACAAAAATCTCATTCAGCTGTATTTAATATTAGCACAGCGTCTCCTGACGTTCTGACGACACACATCACTTGTGTCTTGTGGCATGAGTGTTTCTGACAGACAGGGCAAGCTTTCACATAAAGACAGATGTTTTCTTGCAACGAGGTGAAGATCTAATGGCATTAAGCTTTTCTGTTCATTCTACAAAGCCTCAACAAATGAAGAGCGGCAGAAAAACAGTACGAGGCCCTCTGGTGGACAAGACAGAAATCATAAATCTGCAGTTTCATCGGAGGGAGGAATGTCTACCTTTTGACAAACTATAGCACTATAATGATGATAATAATCTGCCATATATTCCATTAGACATTATTTATCAGAACTAGCTGTCTGAAGATGCATGATTAATCATTGAAAGATCGAGATTTTGATTCAAACACCCACGCGATCTTATTCCTAAATGACAACGATGCAGCTGCGACTGAATCACAGCGAACATTCAGATCTGTGTTTGCTCTGCCGCTGATCCAGAGAGAGCCGTTATCATGTATGAAACAGCCTCACAAACCTCACAGTATCATTATTTCTGTGTCAAGTATTCAGATTATCACAGAAGAACTGGGATAAAAGTTTATAGTTCGAAAATAAACACTGATGTCTACGGTAATGTTCAAAACAGAGCAAATCACCTTTTGAAAGTTACTTGATGCTTCAAATAAGGATTGTATCGATTACATTGTTACACCAGTAGGTGGCGACAAGTGACCGTTAAAATGTATTTGCCATTGAATCATTCAAGAGATTTGTTCAAAAACACTGAATCATCTAGTAATGAAAAAAGTAAATCTTTATGAGTGAGTCATTGAATTATTCGTTCAACAATTTGTTTAAATATAATTCATTCTAATTAAACATTTTTAAATAGACTACATTTTGTCAGAACCTCAAATTGACATGTTATTTTGTTTGGCTGTCTGTTAAGAATCGTGTGAGAATCACAATCTCTATTTGAAACAAAAACTAGTGATTCTCATTTTATCCAGGATCCTGCAGCCAGTAAATGCGTGAGAACCTGTAACTGGTCTTAAATGTGAGATGTGCGTCAATGCAAAGGAAAAGGCATTTCATCATTAACATCTTTGGTGTAACACTTGAGGTTTTCTTGTAAAGGAAACTGAAAAAAAAGAAGTATCAGGCCAATTTATCAACATACCGGGCCAAAACCAGTTTCCTCTTTCAAAATGAATATCGCACAAATTTTTCCACATACTAATCTGATGTGCTATGACAGTAAATGCAGAAAATACTTAAGCGTATGCTAGGAATAAATTATATTTTAAAATATATTCAAATAGAAAACAGTTATTTTCAAATTGTAATAATTGTCACGATTATTAATTAATATTACACTGTATTTTTGATCAAATAAACAATATCTTACAAATCCCAAAGTTTTGAACAATAGCGTATAATGAAAAAAATAGTAAATATATATATATATAGCTGCAAAAAATAGCAATTAATTAAATTTAATATGATATATTTTTTTATTATTATAACTAAAAACAAAGGATCAAAATTTGAGGTTACACTTTATTTTAAGGTGTCATTATTATGGTCTAATTATATATTTAAGTACTGAGTAATATAAGCTACTACTGTACATGTACATACTATAGGGTTAGTGTAAGATTAGGATTTGGTTTTTAATTAATTCAATTTAATTAATTAATAATTTACTGTTACTACTATGGTAAGTACATGTAACATATGTAACGAGGACACTGTAAAATAAAGTGTTATCGAATTTGACAGGCTAATATGAATCCTTTTTTCTTCATCAGGCAACAGGCTGGAATCAGTATATTAATGCAAGTAATATTTATGCAAGCAATGAGTACACCTTTCCTGCAAATATGAGGAAAACCAAGAGTATCTGACAACGAGATATACAGAAATCTTCACTGCAAACTACAAACTTCACAGCAAAGCAGCCACAACTTCTGCCAGCTCACCACAGAAAAACACTTGAGTTTAGCAACCCAGAATCAGCTTATCTCCCTGTGTCACGCAGCGTCAGGTCAAGAAACCTCCAGTGTGCGTGTAAGAGTTTCTCTGTACCTGTAGGATTTGAGCAGGCGCTTTCGTTTCATGCCTCTGGTTACGGCCTGGAAGGGAGCGAAGAAGTGACCCGTATAGTCCATCAATACGTCTGAGCCGGAGCCTCGTCTCGAGATGTGCAAGTGCTTCCTAGACTCTGTCTGAGTTGCACAATCTCCTCCCCTTTCACACGAAGTGACAGACGTCTTCAAGTGGCCTCCGCTAACCCTAACTCCTCCCCTGATAATCTGATTAGCATCTCAGGACACTGAGTCCAAGCGAGGGCTTCTCTTACCTCTGGCTTTCCCTCCAAATACTGCACTGATTACTCATGAACACAGCCGAAACTGACCTCTTCTTTAAAGGGATAGTGCACTCGAAAACTAGGTTACACTTTATTTTAAGGTGTCATTGTTACAGTGTAATTATACATTTAATACTTAGTAATATTAAGCAACTACATGTACTTAGTATAGGGCTAGGGTTTGGTTTAGAGTTAATTGCATGTAATTATGCATAATTTACTGTTATTACTATGTACATGTAACATATGTAACGAGGACATTGTAAAATAAAGTGTTACAGAACATTTAAATCCTGTCATCATTTACTCACCCTCGTGTTATTTCAAGTCAAGTCAGCTTAATTTCTACATCATATTATTTGAATGTATTGTCATAATACTTGTCATGTTTTACCGTTTACTGCACTTTGCTGTTCTTCTAGTTATTTTGATATAGCAGCTATTGAAAGTCTTGCACATTCACAGAAAACAACTTACTTCTGTGTTACCATACCAAATAAGGTGGATACCATAATGGTTGTTTCAAAGCAGCTTCACAGTAATAAACAGGAATATAACTGAAATGATGCAAAATTCATCAAATATGAGGCAAATTCAAGTTCTGTAATATAGCAGCTCATTATTCAGCTTTCAAATCCATACGACTTTGGTTAATCTTCAAAACACCAATTAAGATATTTTAAATGAAACCGGAGAGGTTTTTGCCCCTCTAGGTAACCAAGACTTTAAAAATATCATAAAGGAACTGTAAACCAAATCCATATGAATCGAGCAGTTTAATCCCAGTCTTGTGAAATGGATTGCTTTATACTAAACATACAGCAGTGGCCTAAAGAGATGTCCGGCCTAGGAACATTGATATCTTCACCCTTTTTCAAATATTATTAAAAATGTGTTATAGTAACACATTTTTCTCCTGTACCGCCTCCTCCGCACCACCGGAGGGATCCGTCTCCGGAATATTAACCATCCTTACCGAACTCAAATTCCCATCATGCCTCTCACCTGGGACTGATTGCACAACACACCTGCACCTCATTCACACACACACACACACACACACACACACACACACACACACACACACACACACACACACACACACACACACACACACACACACACACACACACACACATAAAAGCCACTTCCACACACCACTTCTCTGCGAAGTCTTGATTTGCCCTGGTCATCATTTCTGAGCGCTACTATCCGTGTTTTTTCTTTGTACTCTGACCTCAGACACCCGTCTTGGATTGTTTATTGGACGTTGCTTCTTGCCCCTGCCTCGACCTCTGTCTGTCATTCTGGTTTGTTTCTGCAGTGTCTCCATTGCCCTGTCTGTTGTTGATTATCCTGCCTGTTTGACTATTCTTAATAAAAGCTGAGTCTGATGATTCACAACACATATTGTGTAGTTGTGCTTGAGGTCAAGTCATTTATTTGTGGTAATAACGCAATGAAACATGACAAATTGTGCCGACATAATTTTTGCCAGACTGTCATACAAAGAAATTATAAACACGTGCAAAAACAAGAGAGAACCAGCGAAATATTAATAGTCAATGTGAGCTTTTTGTTTTTATATGCATTTTTTTGCATAGTAAAATAAAACCTTTAGTTTGTCTTTTTTTGACAATAATTTTGTCAGATAAATACCTTAACCAAGTTTAGATTTGTTCTTCCCTCATATTTATAATATTAAAAACATATAAAATTATATTTTTTAATGGTTTAATTAATCTTGTAAGGTCATTAAAAACAAATGTCCACTCCAGACACATCACTTTTGCCCACTACTGTATTTAATTTAGTATTTTATACACATATAAACACACATGCATAGAGTACATCACTTATGGTAAACGTATCATGTTACGTTAGAACAAACCTCACTGTATCACACACACACACACACACACATTTTAGTATAGTGTCGATCATTGTTTATATGTAAATAAAAGCTTAAATTAAATCGGTTCGTCATATGAAGTAATCGTATTTCTTCTAAGATTTGGTGACCTGGACTTTCAATGTAGACACAGAAACAAAAATATCTTAATTTGAAGATTAACCAAAAGCCTTATGGGTTTGGGATGACATTGTTGGGTGAGCGATCCCTTTAAAGCGACCTCATGCTTAAAAACCAGAAACCTCAAAGAGAACATTGTCCCAGGAGAGTCGAAGAAAAGGTCTGTGGGTAATATCCTCTTTCAGATTCACCTTTACACACGACCACGCTGTGTGTGTAACTGAAGTCTCCTGCTTCTCTGTGGTTGAGCGGCGGGTTTGGTGTGAGACCTTAAAGGATGAGTTCACTTACCACATCCTAGGTGTATAGGACTTTCTTCTTCAGACGAATACAGTCGCAGTTATATTAAAAAATGTCCTTGCTCTTCCAAGCTTTATAATGGCAGTTGATTGCAACCAACAGCTTGAAGCTCAAAAAAGTGAATCTATCCGTCATAAACGAACTCTACACGACTTCTGAAGCAAAAGTTTGTTTGATGAGTGTGTGTTGTTTGATGAGTGTTTGATCAAAAGATGAGTTTGTGCAAGAAAAATATTCATATTTAAAACTTATGGAGTAAAATAACTAGCTTCCGGCCAAACGAGCATACGGATTCCATTTAAGTGTAAAACATAGCTTATGCGAGTAATGCGACGCACTGCTGATATTTACGCTACGCACACACACACACAACACTACACTACTTCTGATGTCACAAGTTTCATGTGTTGCGCATCATGGGTAAGTAGATATGGCCGTTTGGCTGGAAGCTAGAATTTTACTTTGTAGCATGTTAAATATGAATATTTTTCTTACACAAACTCATCGTTTTGCTTCAGAAGTCGTGTGGAGTTAGTTTGTTTATGATGGATAGATTCACTTTTTTGAGCTTTAAACTGTTGGTTTCAATCCACTCCCATTATAAAACTTGGAAGAACCATGACATTTTTTAATATAACTCTGATTGTATTCGTCAGAAGAAGAAAGTCATGTACACCTAGGATGACTTGAGGGCGAGTAAATCATGGGCTAACTTTCATTTGAAAGTGAACTAATCCTTTAAGAAGTGTGTTGGGGGAGGAAGTGCACTGGTGTAATTCCTCCTGATGGCCTTGTGTGGATGTGAAACTGAACCGTGTTGGGGCTAGAGAAGAAGTTAAAGCTCTTTGTGTTTATTCTTTCTAAACCTATCAAGTCATCAGCAGGTTCAGCGCCTGCGTTAACTGCCCATCATCTGTGTGAACTGAGCAACTCGTTAAATCAGAACAACTGAGACGAGTGTCACCTGAGAAAACATGCTGATGGGGCAAATTCTCACACTCTTAAGCTGCTTTACTCCTCACATAACAGAGCAATCAGATTACGGCTGACATTTACAAAGTTTAACACAAACAGGTACGATTCATTTAATTCCTCCAGGCCTCAATTGAACAAACACATTTAGTTTGCTCTTTATTTGATTTTGAGGAAAAATTGTAACTAATTTGTAAACTAAGTGGCACTTGTTGCAAAACACGATGCTACAGTAGGACGTTTCCATGCGGTTACTAGTCCTGTCACCAAGAAAAATAACAGAAGATTTTAAGCATTGATTGTTGCTATAGGGGTTGCCGACCCGTTTATCGCGATCGACTGGTAGATCTTTATCACTGTCCCGGTAGCTCCCGAAAATACAGAAAAAGAAGTATAAAAAACACATTATCAAGGTTTGAATTGCAACCAAAATCAGCAGCTGTACAGTGGTACCCAAAGAAACGCTTCTTTTCCATAAGGGCAAACTGCTGTCAGAGAGGGAATCTGCATTTTCGTTCAGTCCGTCTGTTTTTGTTTTATGCAGGTGTGTCTAATGTAACAATTTCACAAAGCTAAAATCAAACCATTCTGTATTTGTTCTAAGTCAAAAACAACTGTTTATGCTACATGGTGTGTAGCATCTTTGTTTGGATTGTGATTAAAATGCAGTGGTTGACTCTTAATTTCAAATGGCTACAGTTTTTTAAGGCCAGCTTGGATTTTATAGAGCAAATTAACAACAAAATACATTTTCCTACAGAAAAAGAAGAAGAAAAACGGCAGCTGGTATCGGAATTGGCCAATTTGCTTTTAAAAAAAATGGGAATGGTCCATGATAAATCTATAGGTAGATCTTGCCTTTCATCAAGGCCGAGGTCAGGGATCTTGGGCTTGAAAAGGTTGGTGACCATTGCTGTAGCACAAACAGTATGGGTTGAGTTACGCGCTGAAGTTCAATTTACAGTTTCGGACTAATCCCTAACCTAAAATGTATACTCTTAGAAAAAAGCGTCAATGGGGATCTATATAGAACCCAATGCATGTACTAAAGTTAACAGATTGAACCTTACTCTAACCTAACCTAGCCGATTAACAGCAGTAATCATTCAGATGCAACATCAGCCTTACTGGTACATAATGCACATATATCAAATATTTCTAAAGCATTCTGAGTAAAATAAATGCCAATATCTTTTTTGCAATCTGCAGATTGTATTACCCTGAATAGATATCAGCAACACCAGTTGACTACCAAAAGTAAAATTGGCAAATACCACTAATAATAGCATAAATCTCAGCATGTTTTTCCTCATTGTGTGAATCTGATTGAGTATCTCTCACCTGATACGGCTCTATGAGGCTCTTTAAGCTGAATGTGATTAAGTGATATATGAACACATTAGCAGCCTGAGCTCTGCCTCTTCATTCAATCACTTTAGGAATAAAAAAATGCATGAGAGGAAATGTTTACACACTATACCAAACAGCCATTGAAAGTAAAGCGACCCAACAAAATCACAAAACGCTAAAATTCTGCACCGCTAAAGTCTGTTCATCTAAATTAAACAAGATAAACAGGTTAAAAACGGCAAACGTTACCATCGTCTCCGGGCTTTAATGTCGATGGGTTTGTTGGTAGCGTACGGCGAGCCGCTGGAGGACATGCAGAGAGGATTCACGAACAGCTCGAGCGAGTGGAGGTCGGTGCGAGCGGGTAAACTCATCTTTAACATCAGCTCATCTCTTTCCACGTCCTCTCTTTATGAACACAGCGCGAGGCAATGTGACACTGAGCATTCATAGTCATATTCAGACACCTCGCTGAACCTCTAGCCGAACATTCAACCCAACGTCCAGAGACCTGCCAGTTTACCACTGGAGCTGTCAACATCTGATCAAACTTACGAGACTTGATGTTTATTGACTGGTTCTTGGAAACCGCACACATACCTGTTACTGTGGCACTGTTGCGTAGTGGCAGACCAGGACTGTGAACTGGATCATATTTGGTCATTTTGAGATTATCTATGTAGATTGGCCATTGTAAGGCTAATTAATCTGCCAGCAGGAGAGGTGCAAAAAAAAAAAAAAATTGTAGGGATGTAACGATACCTTCATGTAACGATTTGATACATATCACGATACGATATTATTGCGATTACTCGCAACACATATGATAAAAGGTTAACAAAAAATGCACGGTTGATTAAAATGCTAAATCTGATATTGTGTGTGTAAATGAATTAGGGATGTCCCGATCCGATCCACAGCATCGGTATCGTGCCGATACTGGCCCGGAACGCTAGATCGGAGATCGGAGGGGAGAAAAAATATGATCCGATACCTATCCAACAATGCTTGAATATAGCATTTCCCTTGCTGCGACATTAAGCCGCGCATATTGGGCGGTTTTGCCATCTATTTTGTGGGCAAAAAATGGGTTTGGGCGGGTGGATAAACATTGGGCTGGTTTCGGATCAGTTCGGCGGGTTTTTGTAGCCGAAACACCGGCACTTCAGATCCTTCTTCCGGCGACCCTCTGTTCAGCAGGCAGTAGTCTGTCTCACTCACTCACTCACACAGACACACACACACACACACACACACACACATCTCTGGCTGACGTGCCCTCTAAACTCACAACAGACACTCCATCCCACTACCTTCGGTGTACTATAAACACGGTTTTGCAATCTGTCTCCTCAGTTTATAAACCGTAGGCTGTAAACTGTATGCTACACAGGATTTTGACGCATAGCAAGTGTGTGTGCAGAGTGTGGAGCGCGAACTGCATGGACGGAGCGCGGGCGCGAACACTTCCGGTTTCCTTTCAACAGTGGAAACAACTTAAAATACTCATTTCTGGTCATACAGAAAATAACTTATTTATATATAACTTACGTCAATATTTATTTTTTGCGCAGCTTTTGGTGTGCATACAGTTCAAATTAAAATGTTGGTGTTCAACTTTGCGTTTTAAAAATACAACAACCGTTAATTTTTCGTTTTACGGGTAAAAAAGGAAAAACGAATGGACGCAAAAGCACACGGATCAATGGGTAATTTTAAAGCTTTTTAATTTTAAATGATTAACTTTAAACCTGTTGGTAGCTTTAAGTAGCCTACTGAAGTAGCCTGCCTGCCTGCCTGTATTTTGTCCTGTTTGAATAAAGGGTGGCAGTCTTTCATAATCAACTGTTGTTGTGGACTATATACTGGAGAAGTATTTGTTCTCCATTTGAGTGAGATGTTTTTAGGTTGCTAATTGAGCAAAGTGCTTCCATATTTTTATTAGGCCTAGTATTAGTTCAAGAATAAAATAGAATAAAATAAAAATATCGGATTAATATCGGTATCGCAAATAGCCAAAGCTGCGGCATCGGTATCGGAAGTGAAAAAGTGGTATCGGGACATCCCTAAAATGAATAGGATGGACTTGGTGCTGGAAACCCAAAGCACAGGATAATAGTGACACCATAATACAAATATTCATGATTCTGAAGCTGAAAATACAGAATTATTTTAGACAAATATGCTTGCACTCTTTCACAGACTAGATATATTTAAAATAATGTCGGACACTTTTTACTGGTAACATCAGACATTTGGCATTATAAGGATCCAAAAAAATTCCCCCATTGCATTATTATACATTATATTCAACATTATATAGCAGTTTCACGTAGTACTGAAATCTAATTAAAGCATCACCACTAAAAAAATATAAAAACCAGAATACTTCACAGCTGGCAAAATGGGCTGCTTATAGACCTTATGTGCCGGAGAAACAAGCGCACATCCATCTTTTTAATATTGTCTTGAACTTGCGTTTTTGTGGTAGCTCTTTTCTTTTGTATATTTCTATGACATCGCTGTCCAAGAGTAATTAGCTGGTGAAGTGGATTCATGTTGTAGAGTTAACGAAAGTTATGAGCATTGTAATGTTTGAAGCGGATGTCATAACAAATGTCAGTAGACAGGGTTGATTTGAAAACAAGATTTTATCATTCATAAATACGTAAGATCGCTGTGGAAATACAAACCGGAAGACAAAAGACAACAAGTGCTGCGCTGAAAAGGGGCGGAGCTACATAAGGTCTATATAGTAGAAAGGTGATTAAAAAAAAATCGATTCTACCAGACTAGAGAAACTAGAAAACACCCATAATGCACTGGGCATGTTGCTGTCCAAAGCCACTCCCACCAGTCTGCTATGGATAAACTTACTAGAGTCAAATGGAAACATTTCTGATTATTATTATTAATATCAATATCATACATTTTTTCAGGATCCTTTGATGAAAAAAAAAGTTAACAGAGCAGCATCGAATTGAAATATAGATTTTTTTTAAATAATAAATGTCTTTATTGTCAATTTTTTTTAATGCATACTTACTATATAAAAGTTACTTTCTTAAAAAAGCTATACTTTATACCAGGGGTTCTCAAAGTCAACATTCAAAGGTTCAAATCTGAATTTTTATTATGTCAAAGGTCCGGAACTATTAGTTATTACAAAACTTATTTTTAATAAACATGCATAACAAATCAACACTCATTTTATGAAAAAAATAGTTTTTTTCCACTCTTTTCAACTCCAACTGTCTCGTAACAAATCAAACAGAATGGCTTCGTGCTGGATTGTGGCAAAATGAACGCACACCTCTCTGTCCAATCATCTTTGAAAACTCTATTTTCTTCGTCAACTTTTCTTTTCCTGGACAATGACATCCTCCACACCCATTCAGACGCTGACTGCGGTGAAGTGTCGCGTCACGCCCGATTAAGTCATACGCTCACTGGAGGTCATGGCAACTAAATCACGGAGGAAAACTTTAAATAACTCGCCTTCGCTTTAATTTCGGACCATCTCAAAAAAGACATAAAAAACTAAACGAATGATTTTAACATGCGTTTATCAAAGTAGGAAATCCACACTTTTAATCCCTTACACACAATTAGTGCTCTTGAAATACGAAATGGAGGCGGGTCCGGATTGAATTCCCTCCGGATCCGGACCGGAGTCCAGACTTTGAGAAGTATTGCTATATACTATAAAGAGAGAGAGAGAGAGAGAGAGAGAGAGAGAGAGAGAGAGAGAAACAAAGAGAGATGAAGCAAATATTAAATACTATAATGTTTATTGGTCCGTCTGTTTTCTAGATACTAGCATATGAATATACGGTTATGAAACATTGTTCCTAACTCTACTGTACGCAGCATGTGTAAAACTGCCATCCTCCTCCTGTAGTCAGTACATGTTTCAACACACGCTGAAGGAACCGTGAGTGTAAGTGGACAGGTGAATTCATTGTGTTGATTTATGAGCGTGTGTTCAGCGCTGGTGATGAAAACAGCAGAGCAGCAGATGTTTGTGGGAATCATAAAGCCTCTTCCTCTGACTATTCATTTCTCTACAAAACAGAAAACTATGAGTAATTCAGGGAAGAAGATCTGGCTTCATTGATCCCATCTGCTCTAAAAGGATTTTGAGGTTGAAACTGATGATTCATTTAGCGGCGTGCTGCTACTGGGTCGTCCCTGTTCAGGTAACCGGGCAGAAAATATGACCACTGAATATACAGCAACATTAAATATGAATTCAGGATTAAAATTGTATTATATTTATGGGGATTTAAAGAATTCTATGAAGGGAAGGCAAACCATTATCTGATGCAAACTGATGAAAAATGTATTTAGTGCAATGAAACAAAATTTTGAAAAATGTAAAAATATTAATAATAATAATAGCTGTTGCAACTGTATGCTTTGTATAAACGCATCTGCCAAAATAATAAGTGTAATTATTATTAAACATGAATCAAATTAAGTTTAACAAATAAAAAAAACATTAAAATAATAATAATATTTGGCATAAATGCATGTTTTAGATAAAATCATCTGCTAAATTAATAAAAGTAAAAAAATAACTATTAATAAAAAGATACATTTAATTTAATTTAACACAATTTAAATAAAAATAAAATAAATTGTTATATTTCATTTAACAAAAAATGTGGCTCCCAGTGTTGTACTGAACACTGAGCTGGTCCTCCAGCAGTGTTTGTCTGCACATGCACAGAAAGAGCTCAGCGTTATGTAGATCAGGCGGCGTGGCAATATATCACTGTGTAAACAGCTACTCTAAACTCTGCATTTTTCATCAGCACTGTAACTATAGTCCCGAGGGACAGACAAAACCTTCTGCAGGTGCAGTGCTGTTAATGTGCGCTTCAACTAAATAGTTGCCGCATGCTAATTGATGAACATCATGCTGGGATTGGCCCGCCCTGCTGGCTGGCTGAACCAATCACATCCCAGGACTGAAGCTATATACCACACAAAGAGAAATTCTCCTGTGATTAGATGCAAAACATTCTAATGAAGTGTAGAAGGCTTCTCGTGTAATCCTGCAGAGTGAACACGGTTTAGGGTGCTTGGTGTTAGTAAAGCACGCTGTGTTCCCTTTAAGCACCACTAGAGGGCGACACTCTCATATCTGATCTCCACAAAACAAATCTATTTAATGATGTTTCCCAAACTCTGAACATAAGAAAGATTGATAATTGCAGTAGTATTAGATCACTCAGGTCACACAGGCTCGGGAATGGGTCAAGATGACAAGGAATAGTGGTGGGCTTTAAAAGGGATGAGCTTTGCAATTATTAAAGAAGGATTTTAATGCACTGTGTGCTTTAGTGCGTTAGACTTTCAGCATGCTAAAACCTTTTAGTGATGTTGCATCTGCAAAATCCCCTTTATAGCATATCTAAGTTAACAGGGAACGTTCCGGCAAGGCTCTCTCAGAGTTATGAAAAGAGTTTTTTCCTGTAGCATTAATAGATATGTTAGACATGTTCGATAGGTTATGTTAGACATCAATAGATAACTAATAGATTAATAGAATGTTTGCTCAAAGTTATCTGGTCTTTAATAATGTTCTCAAAGCATTAGCTAAAAAAAAATATATATATTTATACGTTGTTCATGGAACCTTTTTTAATGTTACTTCTTGTTTCGGAATGTTCAGAGAACATTCAAAAGCAACTGTGTTTGAGGAATGATGAAATGGAATGTTCCCTTTAACATTTGAATAACAAAGAATTTTTTTTTTAAACTTCTACTTTCAGAGAACATTTAGAAATAACTTTTTTTATAACTTAATAGTAAATGGGAACATTAGTAAAACGTTCTTATAAACATACTTTTGTTAGCTGGGATGTAGTTATGCGTCATCTCTTTTCTACTCAATTATGTGATTTTGAAGTGTGCAATGCTAATCATTGAGAGATCTGTTTGACAACTTAAAGGTGCAGTGTGTGATTTTTAGCAGCATCTAGTGGTGAGGTTGCGAACTGCAACCAACAGAAGTTACGGTGGCCGACAGGAAGTGATGTCGCCAGTTCAGCAGAGAGTAGCCAGTTAAACAATGAGGTTTCTTTAGAAAGATAAAATATTAATAATTAATTATTCAGTAAAACGAGTTGATATTGCGAATGTTATTGCAATTATTGTTGCTTGTTCATCATTGTGTCAGTGTCTTATTCGCTGACTTTAGCTTGCTACCTTGCACGAAGAACAACATAGTGACGAAACGC